>OY365814.1:5932842-6507842 GCA_959347315.1 Bimastos eiseni
GTAGACCCATACATTATGTTACATCCTATATATATATATATATATATATATATATATATATACGTATATTCAACGTTCTCTCAGGCTGAAATTTCCAGATGTGATGGTTCCTGCAACAAGTACTCGAGTACAACACGTGACAGTATTTCAAACACACGTGCATGTACATATACTTGCAACCTGCATGTAGGTACTTAAACGCTGAGTAGGCTTTTGCCTGCATCTGGCGCAGTTGTTGAACGCGTGTTTACTGGTTAGTTACTTCGACTCAATCAATATTAGGCCTACAACAGCATTGATCGAAATTCAATATCATGGACAGGTTGCTCACTGCGCTGATATTTCTGACGAATAATTTTAAATGAGAATTTGTAGACCTGTCTAATGACACGATTAGTGAAAATTAAACACTCTTTTTTAGTCTGAATTGATATACAAAAAATTACAAATTAATATTGGAAATTGCCTTATTCCTGCCTTGGTTGACCGATAGTTTAGTGATTATTGCTTGTAGGCATACTAACAGTCGAAAGGCCGGGGTTCAAGTGATACATGCATTTTCTGCTCTACCCGCACTTCCAGCCGACTCGATCAGACCCTATACCCAGTCCGTGGGTAGATGAGACGGCGAGGGAGAAGATTGCCCACGCGCATTTGCACTTGAGACCCATATAATACCCGTTTACTACCTGTACTTATACATGAAAACTATAAGTACTTAAAACACTATTGGTCTATGCGAAAGGAAAGGTTCTACCTTAGAAACCCTCCCAATTGGACTAGCGCCCTTGCCCAAGCAGAATGGACTGTGAGATCGATGTGTGTTGTGCAACTGAATTCGATTGTAGGCTTTAGTATGTCAACCAGACGTTTATAAGTATAGCCTTCTGTCGTGAAGAAGATTTAAAACCGGATCTTAGTAGGTATGTGGGTCGACAAATAAACCAGGTGAAAACTACAGGATACAGTTAACGCACACTATTTTTCTGTCTGATTGTTTGTCTGTGTGTCTGCTCATATGCCTGCCTAGCTGTATAGGCCTATGTTTTTCTGTCTGTCTGTATGCCTGTCTGTCTGTCACTCTGGCTGAATGTCTGTTTGTCTGCCACTCACTATGCTTGTCTGTCCTAAATTTAAAGAAGTTAATTTGAATAGGTTCAATGAGACTGATGATTACCTAATCGAATGACTTCTAAGGCGGCGTTTATTGATCGACTAACCTACTTCCTCATCTCAGCTGCAGTTAAGTACTTCCTATGCAGAGATCGACAGATATATCTGCGCCTCTGGTTCTTTAATGATAACCGAAATGAATCATATAACATAACATATCATATAACATAACATATCATATAACATAACATATCATATAACATAACATATCATATAACATAACATATCATATAACACATCATATAACATAACATATCATAATTATAACATAACATATCATATAACATAACATATCATATAACACATCATATAACATAACATATCATAATTATAACATAACATATCATATAACATAACATATCATGCCCTATTCGAATATCTACTCAGACCAGATCGACATCTGATCCGATCTAATATATTAGAACTATATTTCCTTATCACAACCCAATAAAATACAATATTACCATCCCTCCGTAGTTCAGAAGCGTCCACGTCCATGCTATAGAGCACCGATGGGGCACAGTGATCGTACGTGTGAATGACTTGCAGCAATTGCCTCAGACAAAGATCGAACCCATGCTTTCCATGTTACAGGCCTAGCGCTCTAACAACCGGTCACCGTGCCACGCAATGGCATTTATAGGTTCATGTTATAGCGCTATATTTATGTTCGACTGGGAAAAGAATTGCACAAGGCATCAATCGACGCCATCAAATGAAACCGTTGTGGGAGTCATCATGCTTTGGAGATGGCAGGCAGAGAAATTAAGATATGAGCTAATAACAATAATGATCATAATTATTTGTCACAAGCTGACAGAGTTTCGGTTTAGATCTCAGTCATATCAGTTACACACAATGCTCAAAGTGTAACAAACAGAATTACGTGCCTGGACGTTATGGGAGCCGTCCATAAATGACGTCACGCATTTTTGGACGATTTGTGACCTCTCCCCGTCGTCACACGTCGTCACAAATGCCACGACCCCCTCAAATAATGACGTCACAAGGCCCTGACCCCCCTCAAAAAATTAAACCAGATGTCCAGAATGTAATGCATATTTTCTTATAATTATCAAAAAAGTTATTTGTAACTATAAAATATTTCAAATTATAATAGTAGAACGAAGAAAAATGGAGAAATTAGGTAGCCTATAATGATTACAATCTTATGCATTCCTCACGATGAAAGACGATCATGATCATAATTACTGTTGTTTAATTGTGGTAACAACTATTGCTAATTAAGTGGAACTTGTTTAAATTAGTGTAACAGAGGTGTAATAAGGTTTTGAGAAGTGGAGGGCATAATTTAAAAGATATTGCGCGAAGCTATTTTTTTTGCCCTCCCACTTTTTGAATTTTGCCCTCTCAGAAATTTGAAAAAGGGGGGCACAAATTATCTTAACAAAGGTATTCTTAAAAATCCATTGGATAAACATAAAAAAGAACCTATTTGGGGGGCACATTGGGGGGCACTGAGCACTAAAACGGGGGGGGTTTGCCCCCCCCCGTTTCAAAACTGGGGGGCCGGTGCTCCCCTGCCCCCCGCTTGTTACACCCCTGAAGTGTATTTTTTAATAAAATTACGTATCTTGATGTAATGATGTCACATTCCGTCGATCCCTCTCCCCTTGTCACACAGCGTCAAAAATTTGAAAACAATTCTCTGTACGCTTTAAATTACAACAAATATTTATTTCACCAGCAAATAATTGACGAATAAATAATGGTTGATGGGCAAAAAGCCTAACGAAAGACAAAAAAATCTCTTTTTGCCCATTGTATTTGGTGAAATAGAAGTTGAATTGATAATAATAATGACTGCAAATCCAGCTTCTGGTTCAACAAGAACCATTTTTGTTAATTCAACTTCTATTTAAGCAAATATTCTTTTCAGTGATCCAACTTCTATTTCTGTAGGCATTATGTTCATCTAAATAGCATCTGTTTTGGAAGAATTTCGTTCAACCATATCTAACTTCTTTTCCAGCATCATTAATATCACCAATCCAACTTCTATTTTAACGAACACAGCTAGTGGACCATAGTGCACGAACCATTTGTCGTTGACTTAATATGTTGGTGCTCTGCCTTTGCAATCTTTAGTCCTGAACTTTTTTGACCCTAGTGGCCGTCCATAAATGACGTCATGGGGAGGAGTCACAAATTTGTGACGATGTGTGACAAGGGAGGAGGAGATCAACAAAATGTGACGTCACATCAAAATACGTAATTTTATTAAAAACTTACACTCATTTAAACAAGTTCCACATAATTAGCAGTAGTTGTTACCACAATTAAATAACACTAATTATGATTATGATTGTCTTTCATCGTGAGGAATGCATAATATTGTAATCATTATAGGTTACTTAATTTCTCCTTTTTTCTTCGTTCTACTATAATTTTAAATATTTTTTAGTTATAATTAACTTTTTTGATAATTATAAGAAAATTTGTATTGCATTCTGGACATCTGGTTTGATTTGGGGGGGAGGGGGTCATGGCCCTGTGACGTGACGTCATTTATGGACGGCTCCCATTTATAATGTCCAGGCACTTCTTTTTTAACACTCTAAGCACTGGACAAGCAGATAGCTTACCTTATTTACAGGCCACACGTCAACCTCATTAGGCCTATTGCGTCATTTCATGTGAAGACGATGACGGATTCGAACCCTGCTCGCCAAAGCAAAAGCCCAGAACAACTTTAATAAGCCCTGTAACAGCAGTTTACATGCAAAGTTACGCTATGAAAGTAAAACTGAACGAACATTACCTTGTAAAAGTAGGCCTAATTCTGACCTTAGACTCCAATGTAGGTCCTCGGTCGATCTATTTACTCAATACTGAACCAGGAACAAATCTTTGCGCATTAGTGTATAACATTAATTCGTGCGGGAGTAGGCGACAGGTCTAATGCGAAGGGCTGTATAGTTATGGCACATTGGCTTCCTTGTGTACCCGAATAGATGTTTCCCCTAGGCCTGGATTTGGTCAAACACACTCCTCTGCTCTATACAGAAAGCATGCATAGATTTGTCTATAGGCCAGCGCAGGCTAAAAGTCTAAACCACGGTTCACTCGAGTTCACATGTATGCAAATAACACGGGCTACATGCAGGCTAGATCGACTGCGTGCTCAAACTTAGGGCCTACATGAGCTGGTCATGCGCAGTGAGCTCTGCATTCGCGTTTGACTTCGTAGGCCTAGGCCTTGGCATGGGTCTCCAATTTGTCAAAATGTTATGTGTTACATGTGTGGCCTATATGATTTAGGCCTACTGCACGGTGAGCAACTTAGTGTTACTATAGGACGTAAGGCGTGTACACTTAACGCATCGCCTACGCAGGTGGGTTTATACCGGCGTTTTCCAATCTTTATTTGGCCATCAAGGCCGTGCAGATGGCGGTGCAGGCGGTGCGCCGTAGCACAGAGCGCAAAGATAGAAGAGGAGCAAATTTCAGGATGTAATAACTTTTTTATTCCATAAATTCAATCTTTCTTGAAAAATGTGGGAGTGCCAGATTAGACCCTAATGCTATAGGCACAGGGCGCAATTATAGCTTGGTACGGACTTGTTGGCCATCGATCTCTTTTGATCAGAACTTTTTGGCGCCCCACTTCCAAAGCTATAGGCATATATTGCCTACAGCCCTACACATGCTTGAGAATGCAAACAAATTTTAAGTTCAGGCGTAGATTTGAAGAATAATAACACAAATATCGACGACAATGACATATGGTCATATAAAGCTATAGGCCCTACAGGCCAACACAGATGTTAAGAAAAAAACTCCAATGAAAAATTCCGAAAAGTTATTTAAACTCATTCGAAAATTATTGCTAACAGTGAATGTTTTCCGCGTGGCCATCCCATCGTCTTAGCCTCATGGAACCCTTCAGCTGATTGATTTGTGACCAAGTGCGTGAGGACGAACAAATTCGAGCACTGGAAGACCGTGAACTGCACATCCGTGTTAAATGACATCCGGTGCCAGTCCCAAGACTAGATGAAGGAGATGATCGTTACGCATATCATCCTTGTCATGGATGCGTCGTTAAATAAACTTATTACTCATGCTGATGGTCTTTGTTACAGTGCCGTTAAACAGCTAAAGAAGAAGAGACGAGCAGCGGGTATTACAATAAAGACAAACGCCCCCGCTTAAATAATAATGATGCGCCAACTAGAATCGTAACAAACGATGTGCAAATTATGGATGGTCCCTCATGAGTCTGCCGTTTGACGTCTCAACATTGCCCGCTGTTTTGAGAGGCTGGTTAGCAGACTACCAAATAAACTTCCGGCGCATAGCATGTAAATGGATGAAAATTTGTGTGTATTTTATTGCGTTAAACTAAAAATGCCCACCGGATAACCATTGAAATAAAGCCGTAAGCTGTAAATACATTTATCCATTTGTCTGTTGTGACCATTCAGGCGACACATTTGTTGCCAGGGTGAGATCGATGCATATTTTGATAGCTAGTAAAAATTATCACCGAAAACTTATGTTGCGCTGTTTAGGGTTCCGTTTGTTGGCCCACTTGTTGGCAGAGAAAGGCTTTTTATTCTGTTCGAATTATCGAGCTAACACTTTCATAGTTTGTTTCAAGTAAGTTTTTAAGAACTTGCAGCTTTGAATGAACGAAACGCAAGGGGAGCAGATGGGGCGGAGTAATGGTAACGCTGGTGCGATGAGCAGAAAACCAGCATGGACTTTGGATAAATTCCCGCTGCCCCCAAATAAGGTTGACTTCGCCTTGATTCGCGAGATGGCGTTTGTATAATGAGCAGTAAGACGTAATGTACGCCTTGCATGGCTGCCGCACAGTTACATTCGACTCCTTGTGAGCATCTGTTCGTACTATCAGTTTTAATCATACTGCTATGTGTAAGTTTTGATTTATATAGTCAAAATTATTGCCATAGAGTGACGCTACACGAATTGTTAACTACCAATCGTGTTATATTAAACAGTGTTTGCGATCATTTGTGTTAAGAGCTATGCATTGGATCATTCTTTGTCCCACATTTCCACTGAAAATATGAATTAATAAGCTGATTAAATATACAAAAAACATTTAGATTAAAAGAAATGTGTAGATTTTTGGTGGATGCATTCATTGCTTTGATATGTTTATGTGTAAAATCCAATTGATTTGCTAGATCTCTAACGCAATGGAGGGGGAGTGGATGTGCGCCAACTCCACCATCTTATTCGACCAGAATTCGTCGTATGCAGTTGCTCCCGAATTCTTTCCAAACCGATACAAGACGATTGCAGGAAGCTGCATCTTCTTCCTGCTCTTTCCGTTCGTGATTTTCCAGTTCCGAGCATTTCCGCTGCGTTCCAGCTCCATCGTTTTGTTGGGTGCGATATTAATGGTAGTGTTTAATGTCGTTACACAGGGCGAAGCATACGACATCGTAGGACTGCGTAGCAACCTCTCTTCGATCTTCCTTCTAATGGGGATGATGCTCCTCGGCGAGTATGTCGATCGTGAGCAGATGATTGCTCACGTCATTCGTCGCGTTCTCCCACCAGATCTGGGATTTCCCGGATTTCTGCTGCGCTCTTGCTCGCTCGCATTCCTCCTTGCCGCGTTCTTCACGAGCGAGGGAGCAGCGCTAATGCTCACGCCGGTCTTGCTCAAGTGCTGGAAGGAGCACGAACGCGCTCGTGGTGAGCTCGAGACTCTGCTCATTGGACTAGCAACGTCGGCAAACCTCGGTGGAGCATCGTCGTACTTTGGGAGTGTGATGTTGGCACTGATCGCGTCTAAGACACACCAGCCTCTCTACCAAAGAAGCAGACTCGATCTGCGCACGTGCCTTAAGTATCTTCTACTCCCAGCGGTGCTCTGTTTCTGGGTGAATTTGGCGCTACTTGTCATTCATTTCAGGGTCAGGTCGCGGAGGTCGGCTGGGTGTCGCGGGGCGTGCAGCGAGCGCCGCCAGGCCGAGCACGAGCCGTTTGGACTGACGGGCGGAGGCTCGAATCCTTCGTCTGGCAATGGCTTTCTCAAACGCGAGCAACTCGGCGACCAGAACGAAGACCTCTTCTATGATTCAATCATGTTTCGGGATGATCGGCTCGCTCATCCACCGACGCTCGAAACGATCATTGAAGATGAGGTGCTTGAGTTGCCTGAGTCGACGGCTTGGGGATCCACATTTGGGTCGATGGCCCCTTATGGGTTGGATGCCCCGGGTGAAGATCTTGTGGCAGAATCCGGCGATGTAGAGAGCGCTGCTCGGTTGCGCCCTTGCTCTGCAAGTGAGGACTTGACGAGTCTTGATGCCGAGTATGCGGCTCATATGACAGCTCAATCGGAGCACTCATCACCGACCAACTCGGTTCCATCAAATGCGGCCGCTGCAAATGCGAGCCAGTGCTCGAGAGCAGGCGATCATGCGGCTCTTCATCCGGCAGCGAGCCGGGGCTCGCTCAGCGGAATTTCGATGGCTGAGTTCTTTGGAGTGCGGCTCCAGCCGTTCGATCAGGAGACGGCTTGCGGCTCAATAGTTGTTCAGGTGGCTGTGGCCATTGTGATCATTGCTGTTGTTATTCTTCTGCTTGTCTCTGGTTCTCTCGTGTACTTCGATCCAGGTACTGGTTTCGTTCATTTTGGTACTTTAATCTGTGTGCTAGTATTTACTAGTAGTGAACACTGTGCCCTGGGTACTGTTTTCTTGATACTATCCAAATGTTTGAATGTTTACCTTTTATATAATAATAAATTTAATATTGATAATAATGATGGTTGTTATTATGCCATATTTATCTAAACATTCATTATTATATGAAGCATTTTAATTGTCTAACTAAAGCACTGTCAGTGATGGTTTAATAGATTATTGATCTATAAATGTCCATCCATATATTATGTATGCAAAAAAATCAGATTTCCGGACAAGCCCTCTCCCTGTTGCACCGCGTACATTTGGTTGACCCCCTCCCCTCATGTACATTTGAGCTCTACCTCTGATTGCATAGGTTAAATAGCTAAAATCATCTATAAGTTTGATTGATTTTACCACAGGCCATTTATTTTCTTAAACATTATGTCTAACAGCTTAAATTTGGTAACTGTTGTGAAGAATTAAAACACTAATAACGCTTGCATTTGAAACCGTTTTAATGCTGCATAAAATTGATTAAGCAGGAATATAGTCTGTGGTTAGGTTTACAGTTCTGATTTTCATATTCTGTATTGTGGACGTCATAAGTAGACAATTATGTTTGCGTACGTACATATTTTCGATTCCCCACCCGTACACAAAATGGCTGAAATTTTGAACCTTCTGCCTCGCTGCGTACGTAATATGTGGACGGCCCCTAAGCACAATTGCTCAGATAACTGAGTCACTACTAGTGAGCTCTTGCACTAACATACACTTCAATCAAAGGAATCAAATCAAAGTGTACGATGAAGACACAGGTACTAATTACAATATCAACACTTTCACCTGTTTAATTTTTAAACTTGCTTCTAATTCTCAGTACTCACACCTGGAGTTTGATTCACAGGAGTTCATCATAGGTATTAGTTTTTCACTCTAATTGCATTTGCCATCCATCTGTTTTTAATTATTCATATTACTGATAATGTTTTTTTTACTACTTTCATTTCTGTGCTGTGCTGTTTAAAGGTCTTAAATGATAAATTTAATTTGAAGCATAACAAAAAAAGTGATGACATTATCTTTGTGTATATTTTTTTAGGTTTGATTCCTCTCGCTGGTGCCTTGTTCGTGATCTTCATCGATACGTCGATCAACCGTTTTGCTTCGTTCTTCATCCTCAGAAGGATCGACTGGAGCATTATGATCGTCTTTTCCGCTCTCTTTATCTGGATGGCCGGGTTCAACGTATCCGGGGTCCCACGCTGGATCTGGTTCAAGCTCGGGTTTTTCCGGTCCTCGCTATCACAGGTAACCAGTGCTGTGGTCTTTGCTTCGGTCCTTGCTCTCACCTCGAACACTTTCGGTCAGGTTCCGATCACGATCATTGTCCTTGATCAGCTGGAACCGTGCGTGGACCAACTGAGACTGGTTCTCTATTTGTCGTGGATTGTTTCGATCGCTGGGAATTTGACGCCGTACAGTAGTGCTACCAGTGCGGTCGTGTCAAACCGCAGCACTCTCGCGCTCAACTATCCTCTCACGCTGTGGGGTTTTCTTCGGTACGGAATTCCCGTCTCACTTCTATTAATAGCGCTTGGTCTCGTCGTCATATCACTGCTGCTTTCGATTGGATGAGAAACTGTATCGTCAGCGTTTTGAACTCAGGGTGCATGGATCATTCGCAAAACGTCCTTAATAGACGATGAAAATTTGCAATAATTATGTAAATGCTTCTAAAGATTTTTGAGATTAATCTAATTATGTGTATGATTTTTGTAATAAAGTTAGAATTAGAATGGAGAGTAATTTTAGTCGGTAGAAGCTTCACTATTTGTGTGGTCTGTGTTATCGGTCACTGTTACGATGTTACTAGTGAAATGAAAATTTTCACTTTCTTTGGATTTTTCAGCTGTTTGCTTTCATTGCCATAGGAAGTTTCAAGTGTTTAAGCTAAAGTAACCGTAACATTGTGGTTAATATCCAATCATGCAGCATTCTAGTCTAGCCAAGTTAGTCTTTTTTTAATGTGTTAATATCTAATGTGGAAACTCCACAGTGTAACTATTGTGATGTATTAGCTGGTAAAATGGTATCACAGGTGACCAGCAGTATCTGTCCAATATTTTTGGTATTCGTCCATTTGAATGAAATGAACACCTTGCTTCGAAACTTGTGGGATGGTAGAATTAAATTTACTTAATAGGACATTGATCAATGGGTCTGTTGTAAGAAAAATTGTATTATTACATTCCTTCACACACAATTGTTGAGCAATTGAGAAGAGAACTTCCAGTGAAGACATCAGCAAGTTGCAGTGTCTTGGGCAGCTTAACACTTTAAAAGACATGGCCACTAAAGGCGAATGGGAAGCCAATACAGCTTATTGCTACAATGTTTAACTGCCTGATAGCTTTTGTACATACAATACAATGCAATACAATGCAACTAGGTATTTATAAAGCGCTTTGACAAGACAAGTCTTGCACAAAATCTCCCATATCTGTCTCTTAGCTCTGGATTCGAATTCCAGTCGATTGGCGATTGGCTAGTGTACTGACCTTGTAGTGTGTAGAGCTTGGGTTTGCTTCTCCTCTAAGACATTTACTGTGTAGTGACCTGTAGTAAGTCCTTCACATACAATTGCTTGTTACTAGTGATTGTTACTGGGTCATTTGTCGACAATGGTGCTTAATAATGTGTAAAAATTATTCTGGTACTTTTCTCGAACTGTCGATTGATGTTGCTATGCTATTGATATATCCTTCAGCCCAGGACCTCTGAACCCACGAGGACTGAAGGGTATTAAAAGGTGAAAAAGTCTCTTTGTCCAGCGTACCCCGGCAGTGTAACGTATTAACAGTGTTATCTTTCTCAGCTTCGGCATATGAGAGTGGATGGGAGATCTTATACCTCTCTGTCTGATATTATGTACCACCAACAATCTACAACCAGTGACTCGTATCGGTTGATTTTTTTGGGGTATAGGAAGAGTAAAATTTAAAAAAACTTTTTCTCTTGGGAGGGTTTAGCCGGCAAACAGTCTAATATGCTAACCATCGACTTGCACTCATGAAGTTGGGAGAAGTAAGGGAGTTTAATAGATCGTTTCTCTTGCCATTTGATTCAGGTTTTAATTTTGAGATATCTGAGATGGAGGACATATCATTATTCATCACCACACTTGGATGTAATCTGTCTATTTGCAAATGCACTTTGAAATTTATGTCATATCAACAAAGCGTTAAAATCTCTAGTCTTGTAGCAAAAGCTGAAAATAATTTTTTGACTTATTTACAAACTAGCAATTTGGAGCCACAATTTGAAATGTATTGATACTTGTGATATGAAGATATTTTAGATATCTTTAAAATCATGAAAAAAGAAGAATGTTGACTGATGTTCTTGCAGTTAGAATTCTGCAACTTTGAAAATTATGCAATATAATTGTTAACTTTGAAGGATGATTGTCTTATTGCTACTTTGTTATATTCATATTAATATGACTTGAAAACTGTAAATACTTAAGCTTTAAGAAATGTAAATATTGTAGCATTTTTATACTTTATTATACTATTTTCAGTTATTATTGTTATTATTTTTTTAGATATAGTTATTATCATGTTATATATATATATATATGTATATATATATAAAGTTATCAGTATATTATGCATAACTTTTGCAAAGTACAAAATTTTGCTTAAGTCTTTGATATATGCAAAAATTACAATTACCTAATACTTCTGGCATTTATATAGTTTTTTTTGCAGATATTTTGGACATATATTCCTTTTTATTACCAATGCTATTTCTAAGTGATATAGAGAGACTATATCTGAAATGTCATTGTAACTATCATTACTATTTTTTATTATTGTCATAATTTTTTATTGTTGTTGAATTATTGTTATTATTATTATTATTATTATTGGTAAGAAGGATTCCTCAATGACTACAACATTATTTAGAGCAGCGTTTCCCAGACTGTGTTCTGTGGAACCCTATGGCTCCATGAGGTGAAGACAAGGGTTTCACAGAAAACTTCCAGCGTGAATAAATTTTTCATAAGAGGGTTTTTGCTTAGGATCTGTGTAGGCTACGACATTATATGAAAGAGAATTCATAATATCATTGTCATTGTCATTGATATTTTTGAAGTTATTAATCTAATCTAGGTCTAAACTAATAATTGTCTGCATTCTCAGGCGTTTGTAATTACAACAGAATATGTTTTGTTTTGGACAAGGTTCCGCCAAATAAATTTAATATCAAACGGGTTACACGGCTAAAAAGATTGGGAGACGCTGATTAAGAGTGTATAGAATTGTCTGGAATTGTCATTATTATTATCTACAATGATTTAGCATTGGTCAGCCTAAGCCTTTGTTTCAGCTCTGATACAAAATCTAATCTCTCTGTAATTCATGTACAGATTGTCTTCAGCATGACTGCCACAACAGCACCAGTTCATGTATTTGTGGTGTTTTTTGGCTGATGCCCAATGGATTGTTATTTAGCATTATGTATTAGAAAGAGAATATATTTGAAATGTCATTGTAACTATCATTACTATTTTTTATTATTGTCATAACTGTTTCTTGTTATTGAATTATTATTATTATTATTATTATTGGTAAGAAGAATTCCTCAGTGACTTCAGCATTATTAAAAATGTTTTTAACTGAAATGCGAATCGAAAGTACGAACTGGTTATCCAAATTCTTGAAAGCCAACTTGAAACAGTAAGTGTTGATTTACGAATGTGTCAGAAACGTGGGCTCCATATGATAATTGTAATGCTTACTGGTCACTTGCCATCTTTTCTGGTCCAGAGGTTCCTCATGTGTTTTCCATAAGATTTATTTCTGTACGTTCTGATGTTGTCTGCATGCCAGACGCAGATGTGATCTGGTCTTGAATCTTTTGCCACTATCACAATGTATTTTTATGCACAATTATTTTTATTATTATTATTTGTTAACCAAAATATAAATCCGGAAGGTTATCATTATTATCATTGTGTTAATTTTTGTTTCTATAAAATAAAATCATGAGAGTTATTGTTATTATTATTTTTATTATTTAAAAAAAAATTTTTTTATTTGCCCAAGATAAATACTTATTATTATTATTACAATTTAAAAATGTTCCCCCCACTGAATAAGATCCAGAGGGTTATTATTATTATTATTATTGTCATTGGTATTATTGTTTACTATGAGGTTTTCAGAGATATTGTGCATGTATATTGTAATGCTATCGGTTTAACAATAGTGCATCATTGTTGGATATCTTGTATGTTATGATTCATTTGAAAAGAATTTGAACAAAAACCCCAGCTTACATTGTTGGATATTCTATGTTAAGAATGTGATTGTGCAAGCTTCTTTGGCAAAATGGTGTACTCCTTTGAATGAAATTTAAAAATTGGATGACCAGCTGCACTTCCTGGTAAAGTGTAGATGTTTTGAGTGAAATTTGAATGAGATGACCCTTTGCTTCATTCTGCAATAAATTACATCCATGCCATAGATCTGTCAGCTGTTGACGGAAATCTGTTGGTCGGTTCATGTTTGTGTGTGAGTCAGCCATTGGTGACTCTTAGCTTACTGTGTGCTGTTTTGCTAACTGTTCTAACACTCATCTTGTGCCTAGCACAGAGAGCGCCTCTGAGTAGAGGCGCTATACCAAGTTTCCTTGATGAAAGTTTTAAGGTTAAATTGAAGAGTTTGAAATGGGACAAACAGTCACAATTTGGCAATGATTTCCACATTATATTGTTTGAATTGAACTGAGATATAAGGAGCTGCTGTGGTAATATTATTATTGTGTGTTCTGTGTCATTATACTGACTGTGATAAGATTAGTCTGCAAGGGCAGTTGATGTGATGTAATGGTAAACAAATGTTTTATTTCTTGATGTGGAAATGGTTGAGCGTTGTGGGGAAAATCGAGGGGAAATCCCTAATGGATGTTGGACTAATGACAGAAGTGGTGAGTACTTGGATATGCAAATTGTTTGTAGAATTATTCTATTGCTGTATGGTTTCAAAAGTTGCAAGTGACAATTGAGATAGTTCAAAATGAAACAGTATTTTGAGTAAGTTAAGTTTTTGTGATGTTCAACAATAAATTTTTTGATTGATGATGATTATCCTTAATGTTAAAAAATGTTTTGTCCTGACATTACCTGAAATTTTCTACATGAATGAGGAACGAGATTGAGACAGAATTACAATTAATACAAGACAAAGAAAGTAATGAAGGAATAGAAAATCATGAATGTCTATTATTATTACTATTGTTATTGTTGTTGGCCTTATTATTTTCTGGGAAATCTTTTTATGATTTATTATTATTATTAATATGTTAATGCAAAGTCACACAGAAATGCAGACCTGAAGCAGAGTTAGTCAGTTGCCAGGTAAAGATATTGAAATGCTCGAAAGCCAGTTGTAGAAACAGTGAGTTATTGGCATATATTGAAGGGAGAAAGATTCAAAGCATTGGAGAAACTTTGGCAGTCAGTTCTTGGGGATGGGGGCAGTGATGGCAAAAACAAGGAATGCAAAAGAGTTCATAATAGTTCTGCGCAGTGGTTAAATTAGAGCTGTACCGATATCGCTTTTTGCCGATTATGCCGATATCGATCATTGCCGATTAATAGTTTGCCGATACCCGATTATTTTGCCAATTATTTTATTGTGTTTCCTAGATGACTGGTTCTAAAAGATAGACCTACTGCTACTATCTATTGTTGTGATAAAAGCAAAACACTTGCTCCGTAGGAGACGTATACATGTAGCTGGGGACTATTCCTAGTCAGCCAATACAGATGAGGTACACCGCCTGCTGTCGACTTTGCACGACAGAGGAGAGGAAAGATAATCCATGTAATTGGTTGCCTTCTTTTAACATGCCAATGATGCCATTCCCTCCCCAGACAGGCCACTTTTATGACTTACCAATTTGGCCTAAAATGACATGATTGTGCCCAGGGTAATTAAGCAGGCACTATGACTCAGTCTGCAGAAAAGCTGTAGACACTTTCCCATGGTACTAGCAGTCTAGCACAATGATTACTGGGTGGCATGAAGTAGAAGCCCGAGTTCCCCACGCTACACAAAGGGAATGGAATGCTGTTCTTCACAGACCCAATGATGTTGCTGTCGTCATTTTGCTCTTAAAGACTGAAAATAATATTAAAAAATTAATCGGTTCAGCTCTAGGTTAAATTCATCCGGATCCTGTCATGTCTCCCAGATTTACGGCTCACCACCTGAACTTTCAGATCCGTCTCCTAAAGGAGGTGATTTGTCACCAAGATGTGTTTTTGTTGCATTAATTGATGATATTTAGAGTGTTTGACAGACTTTATGTGTGTTCCGAATAGCTTCTTTATAGTGAGTGTCCATCATCGACTCCCCAGATTGGCTTAGGTTTCATATTTGCAAAACTTTGTCAATCCACCATATCTGGATGAGCAATTTAACCACTGGTTCTGCATCATGGCTCAGCCAAAAGGCTGTGAGTAGGGATTGAAGGATAGACCAAATGGTTACAAATGTGAGTAGTAAGAATTCTTCATTGTAACGATTCTTTGGTCAGGAAAACCAAGTTAAATGTTTTGCAATTGTGAGTTTATTATCCTTCAAGTGATGTAGTAGTCAGGAATCATACTATGGTCTGTTGGAATGACCTGGCTGATGAATGACCTTGGTGATTGGAAGGTGCGATGTTACGCAGCTGTGCTCGATGGTCATGGATGAGTGAAGTCTGCTAATTATTATTTATGATTCATTTTTGTTTTATAATTCATTATTGTTGTTATTATTACCAGGCGCAAAAAGTCTCGTGGACTATAAAATAATTTGAAGTTTAGGAATTTATTATTATTTATTATCATCTATTGTTATTTGGCAGCTAATCATCGTGATATTATTATACTTTAAAAGAACTATGATTCTTGTATGATATTTGAAAATTTGCCAAGTGATTTATCCATATCCAACAAATTGAAAACTGATTTTACCTTCTTGAAGCTTATCAGTCTGTGTATCACTAAGCTGCATGATTTTCAATAATACTTTACTCATATTGCATTCTAAAAATTTGATAATTAACTTACACTTATTTTAAAGGACATTGATAGTAGTAGTCATTGCCTGAAATTAATTGGTTTAGTTTTGAGTGCTAGTTTTTTGTCATTTCACCACTAGAGTGCTTCCAGCTTTCAATTGGCTAGATAAATTAATGCTTTTGACTTTCTGGTTATTGCAACCAATGCTTTCCGTTAATTTATGTAGAAATTGTTACATGTTTTTGTGTATATTTAAGCATTGTAACAACCTAAAATATTTCTAATCTTTTATCAGCTTTGCAATTTTTCTAGGAAGTCCTTGCATCAGCAATTTTGGGCTGTAAAATCGCATTAAACGGGTATTGTAATGTTGTATTCTGCCATGATTAAAAAAGTTTGTGTTGTTACATGAGAGCCGATTTGCTGAGTGCTGTAGTGCAAGGATGTCACATTAATTAATAGCATTGGCTGTAATCGGTGCACTGCACGATGGTATGATGGCGTTTCATAGTGTCCCATTATTGGCTAAAGGGGTGATCAGTGTGCCATACTGTCTCATTATTGGCAAAATGGGTGACAGTTTGTTCATTATTGAAGTCGTCAAGGAGTGGGAACTGTGTGATGTCAATCACCAGATTTTCATTAGATAATTTCACCAAATAAATGCATGAACTTTATACATATCGCTTGAACTACAATGGAATGATGCTGAGCACTGTATGTAAAGTTACAACAGCCCAGGTTGTTATGTTAGTTTGTGTGTAGTTTCTGTGTGATAGAAAAAGCAAAGATTTGACAATGAGAAAAATTCCTAATGCACATTGATGATTATGCAAGCAGTTACTACTCAGTTGGTTTACATGCATTTACAAAGTTACAGTTACTCCTATGCTATAATTATGTACATATGTAATGTTATGTACAGTTTGTTCTGTTTACGCAGTGTGACAGGCGAATTGATTATGTTTTGTGATATCTTGTTACATGACCATATAACATGTTACCCTATGTGACAACTTCATGTGTAACACATGTGAGAGTTTTCATTACAAGTTCATTTCATTACCAAAAGACGTATTGAGTATGTTTTGTGATATCTTGTTGCATGACCATATAACATGTTACCCTATGTGACAACTTCATGTGTAACACATGTGAGAGTTTTCATTACAAATTCGCATTCCAACTTTGTGGACCAATTTTCTGTTGTAACATTATGGCTACGTGATTGCGTCATGACAATATATCCATAAGTCTTTTGAAGTCATTGCAGTACATGGTCGCATCGTGACCTTATATGGTCATTTCAACGCTTGGCTGCCTCATGATCATATAAGGTGTATGGTTGCATCACAACCATATATGGTCACATCAGTGTATGGCTGCAATACGACCATTATGGTTATCTAAATGCATGATTATATCACAACCATATAATTAATAATTTGACCCATCTGCACAAAACGAGTTGTAGGTCGCTATAGACTTATGACTGTTTTTTTGCCGATAGGTCACTAACTGTCATCCCAGCATGTAGTTTCTTCTTCTCGGGATATGTAGGCTCCATACAAGCCATCATTTCCATGGGCATTAAATGGGTCCCATATGGACCCTACACGGGTCCTATATTGAAAATGGATCGCATATGGCAGGGTTAGTCACCAGTTCTTGACCATGGACCACCAGGTGTATGATTTCTATGCATGTAACTCATAGTGCACTAGCGACACCTAGCAGAGCAGTTTTGGCTACTAGTGTCTCGCTTTTGCACAAGATTCTCTGGGTCTTTTTGAGTGATGTCTGTATAACACAGAATTTGGAACTTCAACCATCTCCAGAAGTGGTTGCTGTATAGCGAGTCAGTGATGTATGTTTTGCGAATTATTGCTTGAATGATTGTAAGAAAAATGGGAATTTGTGTTTTAAAAGGTTTGTGTTGACTTCTGAATTCGATGATTCACATTTGCTAACAATAGTGTAAAAGTTGAATTGCATTTTGTTTGAGTTTTTTGCCAATTTTTTGGTTGCTTAGGTTTTGTAGAAAAGAAACATTTGATCGTTGTAATTATTATCTGTTTCTCCCTTCAGTCTATGCGTGTCTATTATGCTTCTTCGTCAGTCTATGTTTATGTTTATATGTGCCTGTCTGTTTGCTAGACTTGAGCATAACTTGAGCGCCGCCACATGGAGCGTCTTATTTAGTTCTGTGTTGCTAATGATAAGAGGTTTATTGTTAGGCTGACAGTAACCGATATCTATCCGACAGCTATCCGACTGGGTAAGTGTACAATTGCACCGGATACACAGTCATACACTACGAATCTCATCGGTTTTGGAGTATTTACTGCTTCTTTGAAGCCGTTTCAGTTTCATCGTTAATTAACGTGCCACATTGAACTGTAGAGATTCCTACCCAGCTCCATGCGATTTATATTTTCTAAGTTTAGAATAGGTGGGCGGGTCAGCATGCTCGGCGCTGCGCACTCTGGTGAGCAAAGCGCGTGGCTTTGATAGGACAGGAAGGGGACAATTAACAGCACGCATCATGGCAAACTAACCTAAAGACAGGATATGGTGACCAATGATGCAAACCAAACGAAGGCTTGGATCTCAACAGTCCAATTCACAAAAGGTAGGCTACGTGTGCGAAGATAGTATGAAGTATATGATTTAGTGTGTGCAACAAACAATTAATGCAATATCTCGGCTAGATTTGCCAAATCTTGATGTTCTGGACTAATTACGCTGGATTTTATTCAATGGCTTGCGCTACAACATGGATGTCAAATATTTTGTGTTGCCCTGGTGTTGTTCTGACGCACTATAAACTACCGGTGCACGAATTCCGTGAAGGTGTCTGTATTTTTCATCTAATCAATTTTAATCAAAATTAGAACTGGTCTATTCAAACTGCATTTATGACTAGGAATTAACGAAACGCTTTCTGTTGAAGACTTGTTGGTCGAGCGCGTTATAAATTTTCAATAATAGTATTATTGTATAACACCTGTAACATATGACCTATTTCCGAAAGTAAACCGGAAGCGTATAGATTAGATATCAAAGTCAAGCTCCGCTCTGTTTACTCAAGGCCGTCAGCTGGTGGCGTTCTGCAGGAGGCGTCGATACCCACTCCCACCCTGGTCTTACACCAGCCTCCGGTCTGGTAATTGGGCGACCAAGAAGTTAATTGCTGTGTGTATGCCGAATGCTTTCCAACGCAATAATTTTCGAATTGTTTACCAATATCCTAAGAGGAAGGCTCTGGTCTTAGCGAGGGTTGGATGTTTAAATAGTATTCCGCTATTAAGTAGGCTAAAAGTGAACAGTTGAAACGAAGCGTTCGTTTTCTGAAGAGAATGATGTTTTAATTCGCTCGACGTGATTCGAGAATTGGAGAAATTTGAGAAGACCAAGTTAATATCAGCGAAGTGATTGCAAGAAGGTAAAATTGTTTAATGTTACAAACACTGCATGGCTTGAAACAAGGAGTCTTAGATGGGCAGTTTACAACTGCAGAGGACATTTATGTCAAAAATTGTGTGTAGCTTATTTGATCAATTGGATTTTTATGAATCTCATGTTCAGTTTTATCTGCAGTATTGAAATTCACTTGCAAAGTTTAAGAAAATCCAACTGACACATGTTACACATCAAAGAGTTTATAACTCATCAGCTGGAGTTTTAATAGACAGTCGATATTGAAATTAGCAATGCATTTATGTGTAAACCAATTCTATCATCGCCTTCACTCTCGTTGTCATCATCAAAGTTTAAAATAATTTTGTTTTAGCTTGTATATGTGTTCGTTTTTTACCGTTTTTATTTGGCTTGTCAATTGCACATCAATTGAGTTTGTGGTAAACCTTCAGTCACAGTCACTGTAGGAGTAAAAGCGATATGTGCCGCTTGTTATTCTTAAAATGGATGATATAAGGGCTTTGTTGACTGTGCTGGAGATTAGCCCCTATGTATATATAAATTACTGTGTTGTTGTAGTAAAACAGTTTGACAATTAGCAATCTCGAGGCCATATATACGGCTGAAATAGAGAAATGCACAACAAATACATTACAAGACAGAAATAGATACATTACAAGGCAGGCATGCTAACCAATGGTTTGCTGTTTCCCATTCTCAATAATGGGTCAATGGTCATCTAGGGACAGTAACCTCATCTAAGATTCTATAGCGCAATCATCATAGTGTAAACTAGCAGTCTCTAGCAGTCACGTCCATTTTGTCAAGACTTCAATCCAGTGGACAAAACTTGTTGTTTCTCATACATGTCCTGCCTCACATGGAAACACAACAGGTCTTACTACAGTGAATTTAAAAGCTATGACCTGCCTCACTGCACTACTGCTTCTAGTTACACTTCAACAGCTTCCCCCTCAATTAAATTTGGTCTATGTGTAAAAAAAAACTGTAATGGGGAAGGACCAATTATGCCCATGTCCTGCTTAGTGCTTTGACCTTTCTGTAATTTAGACAACTGCAGACATAAACATACTTTAAATATATATATATATATATATATATATATATATGCATTACATTCTGATATAATATTCACACACACACACACACACACACAGACACACACACACATATATATATACATAAATAAATATATGTATATAGCTATATATATCTATATATATAATATTAGATGGATATATTTAAGTGTACTATATCTGTTTGTTTGAATGATGTAGGCATACTTATTCTTCCCAAACAATTATGTTTTTAAATGTTTGTTATGATTATTTTGTGATTGTTGTTCTGGCAGTGCATTTGCAAGCGGTTCAATAAATGTACACATTTACTTGCAAATGTGGGGTTTTTCGGTTTTTCCCGAATCTATTGGGGTGTGTGTAATTATTGTCGAGGCAAATACTATCCTAATAGTGCTGAAAACGTGATATTCGGTGAAGGCGAATGTCCTGGGCGATTTCCAGATTAACCCTAATTATCTGAACCCTTATGGAATATGCATGTCTTTGTCACAACTAGACTTATTATTGCTTGCCCTGCACTGGCCTCCCTGCTGGTTGACTAATGTGTCTGGAGGCCACCACAGTCTGTGTTGGCCTGTGTTCTGCTGCCTGCCTTATTGGCCATCTACCCATAGTTGGTCATGACGTTAATTACATGCATGACGTTCTCCACTGACTCCCTGCTGACAAGTTCTGAGCAGGTGATTGCATATAGAAATAGTCGCCCTAGTTATATGTATGTATATTTACACATATGTGACCCAAGGTATCAAAATGGTTCACATGTCGGAAATTTCAGAATATGAGTATTATACATACTTGTAAAGACCCTATTGTTTACTTTAAAACTTTACTTTACTTTACTTTGTTTAATTTACACATCAATTTTGATTCTTCTTTTCTTTTTGACAAAGCTATGAATGAAAATGTGTCCACTTGTAGGAAATTCTGAATCTGAGAAAAACACGTTTAAAGTTCATCAACAATATGTAATACGAAATACTGAAGAAGACCCTTTACAAAATCAAGAATATATACATTAAAACTCTGCATTTCATCAAATGTGAGATACTAGATAATAGAAAACATATTTTTGCTCATAATTACTGATATATTAACATTTGAAAATGAGCGATAATTGACTTTTGACATTGCTGTTTTTCTAGCAATGTAACCTGTCGATATCCGACTCATTTTGATTCCCTGGACCACATATAAGTTCGCATAATTTGCATTGGAATTAGAAATATACTTGGCTTCCTGATGTCAAGCCAAGGCTGAAGAAAATGATGCAGAATAGAGTTTAAGTTAAGTCGTCACCCTTCCCACAAGGAGTCACCCTACTCACAAGAAGTCACCCTCTCCACATGGACTCTCCATCCCCTTGTAAGAGTCATCCTCCCACAAGTAGTCACCCTCCTCACAGGGCCACCATAAGCTTTATTCCACTCTTGTGTCAGAGCTCTCACTAATTTCCATTGACCCATCATAAGTGTCTTTTTCAATATGCTTGACTAATTGATAGCTGTAGGCTGTAAGCAGATATCCTCCTCAATCAATGGCCTCACCAGCCACACACACACAATTTCATATTATGAAACAGTGAACCATCTACCACTACAACAATTGTACATCAACATTCTTCAAGGATCTTTGATACATAAATAACAGCCTAGAATTTGCCCTTTGGTCGGCTACACAGTCTCCGGCATCTTTGCTGTCGTGTGGACTGAACTTCTAGAGTTTGACCTGAATACTGTTTGTATTTTCATTCTCACTCACATGCAGGGCTTGAAGTGGACCGGTTTGAAACGGTATACCATATCGGTACGTCTCCTGGTACTTCCCCATACCAAAGGGCCATACATGGCATGAGAGGGAATGGCTCTTTTAATCATACCATCACCTCTTTTTCCCACTTCAAGCTCTGCACACTTCTACAACTTATACATACTTATACACTTAGAAAATTGGATATCACATTATATAGTCAGCAATGGATTTGTTTTTGACTGTTTTCTGCTTAATTGTGACTTAATTGGGGTCAGTGTGTTTTCCATCAATCAACTGTTAATGTTTATTTTAGGCTGGAATAAGATTTCAGTGTTCGTTGTTTCATTTTAACGGGATTTATTTCCGGTCGAGGTAGAATTCTGATGCTTGTGATTCAGTATAGCACCATTCAAAATCATGCGATTTGTGCCCGTTAAAATAGCTGCTGAATTATTACATTTTTCTTTCCTTATGTTCACTGCTTGAATATTGTGTCTAACTTCATTTTGTCACGGGCATGCCTACCATGATCTTATACCCTGGTGGGGTATTGAACCCAAGACTTTGGAGTGACATTCCAGGTTGTTAATCTCTAGAGTACAATTAACCCCACTTAAATGAATCAATCAACAGACTTGATTTAGCACCCCTTCAAGATATCTAACTACTCAGAGGCGCTCCCAGCCCAACTTGACATGGATATGAACAACCAGTGTATTTGTTTCCTAGTTTTATTGTGACACTTTTACAATGGCAGTTTGCAGTGAAATTGTCAAAGGGCAATTTATATAGCACTAATTTATGGGTAATTCAAGAGAAGCACTCGGTTGTGTAACATGGTTGTCAGTTGGTCAGAAAACTCACCTTCTAACACATTGAGTTCAGTGTTTAACCCTCCTCCTCCTCCTCTTCCTCCTCCTCCTCCTCCTCTTCCTCCTCCTCCTCCTCCTCTTCCTCCTCCTCCTCCTCTTCCTCCTCCTCCTCCTTCTCCTCCTCCTGTGAGATGGTCATTGCATATGGACGTTGAGAGTCCTTTGCTCCAATTATTGCTCAGTGCCCTTGATTATCGCTTAATCATTAGATAGTGGCACTTCATAACCTAGCGATTCAAATGGGGCAGCCGAAACGGTCTTCAGGATCTGAATTCCACAAAACACAGACTGACGTTCGCAGTGAAGTTGGACCGTTAGGTACCACGTCCTTCCTGATAACATCTGACCCGTGAGACTGACTTAACATGTGAGGCAGGAACCAATTGGTACAAGTTCTGGCTTTGTATTTCGTTTCTGCCATTAAGAAATCTCTTCCAGTTAAGAGTTAATTAATTGCAGCCGAGTTTAAAGAAATCTTTGCTGTGTCGACTTGTTTGTCTACACCATTGTCATTGTCTGTCTGTCTGTCTCTCTCTGTGTCTCTGTCTGTCTGTCAGTCACTCTCTGTGGGAGGAATTGATATGTTTGTCTGCCTCTTTCTATCCTGTTCTCTGGTTGTCCCTGTTTCTTTGTCTCTCTTATTGACCGTCTCTCTCAAACTACCTACCTCTCTGTCTTCTCATGCACCTTCCTGTTTATCTCCTTTGTCTCTTTGCCTGCCTGTCTCTCAGTCCTTCTGTCTTTCTCTAAGTCAATGCGGAGGCTCACTGATGGAAGGAAACACATGTTAAACAGCATGAGAAGCAGCCATGAGGATGAAGTGCTAGCGACTTCATTTTCTTAGTCCCTGCAAATGAGGAGTGTGTGGCTAGTCCTTTTCCTCGCTGCCCTATCTGCCCACTGACAGCATTTTCACTCTACTCATTTTGGCTAAATTGTCTAATGGTTGCAAATTTATATTCAGGTGAGGATTTGAATCCCAGTCCTCTTTGTTGTCCATCCTGTATCACAAAAACTCGACTCTGATGTGCCATCCAGAAAGTAATAAAATAAACATATATAAGTATACATATCTGAACAGTGAACACCCTTACCATCTGTTAGCTGTCGTCGGGAATCTGTTGGTTGGTTCCACGCTTGTGCGTGTGCCCATCACTGGCGATTCTTCAACTTACGGTGCATTGCTTTGCTAACAGACGTATTTTGCTCGTTCATTATGACATTTATCTTCATTAAGGATAAAACATTACTGACCAAAGACAGGGCTGGAAATGTGCTGAAATAAACTGACAATTTTAAATACCTTGGTTCGGTAATGAATGCTAAGAGGGGGCTGTGAGCATGATGTCAAGAACAGGATAAAGATAAAGATAAAGATAAGAACAGGATAAAGATAAGAACAGGATAAAGATAAAGATAAGAACATGATAAAGATAGCTTGGCAAAAATGAAAGGAGTTGACCGGCGTATTGTATGACACCAAAACGAAACTGTCAATTAATCTCAAGTCATTCAAGTCAAAGGTTTACAAAGCAATGATAAAACCGGCGATAACCTTTGAAGCAGAGACATGGACACTGGCGAAGAAAGAAGAAGGGTTATTAAAGAGAACGGAGGTGAGAATGCTGAGGTGGATTCTTGGAGTATCACTTAGAGATAAGAAAAGGAGCAAAGACATCAGAAAGACACTGGAAGTGGCATGTATTACAGAAAAAAATACGAGAGCCTAGAATGAGATGGTATATGGTCATGTAATGAGAAGAGAGGACGAAAGCTGCATTAAAAGAATTATGAAAACGGATGTCAACGGACGACGCAGTCGGAGACAACAGAAGAAGAGATGGAAAGATATGATACAAAAGGACCTGAAGACTCTATAATTGAAAAAAGAAGACGTCCGCAACAGTCAAATGGAAAAGAAGGATCCGAGTGGCTGACCCCTCCCCTGTGAGGGACTAATTGAAGCCTGAAGGAGATATATAAGGCCAGCACAGAGATCGCCTTTGAGTAGATATCTTGAAGGGTGCTTTATAAATGCTTGATTACGTTACATAGCACTGCACATCTGATAAGGAGGTAGGGAGTGGGAGGGAGAAAGAGAGAGAGGGAGAGAGAGAGAGAGGGGCAGAGAGGGAGAGGTACTCAGTGAGGTAATTTCTCTTTCACTTTGTCCTTCTATCCATGTGGAATTCTAGGCATTTCCAGCCATTCCCTGGCCAGGCTGAACACCTAATGTCGATGGTTATTGGAACCTATTTTCATCCTGTTTTCCAGTCCACCTCTTCCCACACGTGGAATGCTTCCACTTCTCTAACCAGACTGCTTATCTGGTTTTTATAGGTTTTTCAAGATTTCGTTTTTACCTATCTCCATCTGCCAGACTTGTTGTTCTTGTGGATGCCTTGCAATATTTGTTTCTTAATGTATGTTTTATTTATAATAATTATGTCTTTGCTTAATTTCAATCTGACAAATCCCAGTATGACTACAAGTGCAATTGTGTTATTTGTGTTCAATGAGTCTTATAAGATTGCCGTTGTTTTCTTACATTTGTAGGCCGATGAGTCTGATCGATAGGTTGCGATAAGTTGGAACGTTAGGATGTTGGGCAAGCTACAAAATTCGCTGCTCGAGATGGTTGCTGTGATTGGCATTGATGAAACGGTTGCATTGGTTCCTGCCGACCCAGAGGTAATGTTATATCAAAGCTGTCAATGGGTCTTGAGTGCAATGGTTGGTTAGTTACTGTGTCATAGAAAGGAAGATTAGGGTTACTTGAGGCTTAAGACTGGCACTACCACTGGGAGGGTAGTGGCGGATTTACTTGTAGCTGACATTGAAATGGTCTTTGGTAATTTAAAAACCGAAGATTGCATTGGATCAGATTATATTTAATTTACTATTTTAGGATTAATTAGATTAAAGTATTATATGAATCAAGTGGATTATTTTGGCTTGATTAAGAATTTATTGATTTGGATTGTTTTAGTAGGTTTAAATTGTTTGTAATAAACAGGATCAGATCAGTTCAGATTGAATTGAATTGGCTTAAATTAGAATGGATTACATTTGACAAGGTTGGCTAAGATTAAAATTGAGTTAAATTGTACGAAAAATAATACAATGACTCAGACTAAAAAATTATTAAAATGTTGATGAATGAGATTGAATAGTGTTTGATTACATTTTGGTTTAGGTTGAATTATAATAAATTAGTTTAGAATTTAATAGAGTTCAGATATCTCTTGTTTTAATCAATTTAGGCTGATTTCTTTCTTTAGATAAGCATTTCCCAATCTTGTTTGGCTGTGGAACCTTGTTGATCTTAATTTTTTTTCAGAATCCTCGTCCAAAACTAAACATATTTTGTAGGTAAAAACGCTTGAGAATGCAGACAATTATGGGTTTAGGCCTTCATTAGATTAATAACAACACAAATATCGATGAGAATGAAAAATTGCATTTCATATTATAGTTACACACAGATGTTGAACAAAAAGTCTCATATGAAAAATTTTTAACATTTATATTTAATTGTTTGAAGCTTATTGTTCACACTGAAAGTTTTCTACCAAACCCTTGTTTTCATTCACCTCACGGCCTAGGGTTCCGCGGAGCACAGTTTCGGAAACGCTGTTTTAGACGAACGAAACAGATTTATATTAATTTGAATTATACTAGAATAAATTGGGTAGTTTATGAATATTTTAATGATCTCATTTGAATTTGATTCAATTTTATATTAATTTTTTTAATTGTTGCTATAAAATGGTTAATATGTTTATGTTATTAATCTTTTGCAATGATTGGGATTTGGTCGGTTGAATTATGTATTGGATTAATCATTATGACATGTTTTTTGCAAATTATTATGAGTTTATGATGTTGTCCAAATAACTTAGCCCTGTCTTGGCTTGCCTTTAACTTTTAGTGCCTTCTCAACAATGCAGTGTTAAATTACTTGTTATTTTGGTCAGTTTCTTGTTTTTTATTATATATAAATCTTTTAATATTTTTGTTATGTTTGCAAATTAAATCTTTGGAATGTTTTAAAATTATTTTTTTGTGTTTTTGTATTATCAGGTATATTTTAAATTCTTCAGGTCAATTTATATTATCATCATTTTATATAACTGTTGACAATGGAGCTTTCTGTCATGCTCATTGCTGCCAATTGGCTGGCACCAACAACCGATGATGATAATAAAGACGATGATAATGACAATGATGATGATGATGATGATGATGATTACAGTGATGACATTGATTGTACATTATATTTATTTTAGCAAATTAAACTTTAGTTTGGTTTTGATTTTAATTCTTTTCAGCTGCACTGTGACCAGTTTGCCGACCTAACCAACATAGCCCTTAGTCCACAGATCCTTGCTGCGGTCTCTTCCCATGTTGCCCTATTTCCGCCTATCTCACAACGCCCCGACTTTACCTACCCTCCGCAAATACGGCGAAGTCCCTCCTCAGCCGAAATAGTCCAGAAGAAACCCCCATCAGGGCAGCAACCTAACGAGAAGGTAACCCGACCCAAGGGTTCAAGGGCGGGGAATCTAGAGGGGATTGCCGTTCTCAAACGGAAGTTGACCCGACGATATTCCTGTCGTCAGGTCGACTTTGCATCGACTTCTGACAAGAAGACGATCGTCAAGTCAACAGAGCTGCCACTCAACGCGGAGACTTTGACATCCCTGATGACGCTGGGATTTCCAGGTTGGATTTTTTGGTGATGACTTTCTGCCATGATTTCCATTTTTAGGTGGTTGCTTTTCTTTGGTTTCTATGTTTAGTTTGTTGGTTCCTTTTGGTTCTATTTTTAGTTCATTGGTTCCTTTTGGTTCTATTTTTAGTTCATTGGTTCCTTTTGGTTCTATTTTTAGTTCATTGATTCCTTTTGGTTCTATTTTTAGTCCATTGGTTCCTTTTGGTTCTATTTTTAGTCCATTGGTTCTTTTTGGTTCTAATGTTAGCTCATTGGTTCCTTTTGGTTCTATTTTTAGTCCATTGGTTCTTTTTGGTTCTAATGTTAGCTCATTGGTTCCTTTTGGTTCTATTTTTAGTTCATTGGTTCCTTTTGGTTCTAATGTTAGCTCATTGGTTCCTTTTGGTTCTATTTTTAGTTCATTGGTTCCTTTTGGTTCTATTTTTAGTTCATTGGTTCCTTTTGGTTCTATTTTTAGTTCATTGATTCCTTTTGGTTCTATTTTTAGTCCATTGGTTCCTTTTGGTTCTATTTTTAGTCCATTGGTTCTTTTTGGTTCTAATGTTAGCTCATTGGTTCCTTTTGGTTCTATTTTTAGTCCATTGGTTCTTTTTGGTTCTAATGTTAGCTCATTGGTTCCTTTTGGTTCTATTTTTAGTTCATTGGTTCCTTTTGGTTCTAATGTTAGCTCATTGGTTCCTTTTGGTTCTATTTTTAGTTCATTGGTTCCTTTTGGTTCTATTTTTAGTTCATTGGTTCCTTTTGGTTCTAATGTTAGCTCATTGGTTCCTTTTGGTTCTATTTTTAGTCCATTGGTTCCTTTTGGTTCTATTTTTAGTCCATTGGTTCCTTTTGGTTCTATTTTTAGTTCATTGATTCCTTTTGGTTCTATTTTTAGTCCATTGGTTCCTGTGGGTTTCTATGTTTAGTCCTTTTGCTTTTTCATGTTTTTTAGTTTTAGTCCCTGTGCTTTGTTTTGTGATGTTTCTGATCTTAGTCCTTATCTTGTGTACATTTTCTAATTTTAGTCTTCTTTCCCTTTCTGTGCTTTTTGTTATAGTCCCCTGTGATAAATACAATGTGATAAAATGTTTTATAATTAATGATAATTACTTTGCATTTGTTTCATAGACGATTGTTTTGTCAGCATTAGCGGTTGTCCTGATAACGTGCGTTACCTCGTGTTGACCGACATTGTCGGCACAAGAACGTATGCTGTCAGTCTGTGCTGCTACGTGCGACATAATATCTACAAGGTAGAGTCGGACTTTAACAATGGTTAATTTACATTTTTGTTTACTTTTAACTCTACTTAGAACATTGTTACTTATCCATGGATACGGATCATATCTCAGTTAATTTAAGGCCCATCCACATATTATGTAGGTATTGTGGGGGGTTTCGAATATCAGCGGTTTTCCATCCAGGTGCGTATAGCCGGGAGAGGGGTCTCGAAAAAATGTGTACGTGCACAGAAACAGCTGTTTAAATATGACGTCCAAATTAGCCTTTTCAAAATGTAAGTGCTGTTAGTATTCTATATCTTCATAACAGTTAACAAATTTAAGCTGTGAAATACGATGCTTAACAAAAATTAATAACCTACAGTAAAATAAATGTCTATAGCTGTTTTACCTTTATGAGGTAGAGCTCATAAGAATTAGGTGCATACGCGTGGGAGGAGGGTTCACAAAATGTACACGTTGCAACAAAGGTGTGAGGGGTGTCCGATTATACGATTTTTTGTGCATGTAATATATGGATGGGCCCTTAGTGTTAACTGCACTCTGCATCTATATCGGTTTATCATCACAGATGAATGAGAAAAATTCTGAGGTGACAGAACTATTGAGTACATGGATATTTTCCTGATTGCTGTTTGGTATAATTGGTGAGCCATCGATTGATGTCTTGTGTAGAGATTATTTAATTGCTGATCAATTAGAATTACCTAAATATTTTAATTGATTAGAATTAGTAAATCGATTTGCAATTACCATTAAATCTTTATAATCGATACGTAATCTCTGCATCACAAATTTGTAAAGTTTTTATCATGTACAGCAGTTTTCTATACCAAATTTCTGTATTGTTTATTGCAATGCATAAACCTACGCAACAGTTTTTTGCTAACAGTTCACAAATCAACCAGCAACAACACCACTTCGATCAATAGACCTACATGCTGCAGTTATTGACATTTTACTGCTTAAGTTCAATATTGCATTTTGCAATTAGCATGTCTTGACTCACTGATTACTGCTACTTGATCTGCATGAAGCATCATTTGTTTGTCAATTTGAGGTACCCTTAAGATGATTTATGAAATTTGATGATGCGTAATTTGGCTTACAATCAATGTTGGTAGTTTATTGACATTTTTACGCTTCCCTGCTAAATTAACTCTTTCTTTTGATACCATTTTTATCCCAATACTATTAAAGAACAAATTCAGGATTATTTTTGTCAATGTTCGCCTTCTGAGTCATTTTGAGAAGCACAAAGAATTAAGCACAGAATTAAGAACTTGTACTGGTTCCCTTACTTTATAACCATAAATCCAGACACCGGTAATCGAAACAACCTTTAAGTAAGTAAGTAAATTAGTAAATAAGTATGTTCTTCAAACTAATAAACCAGCTTCACGTTTATCAAAATATCGGAATTTGCTAAAAATTGCTAATCATTGTTAGTATTAGACTCAGACGACAGCTAAATCATTAGAATTAGATGTTTGTCTTATTGAATCTAATCGATTTGTTGCCCATCCCTGGCTTTGTGCATTAGATAAAGATGCCATTGAAGTTATACATTACAATTACAATTTGTTGGCTTGGCAATACCTACAACTTTTTTGATGCAGAACACTGGAAATTTGTTGACTAAGTTTTTCCATGAGTCACTTGATAACCACTGAAGATGATTGTCTCTTTAACTGATGTCTCTCTAATTATCTGGCACAGTTTATGTCATTGTTGGCTGCATAATTTCAATGCCTTGGTTATCTATGAACTTAATATAGTCTAGTCTTTGTTGATCACCTTGCATGTATTGTAAGAACCCACATAATTTATTTATATCCCCTTATTGGGAAAGGTGAGGGGGAACTTGTCCTCCTCGACCCTTGTGGGATCGCCCCTTTCCTGATTAGTTAGGTCACTCAGTTTGTAAGGTAGAAGTTAAAGGTCAGAGCCTCATGTTCAATTTCAACTGCTTTGGGATGTTTCGCAAGTCCTTCACTCAAGATTCATCCATGCCATCAATCTGTTGCATGATCAGTAGATGGTTTCAATACACGAATGCCAAAACAGAGAAGTGACTAATTATATATATATTGTGTGATCATTGTGTAATTATCTAACTGCTTTGAAACTTGTTTATCTGGAAAAAGGTAGCAATTTTATGATGATTGGTGGTAGACCAAAACATTATTACTACCCAACTACAAGACCTGTCGTCGTAGTTTCTTCCTCCTTTGTTTTGTTCAACTTGAACTTGTTGAGTCCGGGTCACTCGGAGCAATAGTTAAACCGAATAGTGTGGATACACTCAGACTCAGTAAACGCAGTAGACTCAGTAAACTGTTGTTTTGTTTTGGTGGATGTCAAAGTGTGTATTAATTATACATATGCATATATATATATATATATATTCAATAATGAATAGATGTGTCAAAAGATCTCATGACATTTGGAACATTTGATGGAAGTTGTAGGGTGAAAGCAGTGGTAGGGTGAAAGCAGTGGTAGGGTGAAAGCAGTGGTAGGGTGAAAGCAGTGGTAGGGTGAAAGCAGTGGTAAGGTGAAAGCAGTGGTAGGGTGAAATCAGTGGTAGGGTGAAAGCAGTGGTAGGGTGAAAGCAGTGGTAGGGTGAAAGCAGTGGTAGGGTGAAAGCAGTGGATGGGTGAAAGCAGTGGTAGAGTGAAAGCAGTGGTAGAGTGAAAGCAGTGGTAGAGTGAAAGCAGTGGTAGGGTGAAAGCAGTGGTAGGGTGAAAGCAGTGGTAAGGTGAAAGCAGTGGATGGGTGAAAGCAGTGGTAGGGTGAAAGCAGTGGTAGGGTGAAAGCAGTGGATGGGTGAAAGCAGTGGTAGGGTGAAAGCAGTGGTAGGGTGAAAGCAGTGGTAGGGTGAAAGCAGTGGATGGGTGAAAGCAGTGGTAGAGTGAAAGCAGTGGTAGGGTGAAAGCAGTGGATGGGTGAAAGCAGTGGTAGAGTGAAAGCAGTGGTAGGGTGAAAGCAGTGGATGGGTGAAAGCAGTGGTAGGGTGAAAGCAATGGTATGGTGAAAGCTGTTACTAAAGAAGAAACAGAAAAATACAAGACATCAAATGTGTTGTGTACATCAGATGGTTGTGTTTAGAGTCTGTGACATTGTACATGCAGCATCTGTTGTGAAATACTTCCAGCTGAGGCAGTTAATTAAAGTTCATATTTACCTCCTTATGTACTAATTATCAGCAGAAAATGTTTGCCATCCATTCGGGATCGCAATGCCAGACCCTGACAATAGCACATCTTGTGTACCTCATTTGATATTTGCTTCCCATATAATTTTCCAACTGATCTAGACGTGTTTTAAGACAGTTTGCTGTATGTTGATACATTATGTGGGTGTTTCCGGTATACATGAAGAGGCCTGATGAACCAAAGCAGAAACACTCTTGGAATTGAATAGATCTATTTTCAATTGCCATTGCATAATACCTGATGCCACAATGTTAATGTGGAAGTTCTTATGTTGAATTCTATGGATATATCTGAGTTAATCAATGTGTATACATTCCATTTGATCAGGTTTCATTTTATTTGGTCAAAAGGGCCTCTTGTGAATTAGTCTCTAATTTTCAATTTTGCATTACATTTTACATTATTGTTGATATGTTGTTTCTTCATATTTTATCGAATTTTTCGTTGTTTTATATCTTCAATATAAGTAAAAAAAGTAAGTATGTACTTTATTGAACTGCTTGCAAGCGCACTGCTGTCACATCACAATATGAACATTAAAAAAATGCACACTCTCAAAATAAACATATCAAGCAATTACACAGCAATTAAATATTCCAATTCCAGGATGCGGAAGGACTGTGGAGATGCTCTCCACTTCCTTTCCTGTCCAGTCGCAACCAGGACCCGGAGATGCGGACAGCCTACATTCCCCAGTGCTACATCTTCATTTCTCAGAATCCATACTTCACAGTCATGAAAGATTGTCTGTCAAGGTTTTATTTTGATCTAATCTAATGCGTCTTTTTGCATATTTGCGGTGTAATTAGTAATATTAACTGGCATTTATAAATCTTCACGTTTTATTATAATAATAATAATAATTTAAACTTATTCAAAATCAAATTCCTCTGAGTAAGAAGTCAAAGTCGAACCACACTAGATAAGCAAGAGTCTTCAATTTCGACCTGAATGACGTTAATAACTAGAGCCAGTCAGATTTATTTAGGTGTTTATTTGTCCAAAGGAGATGCAATTTTGTCCTAAGGTGTTTATTTAGAAGGAACCTACTATCCCTGGTTAGTCACATGAGTGAGGTCAGTTCATTTTTTTTCAAATGCCTTTCCTTCTGTATGCAGTGCTTTCCATAGCAGAATGAGGTATGTTCACTCACTGATGAGGCCTAGTTTTCCAGATGCCTACTACAATTCCTAGTGTGAATTTTTTCCTGAGGGATTACATTTGCCTTGGGTAAAAATGACAATAAAAAATAATGATAAAAATATTGATAGTATTAATTGTGAATGCTATAATGTTAGTAATATGGGTAATAATCTCAGCAGAAACGATAATAATTCTCATTATGATAATAAATAATAATAAATGAATACAAATATTTAAAATAATAATGTGAATAATGTTATAACAATGGAGGTACTTTCTTTCAGGCTGGTTGTCCGTCTGAAGGAAAATCGAGATGACTGGCGACGTCTGCTGAAGGAATTTGCGCTACAGCTCTCAATGACCCCAGTGCCTCCTGCTGGTTGCGTCTTTACGGTAAATACAGTTACCTTTGTAGGTACCTTACTCTGTTTTGGCAGGCATTGGATGAGTTGGTGTCATGTTCAGATTTGAATGGATTCAACTGGAAATTGTAATTTATAGAAAATGTTTTTAGAAAATGAAATGTCCGTTTTAAGTTAAAAATATTGTGTTGTTGACTCCACTTTATCATTCTGTAGGTTGTTCTATTGCATTTTCACTGTCCTCGGTTGAGTGTCGTGGTGCCCTTTGGTTGGCTGCCCATGCCTAATGCCACAGCTAAGTCCAGAAGCTTTGCTTATGTTGGACCCACCGGCTGGAATTGCCTTTCTTTCCATTCCACAGTTTTGTTGGTGCCAGAAGTCTGTATTATTCTTTAATAATTCACTGTTTCATGTCAGGAGTGCCACAAATGAGCATTTTCATTAAAAAAAAGATGGCGCTTTAGACATGTCAGATTACAGTTACAGTATATATGTATATTGACTGAAAGCAAGCATTTGATAGAGTTGGTTTACAATTTGAAAGGTCCTGGTATGCTTTATACACAAAGTTATCAATTTTTAACAGCGATCATATTGAAGTTATATCTGAAAATGTGTCAGGTTTTTCCTGAGCATTGTCATACCATACCATACCTAACCATAAGTTACACTGTCTTTGTCTTATCTTTTATTTTGGTGTCTGCATACCTTGCCTTTCCATACCTTGTCCTTCACCTTACTTATTAATTTCTATGCATGTTTGGATATATCTTACTCTCTCTTTAGCCTTGCACTTTACCTTAACCTGAACTTTGCCTTATAAATGTAACCTTACCTTGGCATGCATTGCCTTACCTGAGTGTTTAGTTTTTACCTTCTTATTTACCCTTACCTTGTCTCTTTATCTTGCCTTTCTTGTGCCTTACATTAGTTTACATACTTTTCAACTTGTTTTTGAAGTAGAGTTAGTAGATAAATAAGTGAACTATGTCTTTACTTCTATTCCATAGGCATATGAAAACCTTTCTTTTAAATCCTCGATTTTTCTTTAGCTTTGGCAAGATGAATCTCTTTTGAAGAGGATCTATATAAAATCTATGATAGCAGTAATGATTAAAAATGCTATTTATTAATTAATTAATTAAAGTACTGTGACATTTTGCATTTGTAGCAGTTCCAGTTGTACGATGTTCTCATCACGGTTCCTGCCTCCGATGGTCACAATCGACTGCCTGTTGACTTCAGCCTTGGTCTTGTCTTCCGCTGTCTTGATGCACAGACGGTCCTTCTCATCCTAACTGCCATCATGACACAACAACGACTGCTCTTCATGTCATCTAACTATGTCCTATTGACTCTTGTCATGGAGGTGACTTAATCAATTGATCAGTGGGGTGGTGCTAGTAGTGGATTGGCTATGGTTAAGGTGGAGGTGGGAGTGTTGATGGGAGAGCGGTGTTGGTGGTACTGGTAGAGAAGTTGTGGTGTTTATGGTGATGAAGGTTTGGGTATACTGCGCAAGCTTTATATTTGATCCCAGGTTCCCAAGCATGTTTATAAGATGAGAGCACTTAAGATCTATTTATTATTATATTTATTGTCATTGTTACGATTACTATTACTGTATTACTATATTATTATTACTGTATTACTATTACTTATTACTATTTATGTAGCATTATTACTGTATTACTATTTTCTTACTTTGGAAATATTATGGCTGGAAGTTTGGTTATCATCATACTAATTTAAATTAATCTTAATCTACTCTCTAAAGCCAACATGTTGTGCCTCTATAGCCTTCAGCTAATAGTGACTGCATTGTTGTTCTGCATTTCCATAGATAAGCATTAAGTGCTGAAAGAGAAAAGTAGTCTATTATTATTATTATTATTATAAATTATTGTTATTTTTATTATTCTTATTATTATTCTTATTTAGCATGGTAGTGTTGACGAAAAACAGATGGCATTCCCTCGCTGGACAACTACAGAGAGTCTTTGGAATTGGTAGCTTGTCTCGAGTGTGTTATGGGTCACATCGGTCAGCCTTCGTTCCAAATCCAACACAAAGTTCAAACCCTTGGAACGCCAATTAATATTATTATTATTATTCATCATATTATTATTATTGTAATATTTCATCAGGGTCTTCAATGTAAGTTAATGGTGATGTCGTCCGGAATAGCCATGCTTGTTGGACTCTTGAAAGTTCCCTTGAAAGCAACTGTGTTGTAGCGTTGAATAGTCATCGAGATGCGCTGGAGAGGAAATTCGTCTCCCTCTGCTCCCCAGTGACGGTGCTCAGTTTGTGTCCCAGTTCTGAAAGGAAGCTTTGGCCTTATTAACAACATTATTATTATTATTATTATTGTTATTATTATTACTACTATGGCTATTATGAATATTATTAATATTATATTATTTGAGGTAAGTATGATCCCTCAGGAGGCGGAAAATTGTCTCAACACAGTTATTTATTATTGTTATTAATATTATTTTGTTAATGATATGCAAGTTATTTTTGGATGTTATTCAAGTTTTTTCATTTTATTTTGGCTCCATAGAGTTTTGTCCACTTTCTTCATCCATTCCGGTGGAATTTCACATATGTTCCACTGCTTCCACTCAGTCTCCTGGAACTGGTTGAGGCACCTGGAACGTTTCTCATGGGATGCCACTCCAGACATCGACAGCTCGTTGAAGATGTAAGCATTCTTAGAGGCAGTTGCAAAAGCAAATTCATTTATTTAATATCACTAGTAACCATGTAGCTCAGGTGCATGTGAGACCTCCTACCTATTATATAGCCTAGCTGTTATGATCCAGCAGTTCAATGCGGTGGCATTTGATGATACTTTTGCAATACTGTATCTCAACAATGAATAGGTGTTCTTAAATTATGTTTAAGTCCTTGCAGGATCATTAGTACCTCAGGACACAAAAATAGTAATAATTTTTAGTATTTTTCTGCCTTCAGCAACAGAAGATCTAATCCCTCAGTTACTTAGACATTAACTAAATTAGTATATAACATCTGGAACAGCAGCTATTACATAATAATAAGAATATCATATTTTGTATTGATAATAAAGTTTCACATTCCTTATTTTCTACTGTTCATTAATTGATATTTAATCGGTATGCTGTATCGGTTCATCTTCTGAAGTATTGTCAACTACACCTTCCTCACCGATCTGCCACATCAAGAATAGCATCATTTTAGTGATTTATATGATCCAAGGAGGTTTGGAATTTCATATTTAAAAATCAAAGATTGTCGTTACAGATGTAACTTAAGTTTGATTTAGTTATTGTTTTGTTTTCATAGGTGGAGGGGTTGGTTGTGATCAACCTGGACAATGGAACAGCACTGCCCTGCCCTTCCGTCGACATCTCCACACTCCCTTTGAATTCAGTTAAGATTTTCAAGGATGCCATTCGACGGACCATCACTCCTGTCGAACCATGGCGTCTCGAGAGGTTATAATAATTGCTATATATTTTAATTTATTATTATTATAATAATGAATTAACAGAAAATGTCATGAAGTGGTGAAGTCAATATTTCTCTTTATGTTATCAATCATCATTAATTAATACTTGATATAGCGCCCCTTCAAGATATCTACTCAGAGGCGCTCATGGCCTAACCCTCGGCTGAAAGGACAGTTATAAGAGAGGTGTAAAATGAAGCAGAGGAGTTCTTAGGTAGGAGACGGAGCTCTATGGAAAGTCCATTCCAGATGGTGGGTCCCACGACCGAGAAAGCCTGATGCTGCATTATGGAAGTGCAAAATGGACGATCAGGTCACCATGAACTAGATTGGTTTCATTTCGGTAGGTGGTGTGCACTATTGTTGTATGCTCTAGGAGTGTTATAATTAACACATATTTCATTTCAGTAGGTGGCACCATTTTATTTACGTAAGAAATGCTGCTGCCTGCTAGCACACTGCGAGCATTGCGAATAAGACGGTTTAAGACAATTTGAAAATGTTTTTCCAATGTGTGTGTGAAATTAATAGCAAAAGCATATTTATTTTGAACTTCATTATTTATTTTTTATGATTTTTATTATTTTTTGATACAGAAGATGGAGTCAGATTTCAGTCATTTGAAATCCTAAAATTTATTTGGTTTAGAGAATAAAGTTTAATTCTTGCAGTTACCTTACTGTAACCTATTTAGCTTAAGTTACCTTTATCTTTTATCTTAGCACATCTTGTTCCCATTCCCCTTGCATATTTTGAAATGGCTGACCACTTATTTAAGGAGTATGGTACAGAGTACCATTTGCGAATTATGCACAATGCAACGCAATTTAAATGGTGAATTAATTAATGAAGAAAAAATTGCAGGCAAGAAAACCCAATTATGTTTAATTTATAAAGTACATTTTTGTTTTGTCTAAATATTGTTCTAGTTTCCGTTGTATCTATTTTAATGTTTTACCTTTACGTCAACCTGAGTTGGTTTTTTGTCCAGTCCTTCAACATTCACTTATGAGGAGACGCGTTTGTTGGAGCTGAAACAACAACTGAAGATGAACGCAGAACTAAGCTCGATCTTTCTCGAACTAATGGTCAACTTGTTCAGGTTGGGGCCTTTCGTATATTTCCACTCATACATTTTGTCTGTTTCTTCATCTTTGTGCATCAATGGAAGATGGATCAAGGCATTGTATGGACGGGGATAGTCAGCGTGTATAGTGCAAGGACATTCGCCATGTCTGGCCCAACAATAGACAGATAGTTTCTAGCAGACAGACAATTGACACATTCTGACAATATAAACAGATAAACAAACTCTGACAAACAGGCAGATTGTAACAGACAGTCAGATTCCAACAGTTAGACAGTAGACATGCAGATAAACGATTAACAGTGCTAAATTGTTAATTAATTAATTTATAATTTAAAATGATTGTATTAAATGATTTTTACTTTTAGGAGTGTGTTGCTGCATATCAGTCCAGAGAAGCGCTTCTTTCATCGCGAGCAGTTTCTTGAGGCGATCTCAGATTCAGACAGACCTTTCTACGAACAAGTCCTCAGCACAGATCTCTTTGCCGTCTTTCTAAAAGAGCGCCTTGACAAGAAGCAGGACCTCTGGATGGATTTTGTCGTTCGAATTCGCCCTCTCAGCCGGAGTTCTGTCGGTGGAACTAGTATGCAGTCAAATGAGAGGTATAATCACTGACTTGTAATGAAGCTCTTTACTCAAAGCAGGCATTTGACAAGGTTGGCCTTAAGTTTGAGTTAGGTTGAGGCAAGATTAATTTTGAGTGAGCATGTGATAAAGTTGCACTTTAATGTGAATTGAATTGAAGAGCTGTTGAATTTAAGGAAGTTGTTAAAGTGAATGTAATAATTATTTAAGATTTTGTTAATGTGGTTTAGAAAAAGTGCAGATACAACGTTCGGAAACGAATTGAGATGGAGCTTCCAATGATGAAAACATTTATCACAGCTTTTTCTTTAAGAGAAGTGTCTTAGTATATTTATTGATTTACAGCAAATGCTTGACTCAATCAAGTTAGAGTTTTGAGGCTGAACTTCTTACTTAAAGATTTGAAATTTGAGCAAAATGATATTTAAGCTCGCTCTTAGAACGGAACATTTGGAAACTTTAGATTGGGATAGATAAGGTTTCTGCCAATGAACTGATCTGACTTTGTTTCTTGTCTTTCCTTGTAGGCCTTGGATTCGACCAAGTATATGTCGTAACGCTTTCTCCATGACAAATATTGCTTCGTCTGCTACAGATCTTGACCGGGTCAGTCAGGAACCAACTTCCTGGGTCAGTCTTAAATTGCCCAACTTCATGTATGGACTGAGTCACCTCTATCTTGACAACTGCTATCAGGAAGTTTCATCAGCTGTTACGGTAAATGTCTCGTAGACAGTTTCTTATTTACTGGAGAATATTTTCATCATCATAGATCATTTCTAACTCAAATAAAAATGTTATTATGATAATAATAATTATCAAGTCATCAACTTGTTTTAAACAAGGAGCAAATGGTCCTACTGTATCAGAAACAATATCTCATAGGTCTGACAATCATTTTAATTGCGGCACATGAATGAATGAAATCCGTTAGCTATATCTTTGGCTCTCAGCTTCCAAACCTAAACGTTTTACATATGAAATCTTTCAGGTGTAAGACTATCAAATGCTTGCTTAAAGTTGCATTTTCTGTCTTAAACACACCTGTTTTGATTGTAAATCGGTAAATGGTCGATAATACATATGAAAATTACTGAATATGCATAAAATTTGCCCTTGACTTTTTATAGTTTGGTGAATATATGAACTAATTGATGATTTTGTTAAGATGTGCCAAACAGCATCGAATGAGCTGAGTACATATCTCTATCTTCGTGGGATGCTATCTGCTGCTAGAAACAATACACTGATGGCTCTTGAAGATTTCTGTTCTTTGGCTACAGTCAACCATCGACTTTTTCCAATCGAGTTAGAAAAACTAATTTTATATTCGTCTTTCCTCAATGATTCCTTATCTATTTCTAAAATGTATGTTGTTTGAATGAAGCATTTGATTAAAGTCACTTGAAAACTTACTTTTTTTTTTCTTAAAGTGTACGTTAATATTAATTATGATTACATGGATGTTAATAGTGTTTTTTTTACTAAATTCAACTTCCAATTTACTACACATCATGGTGACCCTTTTGTGCAACTTAGTTACAACAGAAGCTTTGAGGAGGACTTCAGGGATAAAAATCAAGTTGAGGCTAACTGCTACTTAAATCAACTTGTTTTCTAGACAGAGCTTCTAAGGATATTAGAAGATATGTTGTTGTCTTTGCTTAAGAAAATTATCCATCAAATGGCAAACCAAGAACGCAGTTTCTATGGTACGTGTGTCGCATTCTATTATATATGTTTACATTATTTTATTTTTAGGTTTGTACTGGATTTATTGTCTTCGATGAGCGAGAGTGAGCGAGTGAAACTGGAGTCAAGTACACTCTATCAAAAGTCGGCCATCTTGAGAGAAGTCCAGGCTTTGAAGATGACTCAGCAAATCCAGGCAGAAGAACCGATCGTAATGGAATTGAACAAAATACCAGAGAAGGACATTGGTATGCATTAACACTACTAGTAATAACAATACCTACAGTTACATTTACAGCGTTAACATTACGGGTAATAGTAACAACAAAAGTAGCATTAGCAGCAATAGTCATAATGGTATCTGCAGTTATAGCAATAGTAATATCAGGGACATGAATAACAATTATTATAGCAGTACCTATCTTATCATACTATGCTTTGTCTTGGTTTCTATGGAACATTCATTATAGCTGTCCTGCCAGCATGACCATTTGGAGCCGTGTATTATTTATTTATTACCGAAATTTGATACCGCCCTTCTTCCAACATTTTTTGCTCAGAAGTGCATACACATGCCTCGATGGCGCAATTGCAGTTGTACTGCAGAGCAATGGTGCGCGAAGGACTTGCTCAAGGTCCCTACACAGTGACTCCCCGGACGAGGGTCGAACCCGCTCGCTCAGCACACGTTGAACGTTACGGGCTGACCGCTCTAACCAATCGGCCACTGTACCACACCACAGCAAACTCGATAGACGTTAATATTAGCCATATTTTCATATGAAACCCATCTCAAGCCCATATGGGTCCCATATGATTCCCATGGAAATTCTTGCATAATAATTGGGGTTATTATTCAAGTTGTTGCATTATTCTTGTGGTGTGTTGTCTAGATCGGCAGTGGTTCACAGGTTTGCTTGAAATGCTTCAGATCTGCAGTGATTCTGAGACAGCCGGGAGATTGTTCAGCGCCCTAACACTCAATCGTTCCGATGGTGAGACGCTTCTTCTGTTTCTTACAGATTACCAATACAATAGTGTTAATTACTGTAATGACTTCCAATGCTCAGTTTTTCCCAATGCGCCATTGTGGTAAAGAGTTGACTTTGCTTTCACGCAACATTGAGGAATTTTCTAGATTTACTTTACATTGACAGGCAGCAATGATTCATCTTTTATCGAATTAAAGAACGGGGTTGTTCTTTAGAAAGCTGTATTTGCAGTACTTTTGTGAGATATTCAAAAGATTTTACAACATTTTAATTTATACATACATAAGTTTACATACTTACATACATAAATAAAGATGAACTTGATAGACGTTAATGCTCGGTTACTAACTCATGTTGATGAATATTTATACATCATACCTTGCACACACATTACATGCAGAAATACATGCATATATATATATATTGTAATGGCAACAGTAAGTTTTGTGTCTGAGCAACTTCTTTCTTGTTTAGTTTTCCACCCTTAGGCAGGCCCAAATTTTCCAATGTCGCCAACTATCACGCTCTCTTGCCTCCTCCTGCATGTTGCTGTAATTGTCCATCATCCAGTTTGGGGAGCATCACTTGGGTTCTTCCTTTTTTCTTCTAATCTTCCATCCATTATTGTTCTTAGTAGGGAGTCACCCCTCAAGATGTCTTCCACCCATTTCTTCTGTCCTCTTCTGAATGTTTCTATCAGGAACATTTTTTTCTTCCACCATATGTAATATTTCCTCATTAAAAATATTGAATATACATAAATTTAACCAAGTACTACCATCAACTTTTTTATAGTTTAGTGAATATACGAATTAATTGTTCTATTTATGTTACGGTCTAGTTGTTGACCCGGTGACCTTTGAGGAATTCTACAAGTGTTGGAAGGAGAATGAGGTTCAGATCCACCGTGCCACTCCTCACTTCAAAACATTCAAATGTGTTCTCAAAATCTCAGATCTCGTCAAATGCTCCTTTGGAATGGGTTACATCTTACTTACAAAAAACAGGTATCGTTACAATTATTTTATTATTTCTTTGATTACAAGTGAAATCTATCTACTTCTCAAACTTGTGTCTCTCTAGGTCAATCCCTCTCTCCTTATTGCTTCATTCCTCTCTCTCTCTCTCTCTCACTCTCTCTCTCTCTCTCTCTCTCTCTCTCTCTCTCTCTCTCTCTCTCTCTCTTTCTATCTTTCTCTCTCACTCTCTCTGTCTCTTTCTTTCTCTCTCTTTTCTCTCTCTCACTCTCTTTCTCTCTCACTCTCTTTTCTCTCTCTCTCTCTCTGTCTCTCACTCTCTCTGTCTTTCTTTTTCTCTCTCTTTTTCTCTCTTTCTTACTCTCTCTCTCACTCTGTCTCTCTATCTCACTCTCTCGCTATCTTTTTCTCTTTGTCTCTCTCTCTCTCTTTGTCTCTCTCTCTCTTTGTCTCTCTCTCTCTTTGTCTCTCTCTCTCTTTGTCTCTCTCTCTCTTTGTCTCTCTCTCTCTTTGTCTCTCTGTCTCTCCCCAGTCAAGTTGAAAGAAGTTTCTTCTGCTATACTAAACTGTCAATCTGTAATAAATGAATCACTGACCATCCTATGTATCCGAACTGTACAGTGCCTTTGTCAAATATGTTGAATACTTTATATTAATATGTGTCTTGTACTAATAGGCTATTGACTGAGCAGATGCATTTCTAGCTGTACTAAATGAGTTAATGGCCATTCTGTTTAACTATGCCAAACGAACCTGGGACCATGTGTCATGGATTGATTTGCTTTACTAAGTTACCTTTGTACACAATGCCATATATGTTGGTCATATACTATTAATGTCTTTTTGGCTCTTGAAATAAACAAAATGTGGTTTATAGGTGTGTTTTGGGTCAACAGGTTGCTGTACGCAGAAGAGGGTTTCAGTAAGCTGTGCAAGATCGTCGACTTTGTCGATGTCCGCGGAATTGAAAAATTTCAGCAGAGGTCGTTTTTCAAAGAACAATGGACAATCAAAATTCAACGAACAGGTACCAAGTAAGGGTCTGTCGGGGACTGACCCTCTGGACTAAGAACAATGCCAAGATCATGACCATCAAAATCTATAGCAATCATGGTCAAGACCTTTGGTGTCAAAACAGTTCTCAGATTTCGTTAATAATCTTCCACTTCTTACAGTCTGTTTTCTACAGTCGAGAGGCGCTTTATAAATCCGTAAATAGAATAGAATAGAATAAAATACATGCAAAGTGTTTGTGTAAATACAACTGCTTCTCTAGTCTCCAGTTTCACTGATCTGTCATATTTTAACCCTGCTTTGCTAATGTAATTTGATATTTTATTGTGGTTAAACCCTGAATTAACATCCTTTGATTTTTTGCACATTATGATTATGATGCCAAAGAGGTTGTTGCATTAGATTTCATTCAAATTTCTTTAGAGATCATTATGTGCCACAGCCAGTAGGGTTGGGAATAGGTCGTCCCCTGCCAAATTGTATTGTATTGTGTTTCTAGATTTAGATAGCACCTCACACTGAATAGCTGGAGAGACATCATGCTTTCTGTACAACTTGGCCATCGTTCTGACATGGTGCATCACTTAAATATTTTATGTTCTTTTTGACCAAAATATAATATAATACAACTTTAATTTGATCTTTCCATTCTTTCAATTTGTTCAGAAGTGCACACACAACCCAATGGAGTAATTGCAATTATATTGCAGGGCAATTTTGTGCGAAGGACTTGCTCAAGGTTCCTTCACGGTAACTCCTCAGACGAGGATCGACCTGGGATCTCCACATTACAGACTGCTGTAACCAATTTGCCATCGTGCTACACAGTCGTCACAAGAGACATTTTCAACCTGTCTTAGGTTTCACCTCATTCTGATCTATTGAATAGAGATGTGTTTGTTGTAGTACTATATAAGTTGTCTGTTCTCTGTTCAAGATAAGCGAGAGAGATCGTTCAACGTGAGTTTCCGTGAGGACACTCACAAATGGTACTTGCTGATGCATGAAATGTGGTCAGGGAAGATGCTTTCAGAAGAGACAAAGGATCCGTCGATGTTGCACCTGGCCATGCAGAACGTCCTCATTGTCAATGCTTACCTGTGCAGGTTAGCTTTACCTTATTTCTTTTTACCTTTGCACTACCTCAGCTTGCCTTTGCAATATCACTCATTACCTTTGCTTTACTTACATTTATATTGCCTTTGCTTACATTTTCCCGGAGCATACCAATACCTTTGCCTTACCATTATTCCTTCTTGCATTAACTTGTATTTTATGTATTATTTGCTGTTATATTCTGTGTTTACCTCTCTTTTCCATTTACTTTACCAGTATAACTTATGTTAATCTGTATCTTACCTTTGCCATACCATACTGTATGATACATTTACATACATTACATCATTATATTTTGTGTTTACCTCTATTGTGCTCTTGCCTTTCCATTCTACTGTGTGCTTGCACATTATTGGAGATAATCATGGAGTAAGGTAAACACAAGAACTAAACAAAATTTTCACTATTATTGAGGAATTAGCCCTTAAAAGAGCCTTTTTTTTATTAAGTAAACGGGCTTGAGAATTTTTCAATTTGCAACAGATGAGCAGAAAAGGTAAATACAGAAGGTAAACACAAAATACAGAAATGAAGTATCACTGAAATACGGGTAAATACAGGTACTAATGCTAAAGTTAGGTAAGATGTATTGTATTTAAATGGTATGGTAAGGATGAAATGTTGATTTGTTTCAGTGGAGAAGTTGAGATCTGTTCTCATTACAAAGAATCTCAGGAGATGTCGCCTTCGCTCTGTTATTTTATGGCCAAGAAATCATTGCTTGTCACCGAAGCCAATGAACTTCTCGTCAAGCGACTCGATCCAAATGCCTTCCAGTCAAAGCGATTTTCTGTCGAGTCAGTGCTCTACACTGAAGCATGTAGGCCGTTCTGAATGTCATTCATATTGATTGCAATGTAAAGTAAATCTTTGGAAATTTCTCAGCGCCCACATAAGCTAAGTCAGGGAGACCAGTTTTACATCGGTGCCATACCAAGTCATTTCGATCCGGTGCCAGGTAATAATCCAGAGGTATGGTCGAGTAGTCAAGCCAACATGTCTCAAGCTTCTAGGGGAGCATTAGTTTGATTTGTCATCTGGTGGTGTGTTGAGGAATGTTTTAATTCTTTTTTTAATTTGTTCTAGTCTTCATTTAGTTTAGCTGTTCTTGTTCTGCTTTGTGTGAATTAATTTATATATTAATCAGAACATTAATATTATTGTCAATATTTTATACCTGGGTATAGAATGGGACTTGAAAGAATACTCTAGAGAAGTTAAATTTTATTGAATCATCTAAGTATCATCAAGTTTTATCACTAATATTACTGTTGTGTATTTGTTAAGCATGACAAAGGATCAGTTGGTGACACTGAGCAATTCTGAGTAAAGGAGTAGCTCAGGGTCTCTTTATGAGAGGGTTGGACGCAAACATGTAGGTCTACTCTTCGAATAACACGATAAGCATTCTGACCAGTTGACTTCTATGTCCCAGTTGCATAATTATTACATTGATTGTTGTTGCTGCTATGTTTGAGATGGTGGAATGAACAGTGCGGATCCAGAGACGATAAGTGCCAGAATCTTTTGTGGTATGGGAAGTGGTAAAGTGGATGTCTTCGATATGGATGCTCCACTGTTGGAGCATCATCTATTCCTGTCGCAGAACAAAATGGTACGTTATAATGATACCAGTGATGTTGAAACTTCTGTGACCGTTTCAGAGTTAAAGAGTTATTATGTGATCCTGTGTATTAGTCGATGGGTGTATTGATGATGTTGTAAATTTTCTGGTTAAAAATATTTACAATAGTTTTATCTAGTCTCCACTTGTATAACACCATTTTGTCATCACCCCTTGGTCACTTTGAGAGATGTCTCATTAACATACGAAAAACCAATGGAGAAGTCAGGGCAAAATCCGATAGATTGGAGAAACAAGAAGCTGGCTACTGTTTAAACTTCATTGACGTAAAATACTGAATCTTCCAAAAATTTCATCTCAGACTGTGGTAGGGAATGGTCACAAAAATTATTTGATCCTTTTGATTAAAGATATTTAATATTGCTAAATGTTAATATGATATAAGCAAATAATAAAATTATTAACCAATTCTATGTACAAATCAAGTTTTGCTAACTTACTTAATGTCAGCCTTTTATATGTTTTTTTATTGCAGACGTGTCTGCTGCAGTGTCAAGCAAGCAAGATTTGGGTCGGGTCATGGGACCAGGCTATCTACATTATTGATAATCTGACCCAGGTTTCCTGTAACCGTGTCCTACCAGGTCATACAGAAGGCGTTGTGGGCATGACCATGTCAACTGACACTAGGTGCAACATTTTGTTCTTTATTTATGGACTAATTCAATTTTTGTATGTGGTATTTTTGCTTAAATAAAAATTAATATTTTTCTTTCTTAATTTTTGTTTTTACCTGTGGTAGTAGTTATTTCTTAGATGTGATAGAATATGTTTTGAGCTGTGTAATTACATTTTTTATTTATTTTTTGTATATTTTGATTTATATTGGTAAAATGTTTGCCAAATAAGAATGAGAACTTCAGGATTTTTTGCAATTTTGGTAATGAGAAAATTAGCATATTTGGTAGTTGAATATAAATTTTATTTAATTGTTAGAAATTGCTTTTTATTTTCCTACTTTGCAATATTAATTACAAAAAGCTGTAATCCTACATGTAATGGTTGTTCCGATTCAATGTAGGCTTCTGAAGTTTTGTCTGGAGGGTATTATCAAATTACAGTTATATTGTATTTTCTTGGATTGTATCTTATTTTGACACCTATGCTGCCTTAGCAATTCTGTATGGATTTCTTTCCTAAGGTTTATTTACTCAGTTGATGCTTCGGGCAAAATTATTGTATGGAATGGAGAGACAAGGACCCGGATAAGAGATCTACAAGTCGACAAAGGATCTCCAAGTCAGATTCTATATGACAGAGACAGACTGTGGTGCTGTAAGTGGTTATCTCAGTTCTACTCTCAGTTTCACTTTCACTTTGGTTTTCAGTGACAAATTCGCTTTGATTTGCTCTCAATTTTGTTTAACTTTCAAATTTTTTACCAATGGATGCTTCAATTTTGCTCTAGCTTTGCTTTCATCTTGACATTAAACTTCACTTTAAATTTCCTCTGACTTTCACTTTCGATTTTGCTTTGACTTATGCACAAACATTTGTTATGTCACATATATCTTTTATGATATTCAGTTGTATCCTGTATAGCACTGATATTATTACCTGTGCATCACCTGCAATATCGTTTATGTCTTACCTTTCCGTTATCTGCATGTTACCTGTATCTTACCTGACTAGCATCTTTGTCTTGAGTACAGATTACCTGTGATTTACTTTTCACCTTCTATTTTCAACCTATATGATGCGTGTTCCTAGTTTTGTTTTCCACCTATTAATGCGTGTTTCTCAGGTACTCGTGATGAGCTATTGTCCTTGTCTTGTGATGGCACTGTATTGGCCAGGGCGTCGTTCTCTGAACACGGCGCTCCTCACCTCGAATGCTTTGCAATCACTTCTCGTAATGAGGTCGGTTGGTATATCTGTTCACAGTTTAATATACTACATACAATAAATTTTTGGAAATTAATTAATTATACAATAAAATACAACTATCACTTATATCGCATCTTTATAAAACAGATTCTTACTTATAGGACACGTTACAGAAACAGTTCATCAACCATAGTAAGCAGAAAATAAATTAATTTTGAGACTAGACTTGAAAACTTCCATCGAGGAAGCTCTGCGCACTGTCTATGGTAGGGGGTTCCATTCGGCTAACCCAGCTATTTCAAACATTCTGTTGCCAAACTAATTAATTTGTTCAAATCAAATGCTATAAACCCTTTTGTATGGTGTCATATTAAATGTTATATAAAATAAGCAGTTGCTGAATCGTTGAAGTATGTTTTACATAGTGATGTTATTGATCAGTGATATTGGATGTCAGTCTGTTTATATGTCTGTTAACTCCTTAGTCTGTCTTGGCCTGTCAGTCTGGTGAATTATGTTTGACTCTTTATGTTTGACATTGTTGCTAGGTCTGGATTGGATGTGAGCGCAGGGGTCGGGTTCTCATCTGTGATGCAGAATCCCTGCAGTTGAAGACCAACTTCAGCATCCTCGGTCGTGGAGTCGGATTCATCGTCTGTGTTCAAAATAAGGTCAGGGCAAATCCTTTATTTCCAGCAATAAGACTTATTCAATCGATCAATCAAGATATCTGCTCAGAGGCACTTATTGCTAATAATCAGTAAATATGATTAATTAGCTAACTGATTGATTGCTGAATTTATTGATTTACTTCTTTATTGATTAATTTACACTCTATCAATCAATTTGAATTAATCAGTTAATAGGACATTTCAGAAACTGATTAAGTAATTGGGTGATTGGCTGAATAACTGTTTAATTATTTAATTGATTACCTAATGATGCCTTTTATTATATTCATTTTATTTATTTTTTTATTCTTGTTAAGATTTTGTTTCTTTTATCACTGTTGTGATTATTTACAAGGCAGCTATGATGTCTTGGAACTTGAATAACTTGTAAAATACTAACAATTATCTGTGGATCTACAATTGTCAAATACCAGATGAGTTCTTCCTATCTGCCAGGTTTTGAGTATTGCACCTTCGGGGCAAATGCCATCAGACCTGATGAGTCCAACAGTTTCCTTCACCCTTTCACTGTGTCATGATGTTTTAGCGCCATGCGTCATGCCACGTCACTTAAGCAGCTGAAAATCGATGTCTCATTGCCATATTAGTAAATTTATTTGTAATTACTTTATTTCATTTATAAATGTTTACATATTTATATTTTATTTACAGTTTTTATACACCTGTTATAGAAAACACATTTTTCTAGCAATGACGTAATAGCGATGATATGAAAACAATTAGCTTATAATAATTAAAAAAATCCAAACTGGAAGATACTTCTGCTAAAAAAAATCGATAATTCTGCCATCTACCGAATGAATTATTTTCAGTTACTTTTTTATCATTGCAGTATGCAATAATGTTGTATTCCAAAACGTGTGGCTTTATTATACCATGTGAGATTGAACTATTGTTGTGACGAAACAGTGTCGTCCTACACGTAAGGGATTGCAATTTGATGACGATACTTTGTCATCATCCGCAGTGAAAGGGTTAAAAAAGCTGCGATAAGGGCTCATTAATTAGGGGAGCATTACAGATCGCGTGACCTATCGACCCCAATAAAACTGAAATGGTATAAAACTTGTGAGTGTTACAAAATACATCGAGACACAAGATCCATATTGTTATTTTTATTATTATTGTTGTTGTTACTAGTATTAATATTATTATTTTATAATCATTAAGGTATTCAGTGTATTATTATTATTATTATAATTATAATTATTATTATCATTATTATTATATATGTTTCACATTATGCTGTTATCGCCCATGATGAGCTAAGTGAGTGTTGGCAATGTCCCGAAGAGGCAGGCTGCGTTCCCACGCTGAAGAACAACTGAGATACATTGGAACAGAAATGACGTCTCCATTGGATCGTGGGTTGCAGCACTCGTTCGACTACCCAACTCTGAGATGAACTGCAGTCCTTCACTGCTCCAAGCGCCGCCGGATTCCAAGGAGAGGGCTACGATGTCGTGGGTGTTGGTTATGGTGGAATACTTGGCCCTCTTCGTCTTAGCTGCGCGTTCGGCTGCTTTGCCAGCTCTGATAGATGTGTCGGCAAGATGTGACTTGGCGTAGGTGCACTGTCACATCCCATGCCAGACATCGACCACGTGTCCAAGGAATAATTATTATTATTATTATAATTATTATTATTATTATTATTATTATTATTATTATTATTATTATAATTATTATTGTTATCATTATTATTATTATTATTATAATCATTATCATTTATATTATCATTGTCATTGACAATTATTACTCTTATTATTATTATCTTCATAATGATTAAAATCAGTTCCAGCAGAAAACTTAATGCACCATTTTCATTCTGTAAATAGGTCTGGGTTGGTTCAAATCAGGGCGTCATTCACATCTTTGACCGTGACACTTATTCCCTGGACAGCGAATTGACTGCACATATGGATGCTATTCTTTCTGTCAGTGTTAATTCTGATCAGCAATTGGTCGTCACTGCATCCGGCAGTCTGGACGGTAAAGTGGCCATCTGGCGGTGGCAGGCAAAGGCAAACGGAACAGCATAATGTGTAAACTGGGGAATTGAAATCTCGTTACCCATTGCCAGAGATTGACTGTTATGAATTTTATAAGCAACACCATCCTGGTTATTTTGTCTATTAGTATTTATTATGGGTATAACTATTTGTATTATATCTGTATTATTAATATTGATATTACTGTTTGTATTAGTATTTCTTATTATTGCATAATCAAAGAGGACTGGAGCAGGGAGTTGTACCCTAGTAATGCTAGGGTAAGGGAAGCTGAAGCAAATAAGAAATCACCTTCTGTCTGAGAAAGACGCATATCATCCTTGCTACGGATGCATTGTTAAATAAACTTATCACATACAAGAAAGGAAGGTCTTCTCTTGTGTTGCATATTAGGACAAAGGAATTGTCTCGGTTCGTTCTGTCAATGGTTTGACGTCATTTCGACTGTGTAGGCCTAAAGCTCCTCTCTTTTTGCTTACGCATCATGGCTTGGCTTCTAATTTCTCTGACCCTCTCCAAAGGATTCAGATTTTTTTTTACTATTTCGCTCTCACTGTCCATTGACTGATGTCTTAACAACAGTTCGGCCTTATACAAGTCAGTATATTGGGTTGGTTCATGACGAGAGCAAAATGGATTTGCTCGGCAATGGACATGACCTTCACCTAAAGTTTCTTGAACTATCTTCATGCAAATCCGGTGCAAGTACCAACAACCAGTGTAGCTCATTCAAGTGACCTGTGTATCAATGCTAGTGCAAAAGGCAATTGTCTTATTCTTGTCATTGAATGTGATTGGTGGAGAGATCAAGTATTTGGTTTGGAAATCCAACGAAACTTGTACGGTATCTTAACATATTCATCGAGCTGGGAGAGGTACTATAGAAATATGTGAATACAATGCAATCTGGCCGGTTAGGAGTTGGAGGTTGTTGAAGCTTTTATTTATGTGGGCAGTCGGGCAATGTCCAGTGGCTCCAGCAGCCAAGAGTCCAAGCGACTGGTCTTTAATGGTCACCGTTATCTTCAGTCCTGATCGTTGGGGATCTCCAGATGGGACTCCTTTAAATGTCCAATGAATAAGCGTTCCGCCTTCGCCGTCCAGATCCATATGCGCCTTGATCCATTCAGATCAAAAGTGCCTGGCATTGCAGCATTTGAAGTGTCCAAGCATGGAGGGATCTTCTTTGTGCTCTATGCTCCTTGCATCTGAGGTCCACAGTATTTGAATAATCAAGGTTCATGTTAAATATCACTGTTACTATGGCTACCACGAACGTTTAGGTCAAAACCCCATAAAGGAGCAAAGATATTGTTGAAGTGTAACTGAAAAACTGTTTTATCCAGTCGAATATTCCATAATCTTGCTCCAGATTCTCCTATTAAAATTGTCCACAATCACTGGTAATTAATATTCACCATCGCCCTTTAGATTCGCTGTTGTCTTGACGTTCGACCAAAGGTAGACTGCCATGTTTGACATTTGAAATTGGAGGGAGTTAGTCTCAACCCTCTTCCCTCATTACACGTCGTGTCAAAAGTAAAAAACCCTCAAATACGACGTCAAAAAGCTCTGCACCTCGAAAAAACCAGATGGCCAGAATGTTATATTCAAAACTTAATTTTCTTATAATTATCTAAGTATTTATAACTATAAAAATGCTTGAAGCTAAATGGTAGAGCACTAAAAAATGGAGAAAGTATAGTAATAGCACTCATTATGCTTTCCACAAGATGAAGAGCTCTGGTAAAAATCACAAGACTATCAAAAAATTGATAATGATTACTTAAGACAATCCAAACTTTATATGCTTCTTCATTATCCCACGGAGAAGCAAAATGCTCCTTCATGGAATAATTAGAGAGAGCTTGCACCTCATCATCTTGTTGAATGGATATTACAGTCAAACCCAGCACTTCCTCATCTATCTAATCTATCTCCATTGCTTCGTTTGCGATTACTACAATATTATTTGTTCACGTTGCCGACGTGTGGTGGTTCTGTGACCTGATGCGTTTTAGCAGAATTTTTAATTGACTTCTGCTTGTGTGCTACAGAATGGCGGTCTCACTTCTATAGGCCTACCCCTAAATTGACATCGAGCGTAGGCCTACAATTATCAATTCAAAAACAATTCAAGACACAGGAATCATAATTGGTCTATTGTGGTAAACAATTGCTGTTAATTAAGTGGAACTTGTTTAATTGAGTAAATTAAAAAAATAAAATTACGCAGTTTTATGTGATGATGTGATGTCACAATTGTTAGACAGCCTCCCCTCGTCACAAATGTGTGACCCTATCCCCTAGGCGGGTGACGTCATTTTTGGACGGCCCCAAAAGGGAGCCAATTCAGTAGTTTGTCGCAAATTACCATAGCTACGCCCCTGCAACTCTTTAGACAAATACAATCCTTACAATCAATGAATATAACTGATAATATAGGCCTACTGCGCGATGGATAGGTGCCTATAAAGAGAAGAATTAATTGGCCTAAGGCGAAAGGAGTGATGGCAGGCTTTAACACCATATGGAGAAGCAAAATAAAAAACATTTGGAATTAGTCGAACAGCAAGAAACTAACTTAAGTAATCTTTCACAAAGATTTAGTACCCTAGAATATTTTAGCCATTTTTCGATCTAAATATGAATGTTGTGGATACCGAGCCTGGGCAAGGAGGGTTTAATACTGAGAGGTCTTGTTCGAAGTAGTGTGAGGCTCCAGAGCACGGACCTACAGGTACCAGCTAGAGATCCCTTGTGCACATATCCCTGATATTGAGGCCATGGGCTCCATATGGTTATCTTCTTCAACTTCTGATCCACAACATCGGGTTAAGTTCCAGAGCTTCGAGAGGACCCTTATGCGACCGAATTTGTCGCCAGAACCACGACCGTTACCATAGGCGCCGACTCCACAGAGGCAACAGGGACATTCGCTCCAGTACTTGTCAAAGTACTAGGGCGAACCTAATACTCTCGCCCCAGTACCTTTTCAGACATTCAAATTTGTCTCCATTGCAAACTGGTATCATGCCTGGATGAGAACGTGAAAGAATTCCCTCACCACAAACTGTTCTTCTTCTGGAACCATCACGCCGTGGTGCAAATGTAGCGGAACATAATATCTCTTCCTACGAAGTCGGGAGAAGAAATGGTGTGAGACAGTACACTGTCTCCTCTCTTGGCCCTAGCTGCCCCTCTCTAGACTCCTGCCCTTCTCTCTGCTCCTGCCCCTATCTCGGCTCCTGCGGGTTAGGAGCCGAGAGAGGGGCAGGAGCAGAGAGAGGAGTCCTTGTTCCTTTGAAATATCAGAACTGTCTACGTACGACTCTAAGATCTTTTTTATCATTTCATTTTTTTTTAAAGATAAAATTCCTTGATAATAAATTTTTTTATAGCCTACTTCCCGCATTGAATAGCACCATCTTTGCAGGATTATGACGGCATCTGCATCAACAACAAATAATCATTGTTGCATTGTTATTTTTAAAAAAATCTTCCCATAAATTTCGCACGCGATTATATTTGGTGCATTATATTTCTCAGTTTAGTAACAGCGTGAAAACGTGAGACCTAATTTCAATTATAGACGACATTGTGTGTTGCAGAGATACACACAAAAGCCCCGAGCGAAAATCGGTGACTTGCAACGTTTGTGGCGGTACGGTATCTTTAACTGTGATACGGCGCTCTAGAAATAGTCCATTTAATAACTGGAAAATGTTGATGTTGGGGTGCAAGGCCCAATCGATCGAACCGTGATTTCAATCTCTGGGGCACCGGGTTCTACCGCCATTATCACAAATCACACGATATCTTTAATAATTAATAATTATTATTCGACGTTATGTGTCACGAATTGAGTGTCGATCATGTTCGAACCCGGTTAGAAGCTGCTCTTTTGGTAGGCCATCGTGTTTCTTTTCATGACGTCCAGACACGGTCCGAGCAGCCGTTCGAAGCACTCCCTCCCCAGGAAAGCCACCTTGACTTTTCCGACGGCGTAGACTCTGGCCGACCTCTCTGTTCTCGAGCAGGGCGATCTCTCCGAAGTATATTCCAGTCGTCGCCCTCGAAACGACCTTCTCCTCGCCCTGGTCGCAGATCGCTACCCGCACGTCACACCACTCGACGATGAACATGCCATCCACTTGCCCGTACCCCTCTCGGATGATACATTGCCCGTCGTCGTAGGACCTCAACACAAGGGCGTCTGCCAGAGTCATCCGCTCGTTACCGTCAAAGGACTGGAGCGTTGGAACGCTCTGGAGCAGTCGCTCGTACATCTTACGTTTCCGGAAGGCGTTGTGAAGGACGATCCGCCAGAAGGACATCCGGTCCTGGGCCAAGAGATTCCCTTGGGTCACGCCACCACCGACGCTGCCCGAGACATGTTGTACACGAGGGCATGCTCACCGAAATTACCACGACAGTCGAACTGGAGGACCTTCTGGCTCTGATCGCTTTCGCGACCGATGATCACGTCAAAGATACCGTTATCGATGCCATAGAAGTTGTCGCCGTCGTCGCCCTGTCGGATCACGTGCTCGCCTGGCGCCACCTTGCGTTCGAACATGGCACCGATCACTTCTTTCATGAGGTCGCTGTCCAGGGATATGTGATGCAAACAGGAATAGATGAATAATTATTGTTAGACCATAGATGGCGGAGATGAGAAACTAATCAACCAGCAAATTGGATTTTATAAAAACAAGCAGCTAATTCTAATATAACAGCTGCAAAAGTTATCCAATTCTAATTCGTATTGATTGGGATATTTTTTCAGTATCTAACATTACATGTATTTCTAAATGATTGGCTATTTAAAAAAGTAATTAATCGACTTTCTAATCGATTTGACAAACAAGCAATTCTAATATTGTCACCCACTGGCTACAAGATTTTACTAATTCTCATTTTAGTCAATTTGCGCATTGCAGTAACTAAATTATAATCGGTAAACAATTTTAGAAATCGGTTAATCGATTATCAAATGGACTGTTAAATGGACTAATTGAGTGGATGGCAGGCCTAACATTTATTAAGCAATATTCCAGTCAATTCACCGATTTACTTGCTGACTGATTTATATATTATACGCTGTGACATAATTAATATAGCTTAAAGCTCTAGAAGTATGTCCTTGGAAGTGCCATTTTAGTAGTTCGGAGATGAGGACTAAGAAATGCAGACTGTGATACACAGTAAATTTTATCTGCCAAAGCAATTAGTATATGTTTTTGAACGTCAGACTCTTTCTTCTTTCTGGCGCATTAAATTATGGGCTGTGCCATTTGATCAGCAATCATCATCATCATTAATCCTGGACACAACGCCCGTAGATGTCCGATGCCCACACTTCGTCTTGACTTTCCACTGTTGTTTGTCATGTGCAATATGTTCCAGTTCTTGAATCCGCTTATTTCCCCATTCCCCTATGTCGCCTTGCCATTCTTTGTGAGGATTTCCCTTTTATTCTTTCCTTCCATTCTTCCGAACAACAATGTTTTGATTTTTCGCTCATTCTGCATATATGACCAAACAAACCTAACTTTCTTTTAATTACTTTTTCGTTAGATTTTCTTTTGGTTGTATTCTTCTGTACAATTCTGCGATGCTGACCTTTTGTTTCCAGCCTATTCTTAATATTTTTCTGTAACATTTTCTCTCAAATGTCAAAATTCTCCTTTCTATATATTTTGTTCCTACCCATGTTTCGCAACCATATAGCATGCTACTAAACACGCATGTTTGCAGAACGCTTAATTTTGTCTCTAATTTTATGGCTTTGCTTTTCCAGATTTTGTCCGTAGCCTTTAATGATGTTTACGCTTTTGCAATTCTTGTCAGTACCTCTTTTTTACAGTCCAAGTCATATGTCATATTGCTCCCTAGATATGTGAATCTTTCTACATTTTCCAGTTGGATTCCATCTACAACAATCCTTTTTGTAGCAATCTTCTCCCCAAATATCATTGTTTTTGTTTTGTCGTAGTTCATTTCTAGTCCATATCTCTTGCCTTCTTTGTTTAATTCTTGTGTTGTCTGTTTCAGTCTCTGTTGATTTTTATCTATTAAGTCGATGTCGTCGGAAAAACAAAGGTCACTGAAATTTGTGCCGCTAATTGTAACTCTCCTCTCTTCTTCTTTAATTTTGTCCAAGACTCTTTCCAAGAGAGTAATAAGTGTGTTAGGCGATATCGGATCTCCTTGTCTTGTGCCTCTATTTGTGCTGAACCAGGTACCGATCTCGTCATCCACCCATACCGCTGCTCTCGCGTTGCCGTTGATTTCCTTTAGTAATCTGGTCAGTTTGCTATCAACGCCATACGATTCTAATGCTGCCCATGCTATGTTATGATCGATGCTATCAACGGCCTTCTTAAAGTCTACGAAACAATTGTATGCTCATTTATTTTTCCTTCTTGCCTTTTCTCCTATCAGCCTTAGTGTAAGTATCTGTTGTACGGTGCCTCTGTCAACAATCTCCTACCGTTACTTCTATTTGCATTGGACATTTACATGTATATGCGTGGGCCCATGTTAAATAAGCAATACCTAGCGAATGTTTGTGAAGTTGCTTGAAACCAATTGATGCCAACAAGCAGTTTTATTCTTTATGCAATAGGTATTTGCAAATTAGCGAGGGATATAATTAGATTTGACTCGTGTGAGCAATTATTGCTTGCGGTGTTAGAACTCAGCGTTCGTCTCTAGCCATGGACTATCAATACTCGCCTTCCTATAGTTTCTCATTCTTTATCACATTCTTTATGTATTAGCAGACTGCAAACTATTGTGTCTATTCCAACATAGCCTCTTTTCGAAGATTAGGCCTGTCGTCATTATTAACAAAGAATATACTAACTTAACTTACTTACTTTCAATAGAGGCTAACATATAATTCAGACTGCATCCTAGAAATGACAAACGTTGGCACTTTGCCAAAGGCAAAAATGACGTTATGATTAGCCTACGCCATCGCATTATCTTCAGTCCCTAACTCAATTAATTTGTCATTTGCAGAGCAGATCGCAAAGAAGACGGACGTGTTCCAGATTTTTGCGAAGTTTTTGTAAAATTTGCTTCTATTCGTCGGATTTTTTTCGTATTCTGCTTCTGTTTCGAATGAATTTCTTCGAGGGGTAGCAGGTAAACTCAACTGATTACAAAACAACGATTTCTTATCGAATTTTTCAATTTAGAGATCGAGTTAGCCATCATTAGCTACAGACTTTGATTTTAACTGCCATTTATCGGTGAGTTTAAAAACTTCTGCGTCAAAAGAGCTGAATAGACTGGAGACTGGATAGAGACGATGAGTAAATGTTGGCTTTAACCGAATGTCAACGTGAGATAAGTCTATAAAGTGTCACTGGGAGTCACTATAGATAATCGAATATCAATTGTAGATTGAAAAGTTCATGAAATTGAACATATTTTTTAAAATATCATTAATGAGTTAATTACGCGGTTCAATGTGACAATAATGTTGATATTCAACGTGTCAATTGTCATTGTACCCGCGGTACAGAGCCTGGTTAGGAACTCTGACCAGTTTACAGTTCCTGGCCATAAGATCCTTTAGTTTGTGCTGGCCTAACTTGCTGGCCTCTGTGACTGGTCAGGTGTTTTGATGAACTAGTGCTAGAAACTTCCAGCGTTGGATTGTATGGACCTACACTACTGTTCCTCGTAAGCATATTCTTTTTTACTCTAACCATAACCCAAGTATATCCACGCAGGCAGCGTTTAGCAGCAATGGCAAAAGACAGGAACTTCGAGCTTCAGAATTCCAGACGATTGTGGCGTCAAGTATGCAAAACTAAGTCTGTGATTTTGATCTATCCATCACATTTTTACAATATTTTATTGATTTAATTAGCTCTTGGCCTACTCAATTGCGGAACCGTGTAGATTTAGACAACATCAGCAGGTTTATACATTTCGCAGGTCAAAGAACTCTGCTGTTTTGACACCGTCCATCCTGGCAGCCTCAGGCCAGAGAACTCCGGCAGTTTTGGCACCGTCCGTCCTGGTAGAGGCGCTGTGGCATCTGACATGGAGTGCTACATGTACCTGGTGTCTTCAAGCTGTCTTCGAGCTGTCTCCGGCTGCAATGGTCGTGTGATGCTATTCACTTGAAGGATCTCAGATCTAGTCGGCAGCAAATAACATGATCCAGTTGACCGACTGTCGTGCAAACAGCTAGGTTAGTTTCAGTTTTTATGAATGTTTGTACTATAAATCCCATAAATTGGCTGCTAATAAAATCGTCAGGTCGTTTGAAAGATGCTTATTACATGTACATGAATGTAACAAAATATCGACCAGCATAATGAAACGCAGAGCATTTTCTGTCTTGTCTGTCTGTCTCTTTGCGAAATTTCTCTTCTGCTTGTCTCAAGTCTGTTAACAGCTCCATTGCATCTATTTTCCCTCTTCTTAGGTCTGCTGAACCTATTGTCTCTTTTCTTATGCCCAAAATGTTGTCTTAGGTATGGCTGCCTCCCTGTCGTGGATGAATGGAACGAAATTTTTACGATAGCTTTTGGCAACATAGTCCTTATGGTTTGCCGTTGAAAAAAATTAGATTGACATGTTGCAGCTCAGTTAGATGATAAAGTTAATGTTTGCTCAATTGCAATCTATTCTACTCTAGATCTTTTTCTCCCTGATATCTAGTTCACTCCCTTTCTTAGCTCTATGACATTTTGCACTATTCTTTGTCTTTTAGAACTAGCTGGAACCTGGGATGCCTGGAGAGTGGAAATGTCATGGGACGAGACCGAGAAGGAGATGGCGATGGACAGAGGAGACGAGTGGAGGATGAGTTGCGTTGCCCGATACGAAGACCTACACGGGAAGGACCTCAGTACTGAGTTAATTTTTAGAATTCTAGGCCATAGAATTAATTGTTTTATACTAGGTTTGATGAATGTAGGGTGCGGTGGTGTAGCAGTATACGTTATATACCGTGTTACTGGAAGGTCGCAAGTTCGAATCTGCCTCAGGCCACTGCGTAGTGACCCTGAATAAGTTGATTGCCCAGAATTGTCTGTGAGGAAGGAAGGCAATGGGAAATCACGTCACTGTTGTGAAACATGTGTGGCATATAAGAAGACCGGAAGTTTTGCATACGTGGACCTGTATGACGGCTAAGGACTCATCATCGTCAGATTGTTTCATTACTTTCTATCTCCGCTCTCAGTTCATTCTGTGTTTTTTCACTGCTCTACTCTCAGTTTTGTTCCAGATTTCTTTTTCCTTTCTGTTAATTTATTTTGGTCAGTTTCGGTATACGTCAGTTTAAGATCTGTGTATCTTCCTTTAGTCAAGTTCTGATAATTAATTGCCTCCACAAGAAAACAATTCAACACGAATAAGTTCCATCTAAATGCACAGACGAAAAGAGAAGGCGAACAGTATAAAAATCTGCTGCGAACTCTAATTGTAATCGTTAACTTATGAAAACTTCTAAAGCGCCACTCAAAAGTCAAATGATAAAGATACGTGACACCAGCAAATTCAAGAGAGCTTCAGAGGCGTTGAATGAATATGTTGCATTCAGTCTGACACGAGGAGATTAAGGTGTTCGAAGACAGTTCTGTGTTAACCTCAAATCTGAGGTCAACACAGAGCTACCTTTCAACTGCTTGCTTGAGAAAATGTGATGGGCCAAATGCGTCACATTTTCTCTATAGGGCCCAGGCTTTGAGATAATATTATGCAGGGTACATTTGGGTAGTCCACTCATTACTAGTCTCTCAGGCAATTCATTATTTTCTATCTTGACACTGTGTCCTTTAAACTGACCTAGTTGTCTGTGATTAAGCGTTATAAGACGCTAAAATCAAAGGGGATAAGCAGAACTATCTGCTTCGTATACTCTTAATCTTTCGCTCACTTTAATCGTAGCCTACCTCTCACTCTTAATTAAATACTGCCTATGCCACTACCATATTCTTAGAGTTTAGATCCTAATATCAGTCTCCTGTTCGTTTAATTCTTTTATCAATCAAACGGTATTTTTGCTTCAGTGCACTAATTTCTTAGTATGTATCTCTATCTAACAATTATAACATCGATCGATCTATCTCTCATTGTATTTGCCTCCCTATCTATCAATCAATCTCTATAATCCCGCATCTACCAAGCCATCTAATCTTTTTTCTTTCCGACATATCTATCTATCTATCTATCTATCTATCTATCTATCTATCTATCTATCTATCTATCTATCTATCTATTTATCTATCTATCTATCTATTTATCTGTCTGTCTGTCTGTCTATCTATCTATCTATCTATCTATCTATCTATCTATCTATCTATCTATCTCTATCTATCTATCTATCTATCTATCTATCTATCTATCTATCTATCTATCTATCTATTTATCTATCTATCTATTTATCTGTCTGTCTGTCTGTCTATCTATCTATCTCTATCTATCTATCTATCTATCTATCTGTCTATCTAATTATCTATCTATCTATCTATTTATCTATCTATCTATCTATCTATATATCTGTCTGTCTGTCTATCTATCTATCTATCTATCTATTTATCTATCTATCTATCTATCTATCTATCTATTTATCTATCTATCTATCTGTCTGTCTGTCTGACTGTCTGTCTGTCTATCCATCTATCTATCTATCTATCTATGCAATCTGTCTTTAAATATCTGCCTTTTTAAAGTTTTCTATCTATCTATCCGTCTATCTAATTGCATTTATCATTTACGTCTGTCTGTCTCTCTCTCACCCGCAGCTGTTACCCTATTGTTAACCCTGTTTTTCGTACTCAGTCTTCAAACTCCGTGTCTCTGTTTCACTCGATCGATATCGTTGTCATGTCTGCTTTTTCACTCTCCTCCGTTTTATATCTTTCAATTTTACTCTCACAGACTTTGTTGTTGTTCACTCATTCTCAGTCTTTGATTTGTAGGCCTATAGTTGTGTAGTACATGTATGTCATTTCCGAACTTTCTTTGGCTATTTCTGTGCACAAAAATGTCTAAAATTGGCCTATTTGTGGGTGATGCCAACCAAACTTGTGCTGACTTTCTACTGCCTGAGAGCTGCAATGAATGGCCTACGGAGACCTTTGCCAACACCTCCTCCTGGTGGTCTCTGGGCGTGCAGTTAATCCAACTGGTTGGCTGCATGACGAAGATTGGCAGCAGCACGTTGCCATTCTCTGTTTTCAGGATAGTGCGCTGTACTATCTGATGACCAAGCCAGTTCTTAATTTACCGACGGTGGCGACAATATCTTGTTTTGGTAAGCTTACTTCTAAGCGTGAGCGTTTCGCAACAAAGTTATCCACTGTAATGACAATACTAGTAAGTTACTAATTAATAACCTGTAATGCTGTAGCAATCAATAGCTCAAATCTTACAGAATTCTTAACTCTAACAGGCATCAAGCTTTCTATACAATGACGTCTTTCGTTCATCAACAGTAAATATAGACGCATGCCTTTTCCATTAATCATGTTTTATTATTTTAGAGCCGTGTGGTGAAACGTTACTTGTGTAGCCGATTGATTGTCCACAATGATATAATACTGGGGGTGAAGCTATGCACTCATCCCAGAACCTTGCAAATCGAGACTGGATAGCGCTGGGGCAAAAGTCCCTGTTGCCTCTGTGAATTCAGTGCATACAGTTTCACTTGAGCTAGATTAGGCGCGACCCTAAAGGTCGCATAATCTCCAGGCTACATATAGCCTATCACTGCTCCAATTGTTAGTTAATCAGATGTCGTGACCTTGAACTCATCGTAATGGTTTCCTTTTCTTCCGACCCAATCCACCTCTCCATATCTATTTTATCCTGCATTCTGTTTCGATGCCCATTATCAAATGGGACTTATTAGCCATGGCAAGTCTAGCTCTAAATTGTTGACAGAGAGGTCTACCGCACTCTGTCGTACGGATGATATTGGAACAGCATCATATCATTGTTTGACTACTGAGTCCCATCAACACGTTTTATAATTATATTATTTTATTCCCCACATTACACACTACCTAGAGGCGCGGTAAGGCGTCCTAAGTAAGAACCAATTTTGGCCTCTCTCATACACTAAACCTTAATATTAAAACATAATAACAAATATAACAATAATGAAAATTATTATTATTATTTGCGAGATATACATGATCCCTCAGGGGCTAGAATATTAATTAGAATAAGAAAATGTAGTCTTGAAGGACCCTACATAAAGTTGAAGTAAGATGGTGACTATAGTCTGTTTTACTGGTAATTTCGCAAACACTGTGTTTATCTGTAAATATGCTATAACATCAGATGCATCAGATTTGTTAGTGAAAGTTTAAGTTAGTACTAGTCAGTGGTTACAGAAAATTTTAATGTTTTGGCAGGTAATACTCGCGGTTGTAGTGTGCCTGTCTTTACGATTGAGCAGGAAGAAACTAAGGATGGAATAAATAAGAGGAAGACCGCGTGAGGAATGGACAGATGACATTGAAGAATGGGGTGGAACCAACCGAACAAGTATCCAAGAGTTGAGCGTTGAGCGACGCTGCAAGGGACAGAGTCTACATAGAGGTGTGGAGAGATGCTGTTAGAACGACTTCAGACACATATGGGCGAATAGCCCATGGTTGTTGACTGGTTAATTGAGGGAGAAAGCACTGTTGCATCCGGTGGCTGATCGGTTAGGGCGGTCGGCCCGTGACACTCAGTGTGCGCAATTGCAGTTGTACTGAAGAGCAATTGCGCCGTCAAGACGTGTGCACTTCTAAGCAAAAGATGTTGGAAGAAGGGCGATATCAAAAATGAGAAGAAATAAATAAATTACAATTGGCCTGTTTCCAGTTGAAATTGCTTGAGGAAAGGGGGCCTCAGGGAGAGGAATGACAGGGCTGGATAAGCGATCCGATAACCGGATCATGGAAATTAAATTCTTGCCCCTGTACCTGTTACCCAAAGTCGGCGCTATGATCGTTACGGTAACCTGCATCATGTACCGCATTTCAACTGCAGTATCCCACATGTCGTATAATGATATAAATAATGTTTATAGTAGGCTCCCAATAAATGATAACACAATTTTTATAGCTTTTAACTTCGCATGCATGATGCTGCTCATTAATTGGCATGTCAATTAGGCGTCATGTCCAGTGGTGTGAATAATAATAGTTACTGCAATTATCGTAGGGCTATTGAACGAGTGCGACTAAGGTAGCAATAGAGACTGAGGCTATTAGGTCTACAATTATTCCTAAAGTTTTATATAAATTATCGAAATGAATGAATAAAGTGATGCAAATAATAATTATTATTATGGAATTCATTATCCTGTAGGCCTACTGTTTTGGTCTAAGAATAAGAAATCCTCTTCTCTTCAGCGCTTGCTCGTGAATAAATAAGGTGGTGCCTTGCGCTTGGCTTTCGAGTGGCGCTTTAGAAGTTAGATTACGATTAGGATTATGTCTACATAGTCCTTGTAAAAATGTATAAATATAATAATAAATTATGGTAGGCGTATCTAGGCCTGTGCATTATTTTCCAATTGGTGTACGGCGTAGCTTTGTTAACTTTTAACGGATATGTTGACTGACCTCAGAGAAGGTATACAGTAGGGCCTACATGTAACTAGCTTGACGTCACATCGTGTGTCTCGATTTAGAAGCGTTCTTGTGAGGTTTTGCAGCGTTGTTTCTTCTGTTGCACTCAGCGAATGAACTTTGATCACACGTTCAACAGAACCTGGTCCTGCAGATGGAGCATTAGCTTCAGAGACCCATTATTTACGACTAGGCCCTATAGCTATATCCGTAAAGCTGCTTCAAGTGGGTTGTCTTCAGCAGATGCAGTCCATTGATGCTGCTCTTCGGCCTTTGACCAGGGCGTTCGATACCATCTCCTATGATACAGGTTAGATTTTTTCGGCATATCGTAAGTTAAAAATCAAATACAATTTCTAGAGCGTAACTTGAGACCTGAGATTGGAAGTAACCCAAGGGCTAATTCAAACTTGGCTTCTGGTTTCACTGATTTATTGGATTTTGTCTCGTTGCCTTCAATACTAGACCTACTAGACTTATTTACATTGAATAGTAGGCTTATTGTTTTAAAGTTTTGAGCTTAAATGTTTGTTTTTCTTTAATTAATACGTAGTTTTTGAGTTTTATTAAATCACATTCTAAATGCCTGTGCTTCCAAATACTTTTTAAGGAATCAAAATAGCTTTTTCTAACTTATGTTATTGACTGTATTTTTCGTATATTGGAAAACAATCATCGCTGTCAGGACGCAGCGACGTACAAATTCGTGACAATTACAGAGGCATGATACATACAACCACTCAGTCAACGAGTTTACTAGGCCTAACTTCGTGAAAGGTTCAGTCCGTGGGAACCGCCGACGCTTAGAGAACATGAGGGTGCCTAATAGATGTTTTTGTACTGTAATCTTTCATTAGTAAAATCATGATAACCTAGAAAATCGAAGTCAAAGTTTAAGAATATTCGTGTCATCAAAGTTCGTAGCAACCATTACTCGAACGCTCCAGCGACCAGCGTCGCTCTAATTTCGTGCAACATGATTGACCAGAACGTATTTTCCAGGCCAATCATGTTATTAGGCTGTCACCTTACAAATGACACTGTAAGTGCTGATGATGATACATATCACTCACACTAAAGTGACAACGATTTTTGGACAGGTACATGTACGTGTCATTGATAATGGAGGAACATATGTTTACCAACCATTATGCCACTCACCGCGTAAAGAGGCCATGCCGTTATAATTGCACATAACAAAGCAGTTAACGACAGGCGGGATGAACCCAAGAGAGCAGGTTTGGTTGAGGACAGTCCTGACAAGTGTTTGGAGCCTTGAACCTGGACGCGGAAGGAACCAGTCCTAGAGCAGTAATCGTGTATTGATGCTCGCTGATCAGTAAATTGTAAAAACATGCAGGCACAGCTCGCTCTCAATGCGGAATGGAGCACTAAACCAACGGTGGATGTCAGAGATGTTTCTTCTATTTAAAATAAACCTCGCTATGGTGAGCAATGGGCTGAGGTTGGATTGAATCTGCTAGTGGCTTTGATAGAACGTATCTGGTAAAAACAATTGGGATATATACGAGCTCACGCATTTACACCTTTGACAAACTGTTTTTCTCAGAGTGACGTCATTTCTTAACCCAACGACGACATGATCTTCTTCGAATGGTTGCTTCTCGCTCTGGCGGTTCTTCATTTAGACTCTGGCGCAGGTAAATGAACTTTGACGGTAACATGCCTATCTGGTAATAACAACGCTAATTGTTAAATAAAGCAGACAGGGTTTCGAAGAGTATTAGTGTAGACCGTAAGAAATGAAAAAGTGAACATCAGATCTGTATTTCTTCTCGCCTACCATGAATGTAATATGTTGAATGCCTATGGACTTTATCAGACGTTACACAACTTCCCCATTATTTCCTACTAACGCCATCGCATCATGCAAAATTCCACTCTGCGCGATTCAGCCCTTTCAACCCACCTTCACCTGATCGTGTTGATATTATGGATTATGGATCGTTCATCTCAGGGGCGGCGATCCCGGTGGTCGAAGGGGACAAATTCCCCACCTTTTGCAGAGAGGGGGCAAGTTATACATGTGTCCCACCACATTTCCTCCCTCCAGTGTACCCGTCCCCCACCTGTCAAACGAGATCGCCGCCTCTGGTTCACTTCGTCGCTCTCCGATTACTGGAAATCGTGTTCAGATTGCCTGGACAGAGGATGAAATTCATTTCATATTCCCGATGCTAATAATTATGGGACCGATTTCAGTCAGATTACCACTACCTTGAAATGGAGTAACTTTAAGTCTTTACAATGTTTACTCTATCTAGGTGCAATTCATTAAATGTAATTAATTGAAGCGTTCGAGGCTCCGAATGGAAGCTATGTTGCGAACGCGAGGAATCTGTACGATTATCTTATGAAGGATTATAAGACATCTATTCTTCCACGCAACAGTTCCAGAGGAACAGTCACGGTTAACTTGGTCCTGTCATTTTTCTGGCTTGACGATCTGGTGAGTTGCTTTTTTTAGAGGATATTGATTTCATTTGGTTGCGCCACAGATTCCTAGACTTACCTGTACAATGTAACTCATGCTCTAAGAGCTGCTCCAGTGACCCCAGTATATGTTGTCTTTGACGTTCCTTATCCTTGGTGAATGGTTATCTTGTCTCATTGGCACTTGCCCAAAGTGGTCTTCGTGCATAGAAGTTAATATTTCTTAACAAAACAGCATGATACCATTCATAATAGGCCTACCATAACTTGATGTACTCAGACTAGATTATACTGGACAAATTTAAACTGAGTACGGACCACTTAAACTTGACTTATCAAGTCTTTTGGATTGATTGATTTATTCATTCATTCATTTATCAGAATTTAGACCAAACAGAAGTAGTTTAAGATGACTATTGCTTAACTAAGTCAGACTACATTAGACAAGGCATCTCTCGTTGCAGATTCATTTATTGCACCTCCTAGACCTAGCCTAATGAACTGTCTCATTTGTCCTCCATGGCTTTGTTAGAACACTTTCGTTTCGTTCTATCAATAACATTATGAGGCATATAGAATTTGTTATTAAATAAATCTAATTAGGAACTAAAAACTGTGGTTGATTATATGAATTCATAATGATCATCAATTAACAATTTATTCATGACGAGTTATTTGTTACGCAGGAAGAAAAGAACCAAGCCTTCAAGATTGGAGGACATATATATGAGGCAAGAAACATTTCGATTGATAGTAAACTCACCTATTTATAAGGCCCACATTCTCGCATAGCAATGATTGGTCAATAACAAATGTGAAACAAGTGCTGTATGCATTCATACCTCCTTTACATTCGATGGTTTCATTACAGAACAATTAATTACTGGGTGTCATGTTTAGACAATCACAATGATTGTCATCATCGGATGACATTAAATGTTATTACATGTATTCCAGCTCAAATTTTGAGCTGAAAAACATAAAGTAAGTAAATTATATGCAAAAATCAAGCACTTAACTAACCTAAAACAAGTGAGTAATCTAAGAGAGGAACAGTCGCCCGCCAGCACCAGCGACAACGTCCTGCACTGGAGCGGACTTATAGGCACAGGCTGAATGAACGCGGTAAGAGATAGAAGACAGCAAGAGATAGAAGACAGCGATGATCCATTCAAATAAAATATAATATAAAATATAATATAAAATATAATATAAAATATAATATAATATAAAATATAATATAATATAAAATATAATATAATGTAAAATATAATGTAAAATATAATATAAAATATAATATAATATAAAATAAAATATAATATAAAATATAATATAAAATATAATATAAAATATAATATAATATAAAATATAAAATAAAATATAATATAAAATATAATATAATATAAAATATAATATAATATAAAATATAATATAATATAAAATATAATATAATATATAATATAATATAAAATATAATAGCCAACCGTTCGATATGGCCTTGTGACATGACGTTAATTGATTGTTATCAGGCTAGTACACCAACTTGGAGAATACACATCTTTCTAGAAGTTTTGGAATGGATAGAGAGGTTGGAAAATGGGCGAGCGATGGCGTGTTTGGGTCTAGGGTATGACGCTGAGGCGATTGAAATATGTGGGCCAGCATTTGGATGAGTAAATCAATAAGTGACCAATGAAAAAAATTAATGTTTTAGACATGGAAGGATTGTGGGTTGATCTGGAATCCTAAAGACTTTGACAATATGGATAGTGTGAGAATTGCAGTCAACGACATCTGGACTCCTGATATTGCTGTATATAACAGGTACTGCTTTACCTTAGCTAATATTTGGAAATGTACAAGCAGAGCCGGCCTTTGGAGGTGGTGAGGTCGGGCACCGCCCGAGTGCGCCGGCAAGTTGGGCGCCGAAAAATCGGGAGTCGAAAATTTAAGGCGCCGTAAGGGCCCATTTTTTATTTTAGTTATAGTTTTATTTCATAGTTGTTAAAACCATTTTTCTGTGTCTTACATAGTTTCTTTAATTTTATTTTTGTCCCCTACGTTGTCTCCGTACTTTCAAGCATTTTAGCTAATTTACGTCACTAATAAACGTCATCAAATGACGTTCATCACTTGAAAACAAATGACACAAGAATGAAATAAAACTTACCAATATAATTTTACTTTTAATAAGTGATATTTTGCCTAAATATTTATGGGATACGAGGATAATTTCAATGTTTAAAACGCCGCATGGTTACGAATACAGAAGCGAAGGACGGAGAACGAAGAACAATTTGACCGAAATAAATAGTTTATGAGCATTGAATAATTTGTTATGCAAAATGGCAGGACGGTTACACATAGCCAGGAGAACTATCTGCTACGTTTGCTTCAAGTTCAACTGTCGACACAACCATCTCCGCTGAAGGCGTTGATGAACTAATCAGTATCAAAACTTTTCTTTCTGATATACGGTTAAAGATATAATTTATACAACAGCATACTCATCAAGCATACTATATCCGAATATGTGGATTGCTATGCGAGTTTTACTAGCAATTCCTGTAAATGTGGCAAGTGGAGAACGAAGATTTTCTAAACTGAAATTAATTAAGACATAGGCCTAACTAAGGTCTACAATGTCACAAGACAGAGTTTCCAGTTTAGGATCTCGATCCATTGAAAATGATATCGCCCAAAATCTAGACTTTTCTGTCAGGCTATAATTAAAAATTCTGCCGACGAAAAGGCCCAGAATGTCAACTCATATAGGCCTGTAAATTAGAGTAATTTTGTGTTCTTGTTTGTGTAGAATATGTTCTTTGTACTAATTTGTAATTTTCTTGATTCTTTAATCTAACAAAACCTATACTTTCTCTCTGGAATCTGAACATAATTAATCGATTTGTCTGTGTGTACTAGCAATCAATTAAATAGTTCCAATTTCTCATTTTGAAAGGGGCGCCTGAAAAACTCCGCCCAAGGGCGCCAAGGAGGCTAAGGCCGGCTCTGTGTACAAGATCCCAGTATGGTAATGCTTGCCTTGGTGCCTGGGTATTATCGTATAGGTCTATACGATATGTTATAGGCCTATAGCATATCGTATAGGCCTATAATGTATCTGCTAACTTAATTGCAATTTGCGAAGTATTTACTAGCTTATACTAATAGTACTGTAATGGATATCTGCTACAATACGGCAATAAGCGGCATACGATATCCATATAAGCCTACATGTATACTATCTTCATTAGGCCTACTGTTTCACTGTCCAGTGTTCATGTAAGCACTTGGTCTTAGTATTTGGGTGGTAAAGTAGAAAGTCTTAGGGCTAAAGCAAGCTCCAATGGACGAACATGTTCTGCTGATTACTGGGATTAAACCACAATTGGAATATTCATGGTCTGCTGTAGCGAGGTTAAGGAAATCAATTATTGAACAACCAGGTTGTATTCGTTTTATTGTTCCTGGTGACAGCGGAGCTGGTTGCCCTGCACCACGCCCTGGCCTAACTCTGAGTCCAATCAATCAATCAATAAATTTTTTTGATTGAAACCAACCAGATTTTTACAGCAGCAAGATAATTTTACAAGATTCCAGAGACATTGGTAACAATTGGGGGCCCTGAAGGGATCAAGATCCCGCTAGCTATGGTCACCTAAAGTACTTACTAAATATACATGGGTGACAGTCGATTAACATATTTCAAAATATGATGAACAGTTTCACTTAATCATACGAGTAATCCAATTGCAACTTAATTTGTTATTTTATCTTAACTAGCGACATGAAAACATAATAACACAATAACGCTAACATAAGAACATAGGTTCACATGTTAACAGAGCACAATACTAACATAATAATATAGGTCCATATACACACAGAGCAAGTTATTTATTTCCATTCACTATGTGAGCGCGCAGCCTTTTTTTGAAGTCCTAACTCGAACATCAGAGTTGTGCAATCGATGTTGGTAGAAAATAGTTGCGCTACAGTAGACCAGCGAGAAGTATGTCATAACAGACCGTAAGACGACGAACAGTTTTTCTCCGGGTTGTTTTTTTGCTGGGATACTACATTCTCCCGATTAGTCTGATTCCTTATGGTGATAGAAGCGGTGTAGAGACTGTGCCCCTGTTGGGCTACACTCTCAATGAATGGTAGAATCACGAGAGTGGTGATAGGCCTAGTGTCAAAAGGCATCGTTTAACAATAATAATTATGTCCGATTTTTACTATGAGTCTCTCCATAAATATAAGGCTGGAAACGAATCATAAGAATAAAAGACAAACTCTGGTAAATTACCCACGGGTTCGAAACTGTGTAAGATGAGTCACGTTCAGAGCCTGAGTACAAAAGTAAAGATCTCGAACCTTTGAGTAGGCCTAATCTTTAAAGGTCTATAATACACAATCTATTTTTCAGACACGCACTGTTTAAAGTGATTCAAATCAATACACAATTCCTGGTTGAGAGAAGGAAGACTTTCTTAGTGGCTATTTCAAGGCATGTGAAATCCATAAGAACTTATTTTAAAGGTGATCACATTCACTGATTGCAGCAAGAACGGCTACTACTATCCTCCGACCCATCACATGGTCATCATCAACAGCAATGGTGAGGTCCATTGGGTTCCGCAAATCAACATCGAGACCCACTGTGACCTGGACCTGACTGACTTTCCATTTGATGAACACGTCTGCAAAATCATTTTCGGATCATGGACTCACGACGATTTAGCGGTAAGAGGAAATTATTCGGAAGCTCTTTGGTTATACAGAATGAGGTACATTTACGTGTGTAAGGAAGGTGATGTCATTCATCAAAGTCACTTTCAAGCGCATTCAAATGGCGCTGACTGCAGAGCTGTACATCTGAAGACTCTAAATAAGTGCGATGCAAGGTAATCATAAATTGTGTTGGTTGAATCATTTAAAACAGTACGTCTAAAATAAAAGATTGTTTTATCGGGTGGCCCAATTAACGAAAAACTTCGGTGAATTTGAATCGAATCCCGGAAGAATAAAAAAGTCTCTGCAAGCAGAAAGCGTTAATCAGCGTAGGCCTACAGGCTTACTTATGAATGGAGCATAAAAACTTGTTTAATGCGGGGGCAGTTCAACTATCGTGGCTCGTTCAAATATGAGGGTCCTGTGTCTAATTTGCCTTCGATTAAACAACCCACATATATTCAGCTTCTCACATATATTCGAATAATATGAAGCGCTATAACTGAAATTATTCCAATTTATATGGGGTTAGGTGAACATAACTATGAAACTGATGAAGCTGGTTGGTTTAATTTGAGATGCCTCTTCACTATTTATTATGAAGTATATTAAAGAAAGTATGTTGGATTAAACGAAGTTCTTGGTACCATGCTCATCGAAAAGCATTTGGTGTCTTAGTAGCTTAGACCTTCAGCTCTAGGCCTATGAAGGAAACTAACTACTTTAATGGTGTTAGCATGACACCATTTTCACGCTGACACAGCTGTGCAGGGAGCCATGTCGTCTTGAATTGAATTTATTCGCTCTCCACTGAATCATCTTGCAGGTCAACTTGACTTCGTCAGATGTGAACAAAGATTCCGAAAGCCTACTAAACAATGCGGGTAACGGAAACCTCGAGTGGGAGCTTGTAAGGGTCACGGTGGAGCGCAACGAAATACGCTACCCTTGCTGCCCACAAGAAGTCTATCCAGATGTAACGTACAAATTCACCATCAGACGTCGCAGTGCCTTTGCCACACATTTGTTCATCGGACCCTCTGTGGTGCTCTGCCTTGTGACACCGGTTGTCTTTCTACTGCCTCCGGGAAGTGGAGAGAAGACGATGTTAGGTGAGTGATGAACGCAGTTCTCCTGTTGTGGTTTTTGGTGGTGGAAACATTGTTGAGAAGCAGAACAAATTAATTAGACTGTTACAGTTTCACTCACATGTTCGAATAGCTTGATTGTTTATTTGGGTAGTAACATTTTATATGATTAGATAAATAAGACTTTTCAACGGAATACCGTTTGGATATTATGATACAGCACCACGGGCGTCTACACCAAAGAAACCTTTGAGCAAACCCTCCATCCAAGAAATACAATGGATGGAAGATGTTATTGAGGAATTAGGGAGAAATTAATTTAAAAAAATTATAGACCATTACAAATCCTTTATTATTTGCAGTTGAGCCATATTATGTCAATGTATGCACCAATAACTTGGTTCAATCTATTAATCATCCTCAAATAATATTTTGTTCGTCTGTCAGTCAAAATTGGGGGACAGAAGTTACTACACTGACTTAGGGAGATTAAACAGCTCCAATGACTTAGGGGAATAGACGCTCCTGGACAACACTGTGGAAATTAATTACGGAGAGAGACAAGGACGGAGAAATTATTTCAACATTTTATGGATATTGAAGGTCGTTGTTGTCACGGCGATTGCAATGATGAACGGTGGTGAATGCTGTTGATGATGATACAAATAACGATGATGATCGTATGATTTTGATTTTCCAGATGTTTGTCTTTCCTTTTGTAGGAATTGGGTTATTGATCACCGACACTCTCTTACTTGGAGAGCTTATCAACTACATACCCACGGCTCATCCCAACTTGCCACTCATAGGTAGGTTATGGTAGGAAGTATACATCCGGATACTTCGTCCTTTATATAATTCACCAGCGCTGCGATGAGTGGTGAGCTTCTAGTTGCGCGTGCTCGCTGGGCTATTAGGCAGCGCCGTTCTTTCTCGGTTGTGGGCCCTTCATTTTTAAATGAAATCGTGACTCAACCGTCAAGTTTTTACAAGTCCCTCAAGACCTTTTCTTTAGCCTGGCTGGGCTGGGTGCGCTCCTGAGTAGGTTTCTTAAAGGGGCGATATTCAAATGCTCAGAATGAATGAATGAATAAAGTTGCTGACAGCAACATGGAAGCGCGCATTAGGATCAACAGGAAGTGAATCTTGAGCCATTTTAATGGTAAGAATCTTACTTTTAGTAATAGATTATTCCAGGCGCACGTGATATTAATATGTTGCAGTGTAGAGATCATTTTTGGATAGCTCATAGTAGACCAGGATCTCATTTTAGGATAATTCGTGTTTCAATCAAACGCATGGTATGCTACAATGAGCGACGTCTAATAGGGTTGGGATGAAAAGCCGAAAGGGCAGGGTAGGATGAAATAGGGTTATTGTCCTTATAATAGGTTTGTTAATTATGAATATTATTAAGGTTCAGAAAACATGATTGTTTGGAGTAATACTAACTATAGGTGCATATAGGCTGTCTAAACGGCAGATCCAGCGAGTATGTAATTCTGACTAAAGAAGGTTCGGGTTGTTAAAGTCGACAATGGAAAACATAGCAGAGACTACGAAGCGGGGAAAGCTCTTGATTATTCTGATACATAATTATGTATTATTATTGCGGTATGGCTAGGCATGGCACTGTTGTCTAGGTGCACCTTGTAGACTTGACATGAATTGTCAATGTGCTATTATTTTTGTGCACTCTGCCTGATAACTTGGTTACTGATATTCTTGTATTACTCTTAGTTATTTGCGATTTTTTAAATATTATTTTACTGTGTCTAGAAAATAAAAATTTAACCGTTTCATCGTAGCCAAGTACTTCGTCGGAAACATCGTCATGACGTCTCTGTCACTTGTCATCTCAGCCATCATCATCGGTTTCTGGGACAAGAGTACATCGCGTCTGACTGGACCACACGCTTTCTTCAGACTTGTAAGTCAGTCAGTCAATTAGACCACCACAAAATTAACCAGCCAGTTAATTAGCAGGTCTGTCAGCCTACTGCTAAGTGATCAGTCAATCAATCAGTCAGTCTAATCGGTTAGAGTACAAAAGTACCAAATCAATTAGTTCTTCATAATATTCGTTGAGTAGCGAAGTCATTTGGAATACAAATAAGGCTTTGAATACTTTCACTTCTGAGAATAACGTACTGTTGAGATTAAAATAGAACAATCGTCTTTCTGGTTTTTCATTTTCAGATTTTCCTTGGTCCAGTGGCGACCATTCTGTGCGTGAAGAAAGAAGACCTCTTCTCGTCGGACGATAGCTCTAGCGATGGCGCCCTCGAGATAAATCCCGAAGGAGAAGACGGGACTGAATCTACCTCCGGAGTTGATCCTGGGATTGAAAATAAAAGGCGCTTCATGAACAACTATCTACGTAACTTAGCGAGGTCCGAGTGGCGCCAGCTGGCGATCGTATTCGATCGTCTGTTCTTAATTATCTTTTACGTCATCCTCGCCATTCTCACGCTTTCATTTGCGCGCTATATGTGACGTCACGGCTAAGAATTGCCTCTGTTTCGTCGCGGTAATAAGGATATTGTGTGCATCTAATAGCACACGCCTACTACAAACTGTACCTCGTTTATCAATATATCAATGTAGGTAGGCGTGTGGTAGCCTTTCTGCAGTTTAAAATCAATTAAACTAAATAATTGAGTTTATAAGCAGAAATAAAATGGCACATTTTAACATTAATTAAAACCAATTACACTATGTATATATAATAAATAGTTATATATATCTTTGTTTAATGAGAAACAAACTGACAAACCACAGTAAGTTACAAAAGGACAATGTTCGTATTTCGCCACCAGATGGGCAGGGAGGGTCATTACAGATACAATTAGGCTAAGCCTACTTTTTATTCTTAGCCACAAATTTGAATTTATAAAGAATCCTGGAAAAAAATTTCTAACGTTTCTACTGCGAGAGTAAACGATTGTAGTCTAGGGCTCAGATTTTGGCTTCTGTGGACGACCGGCGGGAAGAGGCGTCACAGGACAGTCGCCATCACAGCTCGTAGGAAGCGCTGGTCGGCCATCTCCGCCATGACTGACATCGGAACGACATCAGGAGAGAGAAAGGACATTCTCCGCATTCTCTCCAGAAAGGTATCGAGTCGACCCCGATCCTCAGCTGATGTTAAGCTCCACGCCTTGGCGACGGTTTGAAGGCCCTCGAGTGAGAGCCCATGCCACCTAAGGACTTGGGAGATCATGCAGAGATCCTGCAAAGATGCCCAACAGTCGGTCGACGTGAGGTATTGCTCGCAGCGCAGGTACCCCGTGATGATGACTCCAAAGATGTTCATCTGCCGCACTCGCTACCCCCTCCAGTAAAGGTTGTGGAGCGAGTGCCCACCGCCTTCTTACATCTAGCAATTCCATGGCCTTTGACGCGTTGAGACGAAAGCTCGCTCAGCCCACTCCTGTACCGCCGCAAGTGTTTCCCTGACGATGTCTTTCTACTGTTCTGTTTTGGCTCCGTGTTCATTATTCACGCACTTGAATGGCTAAATCACACGTCTCGGATTACTGATTACATAAGCCTCATGGCTAACAAATCTTTGCTATGTCGAGTCGAATTGAAGGTTTCTGCCTTTGCCTTTGGAAAAATTGTATCGTTAGTCTGTTATTATCTATTCTTCAACTGACGAACAATTTTGCATGTAGGCCTATATCGCGCGCAACACTCCACAACAGTGGAAGTATATCTCTATCCTTCCAGTGCTGCTACAGATTGCTGTTACATTCAATAACTAATCGAGCGCCGTAAGCAATAAAAACAATAGTTTTAACAAAAAAGGTCTTATCATGTTTCAAATCCTGACCTCGTTTTAAAATCGAATCGAATGCTACCTTCCGAATCGCTTTCGAGTCAAAAGTTGAAGCATCGTAGAACCCTTGCATGAACTGTGAGCGATTTCATTTGTCTTAGCTTACTGTACATTGTGCATGTGGGCATATGAATATGATGACAGGTCCTCACCATTGCAGTCTGATCTTCCAATCGACAGCGTACGGTCTGTTCACACCACTCATTATGGCTAACTAGGGGCACAGATGAAGGAGCAGAAAACTAGAACCAAATTCACTTCCTGACGGGGATTTTTATCATCGTTTATAACTCCAGCTTCTACACTATCGCGCACACGACATAAGCATTGAATTCTCCTGAAAGTAAGACCTCGCTAAGGTGTAGTGGTTGTAAAAGAAAAGTTAATCAACAGAAACAGAGGATTTTGAGAAGTAGTCAGTGGCGTACGGATGGGGCAGATGTCGAATTTAGCCGAAGTACAGCCTATAAGCCGCCCATTTGTCCTACTGCTAACTAATTTACCAATTTATTCTTCATATTATGGAATTAATGCTGGATGCTGGATCAACTTTGCGGAGCCAGCGGGTATCGGACTCTTTTCCTTCTGATCTTGTACCAGCGTTTTACCATTCGAAATTTTACCCCGCACACAATATTGTAAGTCCTATATATGCACATGCAAATGCATATATGCATATATGCATAAATATTATGCATTTCAAAGGCGCTGAGCAAAACAGGTGCTTCGGCGTAGTTGAAAAGCAATATTATTTAGTCAATTAGGTGTAACAGAGGTTATTCTTTGACAGAGGGATTTATACACACCGAGTCCACTACTCACATGTAAATTGATTTTATTCCAATACATTATTATTCTTGAAATTACTTGGCTAAACGTTTGTTTTAGCGAGTTGCCTAATTGACTAATTTAAGGATAATATTGACTGTGGCTTCGGAGTAGGCTTTCAGTGCCTATTTTCCTCTGTTAAGCTGTATGCGTTTAGCCTGATGTGTTCCTAGAGCTGTAAATGAATCGTGAGATTTTATGGTCATAGTTTTTTGTGTTGCGTAATACGTTCTGGTTTTGTACTCAGCGTTTAGACTTTGATCAGACGTTCAACAGATCCTAGTGTTATAGTTATCATCTGGTTGAGACTGGTGTTACCGTTTCAGGTCCTTTACAATTGACTATACCTATTTCTGTAAATCTGTTTGAGTGCTATGTATTCAGCGGATGCTGCCCATTGCTGTGGTTCTTCAGTCTTCGACCAGGGCTTTGAATAGCATTTCCTATACAGGTTAGATTTGCCGGTTTGTTATAATTGCAATGTATGATCAAAATACTAGAACGTGACTTAAGACTTTCATAGGAAGCAGTTGGTAAGACAATAGACGAAGACTCGGATAATTTGACCCACCCTGGGTGACATGGTGATATGCATGTAAAAGAAGACTTCAAGGTTATGGAGGGTGTCAGCGGGTCTAAATTTTGCATCGCCAATGGCGAATGTACTTTCGAGGAGCCCTGCCAGACTTCCGACAGCCGTTGGTTCCACCATTGAACTAATAGCACGACCAGAAGACATTGAGCTGCAGAATAGGTTGTGCGTGGCATTGTTGTCGCATATAGGCTTCAGTAAAACTCAACTTCTTTTAAAGCTGTTATCATCTGTTTCTAATCTTTCAAGTAATCGTGTTGCTTTCATATCAGTTTGTCTTGAATTAAGAGAAATATATAGTTTTAAAAATGCTCAACGGTCTGTACAGAATTTTTTGGCGCGGTTAAATTTCGGATAGCTATTGGATTATAATTTGAGGCCCTACATTGAGATCTTTGACAAATTGCTGTTTCTCAGAGTGACGTCATTTCTTGACCCAACGACATCATGATCTTCTTCGAATGGTTTCTTCTCGCTCTGTCGGTTCTTCACCTTGGTGTAAGTAAATGAACTTTGACGACAATGTCAAGTTAGTAATTACAGCACCAATAAATTTTGTCAAAAAAAATAGATAGAGATTCGAAGATCAAGAGTTGACTCGAGCAAATGAACGAAAAAGTGCCTACCTGTAATGAAGGTCATGCTTTGATTGCTTATGGACCGTGTCAGGTGTTGGACAACCTCTTCCTTTTTCTGTCACTAACGATATCTCACCGTGTCAAATTCCACCCTCGGCAGTGCTTTCTACCCACCTTAATCTGATCTTGGGCTAACCTCTGACTGTTCAGGTTATCATACGACCAATGTTTTCATTAAAGCATCCAAAGCTCCGAATGGAAGCTATCTTGCGAAGGCGAGGCACCTATATGATCATCAGATGAAGGACTACAGGGCATCTATTTGCCCAGTCAATGATTCCAGAGAAACAGTCGCCGTCGAATTTAGGCTGTCAATGATCTCGGTTGAGGATTTGTTGAGTTGAATTTTAACGGATTCATTTTAACGGTTCATTCTACTTTAATTTTCAGACGTGATAAGAAGGACAATAGTCCCGAGAGACAAGGATACAATACTTTTGCTTTGGCGTGGTCTCATCACTGGTGGCTCTTTCAACTTACTATGCACTCTTTTGCTAATAATTGTTCTGACACTATTTATTTGAAATGACTCTTAACATAAATTGAGGCCAGTGCAGAGAGCGCCTCTGAGTAGCAGCTATTTCGTGTCAACGTAAGAGGCGCTATATTGATCTATTAATGCCGGACTTACCAAAATGAATGAGACTATTATTATTCTTACAGATAAACCGAGACTCACTAATATACACAAGAACCAAATACAATTCGTCCAGATTTGACTAAGCTAGATGTAATCATATTGCACTGCACTGGCCACTGCACGTGGGAACACTTAGATAATATTATGGCGACACTCTGGTACATTGAGCAGAAGATCAGTAGAAATATTTCCTCCACCCTACCAAAGGTAGAATCAGACTGTCATTCGCAAGAGGAAGCTAGTAAAAACTATCAGCAGAATTTGATGAACCCCTTGCATGACTGCCTAACAGTTCGTCAACTTCTGTCATAGGTCGTAGTCATCCGTTCATACTCTGTCTACTGCGGCGTGACTGTCTTAATAATAAAACTCGAATATCATGCTATGCTACTGAAATACTGGACATGATTAGCCCAAACAGAAGTAGTCTTAATTCAATGATGTTGCAGTGAAACAGACGGCATTAGATCAGGCTGCGCGCAGTGGATTTCAACTTTGGGCCCATTACAATTCGTCTGAAAATCTACGCAACTTTTAAAAAATGTGCACTGTAATAGTTTCTTCATTCTTATTACTCATGGCGTGGATAATAAGAACAGGGTTCATAGCTTTAAAAAAAACTAATAAATCGAAATAATTTGTTTTTATTGATTTATCTTGCTTATATACTACGAAGAAATATATATAATATTCATTAATCGTGTTGTAGGACGAAGAAAATCATGTCTTCAAGGTTAACGGAGTTTTGGTTCAGGCAAGTAATAATTTTTTGTTATGAATGTCAAACTGCTATTGGTCGATACATGCCATCGGAGAAAAATGATTGAAGAAAAACCAAATGAATCAATTGTGAATGCTGCTGCGTTATTCTCTGAATGAATTTCGACGTCACATTTGATAGCATGATTGCAAAGATGACTTAGTGTAACATGTTGTTTAGTTTTTAGCAAAAGTACTGATAATTTATGGTTTCGGCAGCCTCAAACATTTCTGCATCATTAATTAAGCATAGGATATGAGTTTTGATGACAGGATGAACACATGTCATTTGAATAGAATTCTTTAAATCAAATCCAGATTCTAATTAGGTATGATTTTTTTCATCACATCCAGCTTCTACTTATATGATTCTTTTCATCAGATCCAGAGATTACGTCTTTTAGTCTGTCTTATTTGTGACCAGACACCATGCAGAAATGTTCGGGGCGCTAAAACCATAAACCAAAGTACTTTGGTCTGATGTTTCTTTCAGCGCAAATACAGAAAGAAAAATAATAATTACTAAACATCAAAGTTGCCTAATTATTGAAAACTTCCAAGAGTCAAAATATCTGGTGCTAAATTTAATATAATTGCCAATATAGGCCTAAGTTTTGGTGATCCACTGCTTTCATCCTAAACACTACGCACTAACACTGCTTACTAACAAACGACTGAACTGTTGTAAGAATTTAGATCAAGCAGAACTATTCCCATTGTGTTTATGGCGACCGGTGTCTCAGCGAATTTTCCTCACAAATCTGCGTCTGGAGAAGTCATCTGTTATTATAACTGTTAATTTATGTGAAGATAGAACATCATAAATCGTGGATGTCTCGACAGTCGCGGCTTTGACCTCTAGACACCAGTCTTTCTCATTATGTAATGTCACGCAGATCGCAATTTTCTTGCTTTAACAATTTCGATGTACTACGCTTGAATCGAAATATTGGCCTTTATAAGTCTGATCGTCTTCCACCAGCGAGTTTACAGGCGAGACGAAATTTTAGCTCACGGTCCATTGCCACATTTGATCTCCTGCTTAGCTATTTTTACTTAGTAGCATTTGAACTAAGGTAGTGAATAAAAAAATTAAGTATTAAACAATTAAGTAAATATTTCAGAACTGGAATGATCATCGGCTGGTCTGGCGTTCTGAAGACTTAAACAATGTCGATTTTCTGGATATTGCAATCAACGATGTCTGGAATCCAGATATTACCGTAATTAACAAGTAGGTCATCTATTGTAATTTCCTTAGCAATTGTTTGGCTGGTTCATGATTCTGGTAGGGTACTATTTGATACTTGGATTCTGGTAGAGTACTATTTGGTACTTGGATGCCACCGTTCTTAACAATTAAGTTTTCCATCGTCGTTGTTTTGTCGAGTACATGTATTTGGTCGCTCACGGCAAATATTGCGTATGTTACAAAAATGCTACAATTCCCACGGAAGGAATATGCATAACGAATCAATTATTGCGACTAAGCTGTGATTGGCATCTTCTCTGTCTTTTGTAGCAGCGGTAATAAACCTAGTAGCGAATCAAATTGCATCTGAATTTTAGAATATAAATTACTCTTAAAAGTTGTCGTACTGGTCGTTTCTTCTTAAGAGTGTGGAACATTAGGGGTTAATTCACGTCATGTCCTGGGTCATTACCCTAAACACTTCAAGTTCTAATAAACATACCAACTGGGTAAGCTGAGACATGTTTTATCAATGCTCTCAACAGGCCTTGTCAGCCTCCGAACTAGTTAGGCTACATGTAACTACCATACTATGGTCCAGAACTTAATGTACGTAATTGCATACTTGCTGATTAAGTGAATGCTAATGAAGCTCAATAATATTGAAGTGGAGCCAAGTGACTAGGAGACAAGCTGTAACACGATGTGCTTTTTGATTTTCATGTTAGAAAGCTGATTAATTAAAACGCTCGGCGGCGCTAAGAGGAAAGGTAAGTCCATAATGCTCATTATAAAGTTTGCGGAAAATTAATTGCGATAAAATATAAAATCGTTAACGGTCATTGGTTGCAGCAAGAACGCCTGCGTCTATAATCCCAACCATCGCAGGGCCTACGTTAGTAGCAATGGCGCTGTTTATTGGGTTCCACCAATCAATATCGAGACCCACTGTGAACTTGACCTGTCTTATTTTCCAATTGATGAACACGTCTGCAAAGTTGTTTTCGCATCTCGGAGTGGAAGCGATTTATTGGTAAGAGGATAGAACTCTGAAACTCATTTAAATTAGATCAGCAATGTTGAAACTTTCAACGAATTTTTAACTGATGTAACGTACGACACGTGTAGGTTGTGTTTGAATTGTGAACGCCTCTCTTCTGTTTCTTCGCTCTCAAGTTTATTTAAGTAATGATTTGTTTGTCTGATAACAATAAATATTCGTTTATTGATATGCATGTACATGGAATGTTACACCGCAAACCATTACAATATGTTAGTAGTTTAGTAGCATTGTCTAATTCAATCGAGTTTCAGATAATATTATAATAAATTGTAATAAATGTGAGAATTCGTTGGAGATTCTACATAAGAGTTCTGTATAGGACACGAGAGATGAAGCTCTTGTCGTCCTTAACAGGCAGCGAGAATTTATGTGGCCTAAGAGGTCTAAGATCATAACAACTTTTAGCGACTGGGGGAATGTCCATCTCAGAACGTGTGTGCTGCTAGTCTCGACCGATCGCAAGAGGCCGTCTTCGGCTGTTCGTACCATCGTCTCGGCATCCTCAGATCCTTCCGCAGTATATTCTGCTCTCCTCACTCTAAGCGTGTACGGTAGCTTGCTGGCGTGCAACTCCACCAGACGGAGGCGCCGTAAGTGAGCTTCGCAACCGTTATCGCCCTGGATACAACATGTAGGGCGTGAGCTGGCAGTCCATGGGTCCCGAGCTCTCGCAGGGCAAAAAGCGACTGCGAGCAGGTGGCTAGCATGTTGCTGACATGGAAGGTGGCCTTCGTGTCGGCTGCTAGTGTGACACCAAGGATCGAATGCCTTTGACATTTCGAGTGAAACTAAGACAACGTAATCGTTCGTCAAAAGTTCATTCGTTCAGTATGGAAGTCAATTAAAATAAGAATCTCAACTAGTGGGCGTGTAATAGTTTTCTGGCAGTGAAACGTGATGCTGAACTTGTATGTAGGCCTATACGAGAGCTGATGTTGTTGATCCCGTCGGTCTGAAAGCAAATTAATACTGTAGGAGGTCTGCGACAGGTTGTTCTTCGAAGGCTGGCTAGATGAACCCGTTGAACCGATGGACTAGCGCGCGTTCTACTATTCTAAATAATAATTATGACTTGGAACTTTCGAGATTAAGGATTGAAATGTGACGTAGTCAAATGTTACATCACCTCAAGGGCACCACTTCTATAGATGTCTTACTGCTCCAATCATGCGGCTTCAAGTCGACTCAATTTGTCCAGTTCGTTCTTTCTGAGGAAGCAACGCTCGTATGATCAATAATATTTATACAGTGCGATATTACTCCGAAATTGGTTTGATTTCGGCGCTTATAAGTGGACATTACTCTGATTTAGTTTATTATGTATTTAAAAAAGGTCTCTTGAGCATGTATATCGAACCAAGGAAGTTAAATTACTCGGAGACTCTTCTAGAATGTTTACTTAAACTCTACTTCTTTTAAGATCGCAAACTTGCAAAAGATCATATACGATCTTTTACAATTAAAACGTACGGTAGTGAATCGCTTTTAGTTTGCTTTCAAAATATCATTCGGTAAAGTTACATGTAGCTGAGAACACTTTGCAAGGAAATTACTGTGCATTGAGCCTTGTTGCTGTGCTTTTAATTGTGTCGCTGTGCATTGAACAGTATTTCAGATCATCCTAAACCCAGTTTCAGATTAACTTTACCTTAATTGGTCTTGACTCAGACCCTATAAAAGTATGGCATAACGTGATCAACGTGAACAGTAAGTGGGACCTCGTTAACATCACGATTGAACGCAACGAAAAATGTTCCCTTTGCTGTCACAACCTTTATCCAGAATTCACCTACAATATAACCATCAGGCGACGCAGTACCTTAGCCACGCACCTGTTCATCGCACCCTCTGTGATGCTCTGCCTTGTGACACCGGTGACCTTTCTCCTGCCTCATGGAAGAGCAGAGAAGATGTTATTCGGTGAGTGATTGTATTCCTCCAGAAAAGTCAGCGGAGTTGCCGAGTTCACTAAACTCTTCCCAGGTTACACTTTCAGTCAAATTCTCAGCAGCTTGTTTATTATTTTTTAAATATTAATATATACATATATATATATCACTAGTCCAGGTCAGATGCATTTGACAGCACTTTACACGTTGGTGAGATCATATAGTACCTAACGCATGTGAACAAGTTTGTCCCTTTGTCTGATTTTGTGTGGCAGTGACAAGATTTAGAAAAGCTTTACGGTTAAAATCATTTTGAAATGCCATCCACCTATTCCTCTTTCTACTCCTCCACCCACTTCATTTTCTTCCACCTCTGCTCTTCCTCCGCTTCCTTCTCTTGTTCCTCCTACTTTTCCTCTATCACCTACAACCTCTTCTGCCACTTCCTTTTCTTTCTCAATCTTCTTCCACACCTCCTCCAGCTTCTTCTCCTCCTCCTTCTGAACCCTCTCGTCTTCTTCCTCTGCCACCTTCTCATCGAACTCCTCTTCTTCCTTGTCCTCATCTACCGCCTCCACATTTAATCGGGCTACATGGAACTTCTTTATTATTACCTTAACAATGGGCTGCCACGTAGAGAGAAAGAGAGAGAGAAAGAGAGCAAGAGAGAAAGAGAGAGAGAGAGAGAGAGTGAGAAGGAGAGAGAGAGAGAGACAGACAGAGACAGAGAGACAGAGAGGGGTAGAAACAGACCAGATGAGAGCTGAGACAGGATTGCAGATTATATGTAGAACCATTTCTGGAGCGCATGACTCAGCAAACAGCCACAGTTAGCCTACTGCACTTCCAAAGAGGCTGAGGATAAAGAGGCATTATTTGAGGAGAAATACCGTACGAGGAACCTTGCCGTATAATAGGCAATGCCTGCCTTAGTCTAAAGAATACCTAACATTCCACAGCGACTGATCCTACGCTTTGCATAAGTTTTTAAAGCCGTTTACGGACTTCGATGTTATGCGACAAGGTTAAACTGTGGAGTAAAAATCAGACATTGTTGTTGTGTGATATCGTTCTGATTCGTGTCTTGTTGTAATGTAGTGTAAATCTTTTGAAATCTCTGAGCCCCACAAAAGCCGCGTCATGGATACCAGCTTAGTAAACGACGCTAGTACTTATGTACATGTATGTGATACAAAAGACGTCGTTGAACTACTTAATTACTCTCCCACTGTTGTCCGAATATTCCGCCATTTTGATGATGGCTATAGTGCTGACTAAATAATTTAGACTGTGACGACTGAAAATAATTTGTAACGTCGCAGTTACCTTACATTACGGTGATGGTAATAATGACTATCAGGACTATCAACACCACGTGTCGTTGCAGTGGTCACTAAGATAGCTCTGAAACAAATTAAAGTGATGGCTTTCTTACCACACGGTGATGATTGACTTTCTTTTTGTAGGAATTGTAGTCTTGGTTGCCGACACTCTCTTACTTGGTGAGCTTATCAATTACATACCGACAGCACTCCGCCGCTTGCCACTCATCGGTAAGAGCTAACTGATATCGCTATAGTAAGATATGAAAGCATAAATAGTATTAAAGATGTGAACATTAAATAATAATACTGCAAATAATAATAATAAGGTAAATATTTATATAAATAATATTAATGCTGTGCATTGTGTGCATACATTCATGTACATGCACATTCGAACGTTGAGAACAGTTGCATAATGCTATGCTAAAATCCTGTAATTACAGCTTTACGCAAGTTGGCTACGAAAAGATTTGCTTGCGCAGTGAAATAATCATATGCAGCCATGGTACAGTATTCCAGGATCAAGTCAATTGGGAAAGGGATGAAAGGGCGGAAGAGAGGGTAAAATAAGTGACTGTTATGTACGTTTGGTATGAAGCGCTAATTAGTGTAGGTTAAACGCATCTGTTGTAGTCAGGTTGAGTGCAGGCATACCTCTATGCTGTAACGGAGTGTAACTGCGACGGAAGAGTGTAACTGCAACGAAAGAGTGTAACTGCGACGGAAGAGTGTAACTGCAACGAAAGAGTGTAACTGCAACGGAAGTGTAACTGCGACGGAAGAGTGTAACTGCAACGGAAGAGTGTAACTGCAACGGAAGTGTAACTGCGACGGAAGAGTGTAACTGCAATGAAAGAGTGTAACTGCAACGGAAGAGTGTAACTGCAACGGAAGTGTAACTGCAACGGAAGAGTGTCACTGCGACGGAAGAGTGTAACTGCAACGGAAGAGTGTAACTGCAATGAAAGAGTGTAACTGTAACGGAAGAGTGTAACTGCAACGGAAGAGTGTAACTGCGACGGAAGAGTGTAACTGCAACGAAAGAGTGTGACTGCAACGGAAGAGCGTAACTGCAACGGAAGAGTGTAATTGCAACGGAAGAGTGTAACTGCAACGGAAGAGTGTAACTGCGACGGAAGAGTGTAACTGTGACGGAAGAGTGTAACTGCAACGGAAGTGTAACTGTGACGGAAGAGTGTAACTGCAATGAAAGAGTGTAACCGCAATGGAAGAGTGTAACTGCAGCGGAAGTGTAACTGCGACGGAAGAGTGTAACTGCAATGAAAGAGTGTAACTGTGACGGAAGAGTGTAACTGCAACGGAAGAGTGTAACTGCAACGGAAGAGCGTAACTGCAACGGAAGAGTGTAACTGCAACGGAAGAGTGTAACTGCGACGGAAGAGTGTAACTGCAACGGAAGAGTGTAACTGCAACGGAAGAGCGTAACTGCAACGGAAGAGTGTAACTGCAACGGAAGAGTGTAACTGCGACGGAAGAGTGTAATTGCAACGGAAGAGTGTAATTGCAACGGAAGTGTGTAATTGCAACGGAAGAGTGTAATGTGGTTTGTCATGTTTGGCAGGGCGGTTAAGGTTGAAGATGGAAATATGGTTACAGACAAAAGGGCATACGGTTAATTCTTGGCTCAAAATTTGACGTCGGGTATGGGACGGAAATCGCGAGTAGACGTTTATGAAGGTATAGTTAATCAAAGATTCGGGAGTTAGCAGAAAGATGATCAGATGGCTTGTAATTGTGAATGGTAGATTTATCTGAAAGTCAGAACTCGCTACGAATTGAGGATTTGAAGACCAAGTTAGGTGAAGTTGAAAGGTTGTATATAATTATTATGTAGATTGTAGAATACTGATGCTGAGTGAAAAGAAAGCCTGCTAGAAGTAAGCATACCACCGCTAAATTTTAAGGCTCTTTATTATTCACATGCCACTCCAGCAATTGCTTTTCATAGACTTTTGAAAGTGGACAGAGACGAGCATTCTATCTACAGGACAAAATTAAAAGTCAATTAGTTAGAGAAAATATTTTGATAATAGGCCTAAATAGTTTCCAAAGGAAAATAAGGAAAGAAAAACAGATTGCAATTTTCAACCCCTATGGATCGTTATGATCATCAAAATACATTGTATTGACCGCCTCCTTCCCACTAAACCGGCAGTAGCCTTTTATATACCAGCAGTAGGCCTAATAAACATCTATTAAGTGATATGCATTTGACATATGACTGACAAAATTGGGATCATTCATTATCTTAACCCAAATGTTGCTTGTGAGAGTGATTCGTTGTGTATTGACTCGTACCTAATAAACTAGAGTCTCGTTTGCCCCTGCTAAGTTAAACTCGTCCTCCCACGTTTGTTGCATTATGAAACGTCCTAGCTCTAGAGTATAGGCCAATGTGTTGTTTTGCCGCTGCATCGTAAGTTCTGATTTTGAGGTCTGCAGCATTGGACTTTAACCCGCGTTCAGCAGAGTCTGGTATCGTGTATGCAATTGTAAGCATCATCTGGCAGGGACTCTGGCGTACGTTACGCCTATACCATTTAGGCGAGCTATTAAAGCTGTTTTGGAAGTCTTGCATTAAGCTGTTGGCAATATTGCAACAGGTCTGCGACTTTTGATAAGCGCGTGAAATACGCAGATCTGTTGTATAGGTTTGATTTACATCACCGTCTCTAGCCCACGTATTAAAATTGTGAAGTACTTTAAAACTAAGCCTGCACTGAATAGATACTAAATTTATTTCCCGTAGAAATAGCTTCTGTTATGGCTCTACGAGTATATTGGCTTTTAGTTTGTCTGATTATCGGATTTCGATATGACATGTTCAGCTGATTTGAATTTAAACTGCACTTTGACCGACATGTAGGTTTGTAAGACAAATAAATAAATAGAAATATTTAACAAAGACTATAAGGTAGCAAATTAAAGTAATAGGCCTAAACAAAATGAATTTGTAAAATTATTACTCAATAGGAGGCAGGAATAGGTGATCGAGAGAAAACAGGCAATAGTTGGGTGTCTTGGCAGTATACGTCAAATTGTAGTCAAAGGTTCACAACCATTTGCAGAAAGCATACATTCCATAGCCTGATTATATTGGACATAAAGATTATCATATAGGATTCATACCTTGCAATAGATTAGCGTTGTGGAAAGAAACCCAACCTTGACCACCACTCCTATCACCAGTTGAGGAGCAAAATAGATTGGAGCATGATTCCAGGTATAACCCAGTAAGGGCGTTGTCCGACTAGATCACAGACCGAAATTCCGGAAGAATTACGCCTTTTGCATAAGTTGCCAGACAAAGCAATGTAGCAAAGTTAGTCTCGTAACAATAATCGGTCGATTATAAATATTGACCTTAGAAACCTATGGCTGACTTTTAAGTACAGTTCTAAGTTAAGGCTTTATTTGGGTCACAGGCCAAAAAGGAATCAAGGCATAAATAAAATCAGAATATATATGAAGGAACAACATGAAACACAAATTTTAAATATATTAGAATAAATTACTTTTTGAATAATTCCAATAATAATGATTCTTATAATTTTATGTTTCAACAGTTTGTGATTAAGAGCATCTTTGTGCAGAGACAATGTGATCAAACACTTGATAATGACAAAGAATTTAGCTTCATAAGGCGCAAGGCCTAACTACTTTTGTATGGCGCCATTTTCAGTTGGTTTCTGTTAAACATTTGTTATTAAAATTTTAATAATGGTGTTACATTTATACCATTGACATAAGACATTATTGGTAACTAGCTGTTTTTTTCTTCAGATTGGCCATTTTCCTTAATCTAGCAACAACGTCATGATCTCCTTCGGATGGTTTCTTCTCGCTCTGGAGCTTCTTCATTTAGACAATGGCTCAGGTAAATAAACATTGGCGAACGTTTACGGTATAAGTCGAAAACGGTGTCTTATGTCAAAAACAGATCATGTGTTTTAGGTTAGAAGTTAGAGTCGACATGACTAAGCATATGAACGAACAAACGAACATTTTGGCACTGCATGCCCTCCTATATCCTTGTACATGTATGCCTACCTGTGGAGCTTGTGAGGCCTCCGACACTGTATTGTTTAAGCTTATTATATGAAGCTACCTTTTGTGGAAACTGTCCTTCGTGTTCACCTTAGTCTGAAATTGTGTTAAACAATGAATTCGACACAACATGAACTTATCGTAGAGCTTGTCATAACTTTATTGTGTCATTAAAGCATTCCCGGCTCCGAATGGAAGCTATATCGCGCAAGTGAAGAACCTGCACGAGTATCTGATGGAGGACTACAGGACATCGATTCTCCCGGTCAACGATTCAAGCAAACCAATCACTGTCGACCTGAGGTTGTCATCTTTCTTGGTTGATGATTTGGTGAGTTGCTACTTAAGAAGACATTGCTATCATTTGGCTGCACCACTGAGTCATGCCTCATGCTCTAAGGTCTGAACCATTGACCTCAGTGTGTTGCTTTGGACGTTGTCAATCTTTGGGTATCTAATCTCATTGACAGAGTCATAGGAGTGCACTTGAGCAAGGCAGTGCTGGTGAAGTTCATAATTTCACGAGACATAATGATTATACTATTGTCCATAACTATAAAAATACCATTGTCCATAACTAGATCTACTCTGACTAGACAATACTGAAAAGGATTTAGCAGGATTCAGACGGCTTAGACCGAGCCACAAGTAAGACGTGATTAACAGAATCAGTTTATGCTCAATCAAGCTAAAACGAGTAAGAAGACATTAGATGAGGAATCCTGCCACTGCAATGAATTGTAACTGTTTGATAAGACTCACCTCGTATGAACCATGGCTTGTATATAGCATTATTGCGTTGTGCTATTAATAACATAACTTGGTATATGTAATTCGTGATTCATTAAAACTAAAAACTCTGATTGATTAGAGGAATTGATAATTTGTGTTCCAGGACGAAAGGAACCAAGTCTTCACGATTAGCGGACATTTGGTCAAGGCATGTTACTTTCCAATTGATACACCATCGTCTAGTAGTAATCAGTGGTTAAGAACTAATATCACACATAATGCTGTAGTAAATCAATTCTCCGTTACATTCTAAGCATTGATTGCAGAGAATGGCATCTTTGTGTTTATTTTCATAGTTTCTTGACTTTCAATCATGCGGTAGATAATCAGTTAACACTGAAACAACGACACTTAATCCCCACAACATTATAAATCATGTATCAATTAATCATTAATAAGTAATAGTGTGAAGGAATCTGTTTAATCTTGTATTGTAAAGTTGATCAGCTCGATATGATTACGAGCGCTGTCCATGTAGTTTTCCAGCTGCACTATTTTGCCTCCTCCGTCATAAGACTACCAGCTATGTATGATCGATTATGAAAACTCTCATACCAGCAGCAGACCCAAAGCGGATACTTGTTGACATCGAGACAGCCTTCCTGGCAGCCTATCCTAATGCAGTCTGATCCGGTTTATACTTTCAACCCACGTCTACCAAAGCAGCCCTTCTGCTTTCTATCTTTGGTTTCTATAGCAACCGGATTAGAACCACCATTGGACATCGATCTCTGAAGACTCCCTCTGATAATATGCAGCTGTATTGTTCCCTGCACTTTAGAGCAGCGCTATGCAAATCTCGGGTTTACACTTACACTCCATAGATATAAAAATATGTCCGCGGACAATTGAGGCTGCTGTCCTAAACCAATGCCACTAAACTCTGCACAATTAAGTACTTCTTCTTGTTATGTTAAGAGGCACCATGTCCGATCATTTACTCAGCCATGTTCATAGCGATTTAAATGGTTCATTAAATGCCTGTCCTGTTCATTGTCACTATAATGATGATGTTGCTGTTAAAGAGCCGCACAAATGAATGGACCTCGTGTCAACCACCAAAACAGATCAGGCTTTTTTTTAAATCGGAATTAAGGCAAAGACGGTTTAAAGACTTAGTCTAGCGCCTAAGTGATCTGAAGGATCCTTATGTGATCAGATAATTACCAACTGTTTTGGTTGGACCATGGTAAAAAAGCTCGGATGTCGTCGCCTCATTGGTGGACGAAGACACCATTAGGAGCAAGAACGCTAATTATATCAGCAGAATAGGTGTGTTGAGGAAAGATGCCAGAACCGAACACGTAGATAAGCAATGTGGGTGCGATTTATATCCAGGCAGAGAGTGTGAACCCGACGACTGCAGACGGAGAGAGATTGAGTGGTCAGAGGATCGGCAAAACCAAAGCATTTAGGTTAACGTTCCAGTAGCACAACGCGACCTACAGTGTCAGAGTCTTCTAATGAGGCCAGGAGAGTACCATTGATCAATTTTGACTCAATGCACTAAAGACATAAGCGAATGCTGACATATTAGTAGGTATAAAACGCGCTATCTGGGACAATTGACCATAACATAGCTCAAAATCACCCATCTAATAGGTTACAAAACGTATTTTTAACCTATAACCAGGTTAAAAATAACCAATTCCTACACAAACCAAAAGCCCTAGGTCAAACATCAACCAACAGACTAAAAAACGCCAAGAAATTTCCAATAGTTTCGATGATGAGCCACAATTCATGCACAAAGCCCCTGGTCAAAACGTCCGCCAATAGGTCAAAAGTCACGGGAATTTCCAATAGTTTCGATGATGAGTCATCACGTGACCACCAAGTCTTCATTATCAATCCATGAATTAAATGACTCAGGATGACCCAACCATTCCAATAGTTTCGATGATGAGACATCACGTGGCCACCAAGTCTTCATTATCAACCCAGAAATTAAATGACTCAGGATGACCCAACCATTCCAATAGTTTCGATGATGAGACATCACGTGGCCACCAAGTCTTCATTATCAACCCAGAAATTAAATGACTCAGGATAACCCAACCATTTCACCAGCGACTTGTTTCCCAGTTTCCTGATTATCTTTTTCTATTCTAAATATTTCTTGAGTAGTCTTCTGTAGCTCCTGTTCGTAAAATGAGCCATGTATTTCCTCACCAATATAATCAGTGATCTTATAAGTTGGTGGATCCGTGTATTGAATCTTTGAAATTGTGAAGAACTCTTCCGTCCATCCGGTGTAAAACCTTTTTCAAAGATGTTCATCTTCTTCGTTATTCTAACTTTATCACCGATCGAAAACCTGGGTATAATAGGTTCCGAGATCTCATCACTGTATAAGTTCATCCAAACTACCTTTTCACTCATTTTCTAACTAGCTTCAGAAGGCGTCATTTTAATGGAAGAATGTCTAATTTCATTATAATTACTAGCCATTTCATCCAACACATCGATATATCTTCTAGTTGAATTAGCTGTAAAATACTTAAACATTTTTTCACGCATTGTTCTATTCCAACGATCAACAACGCACGACTTTTCTTCGTTCTCCGTAGAATACAACTCGACTAATTTCTTAACGTCTACATATTATAAAATTCTTTACCTTTATCCACTCAAACCTTACCTGGCCTTCTACCGCTCTCGAATATTTTCACGAAGCCACTAGCCGTAGATATTCCACTCTTATCATTTAATGGCACGATCCAATCGTACTTGGAAAACACATCTATTACGGTTAGTAAGTATTTCACGCTATCGTTATCTTTAGCAAAACTCTGCATATCGACTAAATCAGCAGCCCATATTTCATCTATTCCACCAACGTACACCTTCCTCTTCCTAAAATTTCTTACTACAGGCTTATGTAGCTCATTCGCGAGTTCATCTGTCCATTGTAATTTTAGGCTTTTTTAAACCTAACCCGAGATTAGCTTTGGTAGATAATATAGGTTTGACAAGACTTCTTTCTATTCGCTCCTGTAAACTAGGATTATTAATATTATTCAACTCATTAATCATCGTTCTGTCGGCGAAATTCCTAGAAGCTGTATCGGAGTGTTGGCCGTAAGCTAAATCGTGATGATATGCGGCGTTGTCGACTCTATTGACGGGCTTCGACCAATCCCTAGGAGTTCCATCGGAATTCAACCTCAAATCAAGTCTAGTACCAGGACCAGTAAACGAATGTCCAGGCAAGTGCATCTCACCTGGATATTTAGCCCACGGCAGCTTAATACCGCCGGTAACCGAATTTAAAGATCCAACTAAATCACCACCTTCAGAAGACTTCACGAATTGTGTCTTTGTCTTTCCACATATATCACATGTGCCTCTAAGCATTGGCCTTCCGTTCTTAGTCACGACATACTGGATATTTTTAGTTTCAGTGCGAGTTTTACACTTTACGCAATACATACCTTTTTAAATACAATTAGATATTTTTAAAATGGAAGTCAAAGATTTACCGTGGAACGACGTGTTATCTAATAGATTGAATAACCCTCTTTTACCTAGAAGTATAAGAGGGTTAATCGTAGGAAAGTCCGAATGTGGTAAGACGACACTATTGTTGGACCTACTTCTAAGACCAGGATGGCTAGACTACAACAATCTGCAAGTATTCGGAAGATCTCTCTTTCAACCAGAGTATAAAATACTCAAGCAAGCATTTGAGGAATAAATACCGAAAGAATCCATCATCGGGCTATTCAATTGCCAAGACGAGACCACGAGACTAAATGTTCCGCCGGCCTTAGTAGTTGAGGCAATGGCTAAACACTCGGATAAAAAATCTGATATCTGCTTAAATTCTTCGAATCGTCTGAAGACGTGCCAGATCCGAGAAATTTGAATCGCGACAAGAAAAACTTGATGATTTTCGATGATTTACAGTTATAAAAGCAAAATAAATGTGAGACCTACTACATCCGGGGAAGGCATTGTAACGTTGATTGCTTCTACCTCGCTCAAAATTATTTAAAAACTACCTAGACAGACGATCAGAGAGAATGCAAACTTTATCTGCTTGTTTCCTCAAGACCAGAAAAATATTAGTCACATTTACCACGATCACGTAAGTACAGACCTGTCTAAGGATGATTTTAAGAAACTACGTGAAACAGCCTGGAAGCAACCTCATGGATTTGTAGTGATAGATCAGACTAGTAATAAGAATAACGGAAAATAGAAATGCGGTGTCTATGTATTCTACATTCCATTATAAATAAATCTCTTTTATATTATAAAAATGGAATCGCTTCCACAAAAGATTGCAGACTACACCGAAAGGATCGCTCGTTACACAGAGCCAAAGTCATCGTTTTACATATTATTGAGTGATAAGAGTTCGCGAATAAGGACTCGATTCAATCCGTTGATTCAGTTCGATAAAGATAAAAAGTACGAAATGGCTCTTGTCACTATGGAAACATATTTTTCATTCCCGAACATCGATGAGACTAACAACAACTTTTCGTATTCGCCGAATGGTGGAGATATGTGAGTTACTATAACCATTCCCGAAGGCTGCTATGAAATTACAGATATTAACGAATACGTCCAGAGAATCATGAAAGAAAACGAGCATTATGATATGGTTAACGAAGAATACAATATTAAGATAGAAGCAAACAGCAATACGTTAAATACTGTTGTACATCTAGCGGATAATTACATGGTCGATTTTTGGGCGTTGAACTCTATCGGAAAAGTCCTAGGTTTCAACAGGCGACGTTATTCAGCAGGGTACCAGAAATCGGAGAATATAGTGGACATAATGAGTGTCAGTAATCTGAGAGTAACGAGCGATATCATCGGGGCTTCCTATAGCAACGAAACGACTGATAATATAATTTATTCCTGTTTTCCGAATGCAGGACCCGGCTATAAGATTATCGAAACGCCTTGGGAATTTGATATATCTTCCAATCACCCTATCCACGATATCGACGATGGAAACGTCTCTCACAAACCAAAATGGCCAACTAATTAATCTATGAGGTGAGGAATTAGCGCTGAGGTTTCATACAAGAGAGGCTTAAAAGTTTTTATAGTTTTATATAAAATGAGTCGATACACAAATGTCAAAGTTAATATTTCGGAAGGACAAAAAGACAAAATCAAAATATCTCTACAAGCGGGAACCGGCGTTAGCATTGGATTAAAGCACAACGATTTAAATGGAACTCACGTTTTAGCTCTTACACAAGCGCAGGTTAACAAGTTAGCTAAGGCGTATCAGGGTGGAAAAGGCGCGGCTATCAAAATGAGTAAAACACAATTGATACATAATGCCAAAGTCGAAGGTGGCTTTATCGGCGCTAGTTTACCGTTTCTAGCAACTGCGGGCAAATTTCTGCTTTCGAGCGTGTTGCCGAGCTGAGCAACGGGCGCATTAACAGGAATAGGTGCAGCGTCTAGATGAAAAGTCATAGCCAAAGTCACCGGATCGGGTGGTGCAATATATCTTAATAGTCGAGGTAAAAACTACAAGATAGTGCAACAAGGGCATGGTCTTTACCTGAAGCCATGGCAAGGTTCTGGACACGAAGGTGTGGAAGAAGGTCTGTATCTGAAACCAGGTTCTGGATTCGTAAACGGCGAAGGACTTATCCTTGGACCAGATTCACCATTTAAAAACATTACACTTCTCGGATTGTTACTATAATTTTGTTTCTTATCTCAGCTTAAATAAAAAGTCATTTCAATATAAAATGTTTCATTATCGGATTCATAATATGGAGTGGACGAAACCCAAAATTGAAAAATCTACGAAAACACAACCGATATCCGTCATGTGGAAGGTGTGTGAGGGAAGGAATGTCGAGTATAATGTCAATGGCAAAGACAGATGGGTGGTTTAAGATGGAAGTTGTTTGCTCAATCTACAATAACTATTCATTCACATGAGACGGTTGTTTTACCGTTAGGCTTAGGTGTCCGAATGACTAAAGGAACGTGTAAGGTTTCGCTCCATCCGGAATTTATAGAAGCGGGGTGTCGCCTGCTGAGCGATACCGCTACTCGATTCATGGAAGACATTTTACTCGATATTAAGAATTTAAGAGATCTTGGAGCTGTCACCATAAACGAAGGAGACTCATTATGTTATGTCGATTAACGCATCAGCAAATAAAACTTGAATTCCATTGTAAAAATATTCTTTGATATTATAAAATGGAATTGAACAAAGCAAACACCTATTGCCTTCAGAAAATATCTTAAATTGAACAGGAAATCTTACGAGAATGCGAAAAGAGAGAAATAATCTGTAAAAATATCAAAGGAGTGTTAAAGGAGTCGATGCGTTGGGGGGTTTGTTCGCCCTTACATCTTCTGGACTCGGTGTATTAGGCGTAACTTTTCTAAGTACCGTCGTAGCAGCACCAGCTGCAACAGTCGTGGTAACTTTATCCGCTGGAGCTGGGGCATTGTGTTTGATAGAAAACCAAATTCGCCGAATATTATCGCTCCGGCAAGAAAAACATGCAAAGATCAGGACCATAGCCGAAGGGAAACTCAATTCGATCAGCGACCTTGTTTCGAAAGCTTTAGATGACAATAATATCTCAGACTTGGAATATTCTGTTATTCTAAGTGAATTCGAGAAATTTAATGAAATGAAGGAAGAGGTTAGAAGTAAAAGCGATGCCAAAATAGATGAAGCGACGAAACAATCGTTCATTAGGGAAGAGGCATTCAAAAACGTATTGAACACAAAGTGAACGTAAATTTACTTTTTATGTTTTACGTTTTATGTTTAAATATTATGTTTTCAAGTTAAAAATGTCATTTCTAAAAACCAAAAAACCCCCCCAGCCAAACGTGATTTTATCGTTGAGAACTTTCTCAAGATGAAGCAAAATATTAGACAAGACACGTTATCCGAGAAAATAGGGGGGACCTTGGACTTCAGCGAGAATTGATAAAGGCGTACAAACCGATAATCGACTCGCAGTCTGGAATAACCAAAGAATTAGGTACGTTAAAAGAGAACTATATGGCAACAGCTGAAGCGCTTCGAGCATTGCTAGCATCGATATCGACATCGTTGAAAGCGATTCAATTCTCACAATATCCCTCAATAGAAGTGTTTGAGGACGATCCCGTTTCCGATATTAGAATTTTGGAATTAGGTGATATCGCTACAAAATATTTAAAAGAATACGCTACAAACAAGAAGTCAGCGGATACGACCTTCGGAATAAACTCTGATCTTTTCAGCCATCCCTCCGAGTCATATCTGCTTTTCGAAGATAGACTGACTAAAGCAGATGGAACAGATTACGCTAATGCCGATGCTGTGGCTATTACCAACAATGGGCTCATGCATCTTTTCAGCCAAATATCGTATTCCCTGTCGAATCAAGACATCTAAATCCGGGGCAAGCCACAGCTATGCTAGGCTTATTGAAATATCCCAACGACTTCGATCTCGCAAAGAGACTTAACCAATTATGGACAAAAGACACAGCCGCGACTGCCATTATAGCCAACAACTCTGAATTCGCGATCAGACAGGCATATCTCATTCAGAAACCAACTGCCAAGGGCACATTTAGCTTCATAGTACCTCTGAAGCACAGTTTTGGATTCTGTGAGGATTACGATAAGGTAATCTACGGCATGAAGCAGACTTTGACGCTCGTTCACAAATCCGACGACGACGCCGTCTTCAGGTTGGCCGCTGCAGCGGCTGGCAAAGTTAACATCAATAAAATTGCGTGGTTTATGCCTCATGTCATTGCGGCCGACATGGAAAAAGTGCAGCTGCACAAAACCATTGAATCAAAGGCAACATTACCAGTAGCTTATCGGGCTCGTCTTTGCGATACCGTAGCGGTTACTCGATCTACCACATTCAGTTGGCGACTTAGCGTAAAGACATCACCGGAAAAACCGAGGTATATTATCGTTGGATTTCAAACGAATCAACGCCTTAGTCAAGAAGCTAATCCATCAATTTTCGATCATTGCGATATTAAAAAGATGTTCGTGATGATGAACCAAGAAAGATACCCAGCAGTCGATTACAACCTATCATTCCCGAATCAGCAATTTTCGAGAGCTTACAGAGATGCCGTGACCTTTAGCGAGAAATTCTATGGGATGGACCAACTCGTGACACAGAGCAACATCACGCCGGCTGATTACAAAGATTTATATCCACTGTTCGTTTTAGATGTAAGTAAACAATAGTGCGTTTGGTAAGACGTCCGAGAATATAAGTAAACAAGGTTACTGTCATCTGTCGTAGACATCCAGATCAAGGCTACTTTCAATGCTGCGGTGCCGCTTGGAACGGATGCTTATGCAGTTGTCATTTCAGATAAATTGCTAAACTTCCAATCAAACGGTCGGAATTTGAGCGTTGTATATTATAGAAAATATTTTCTGTTATAAAAAACATGAAACTCTCACAACTGAAATCGCTAATGAAGGAACACGGTATAAAAGGCACAAGATTTATGAACAAGCCGGATATGTTAAGAATACTCGTTGAGAAAGGTGTTTTACCGGAATTAGAACTACCAAAAGAGAAGGTGCTGGTGCAGGAGAAAAAGGAAGTACTACCCAGATGCGAATATCTAAAAACGATTCGTAATAATCCGATAAGCGTTGAAATCTTTGACAGAGATACGAACGAAACCACCACTTACCCATCGTTGTATAAGGCAAGTATGGCGTTTAAAATCGGTACGAACACGATACAGGATAACAACGGTAAAGTATGGAGAAATAGACACGAGATCCTTGTGTTGACATAAAGTTTTATCCTGGCTAATAAAAAATTGGTACTCGTAAACTTATAGATTTCGAAACTTTGGAAGAACACGTAGTTTACACAGTTAAAACGAAGCAATATCTGTACGGTACAGTAGGCTATTTCTACTTGATTACGGTAGCGGCGCCGGATGAAACGGAATGTTATGAGCGTATTCGAGGGGTCGTGGGATACGTCCATTCACGACAAACTGGAAACGGACAAGACAATCATTTACTTTTATAAAAACGAGGATAGAAACGGAACCGGGTTACAGCACGTCGTATTTCGTGGTATCTGGAGATAACGAAGTTATTGATCTTGTGGTTTAAATTTTCAATTATGTTTCTCTTTGAAAATCTTAGGCATCATACACGAATAACTGCATCACGCTTAATCCTGGCTTCCCCGGTTCAGCCTGGAGGCAATCTAACTTATAGGTCTGATATTTTTCAACTGAATCGATTAAGAATTCTTGGTAAGTATTTCCTAAATAAGTGTTATTAAGCGACGTGTAAATAATAACCTCTTGTCCTTCATAATTGTATGCGATTATTCTCCAGTCGGAAATCCTTTCGTTATTTTTTTCTCCCTCTCAAGCCGATCTTCCAGATTCTTACTGCGGTTGGGCACTTGATAGATATCCACGTTTCCATGGTTGCGCTAACCTCAGACACCCATTCTCCTTCATCTTTGAATGCATGTAAGGCTTTGTTTTACGGAGATGAAGCACTTGCGCTCGCTTGAAAACCATAATTATTAGATTCCGAAGTTAACCTCGGCACGTAACCGACGTAACATTTTCTTCCTTGTGTGAGATCGGCCAGCGTTGGTTTCCACCGCAGCATGCAGACGGTGGCTGTTTCAACACCAGGACTCGTGGATATAACATGAAATCTCCAATACGCGTAGTCAGACGAAGCTGGAAATGTAAACTCCATCAAATGCAATGAAAGGGAGGGTATCCCCACCTTAAAGAGGTTAGAATATCTGTAGATACTATTCCCTCGTTTCTAGCTTGAACTGTCCAACCAGTAATTTCTTCGTTATCAGAACGGCCGGCGATGATGTAAAATCCCGATATTGATAGAGGAATGGGGAACTTCAGCTGTATCCAAACGTTTGCGGTTGTTTCGGAGACCCAAATGTCGGGGTAGTGAGAAGCGTTTTGAGAAGCCCTCCATGAACCGAATTCATGGCCAAGCAAACTGCAAAAACTGCTAACACTAGCTTCGTAAGTAAAACCGTTTACGAATGCTTTCAGGTAATCGCTGGCAGAATCACTCGTTTATCATCTTTCGCTGAGATTGCTACCTTGTTGACTTCTTCGAAGTAGATATCGTGAAGATGCGGCCGAATGACATTCATCTTTCTCAATTGTTCTCTCTTAGTGAACACGCAGTTTTTGTAATCTTCGTGAGTGATTGATTTCTTAACGACATTCTTCCTGACACCTTTACATTTCTTGTGGTCTACTCCAGCCATCTTGTACGAATACAGTTTCGATCTTAAACCTACAAACTCTTCGATCTGCTTACCAGCTGCTTCATTTTTGAACATGCCAATGACCTTTTTATTGATGCCTGTTTCTATACCAGAGGGATGGTCTTTAGAATAGTTGCTAGTGTCGAACCTACTTCTAATGTCAGGTGCTATATCGGCGTAGAAGTCTTCTGTTTTAATTTCTCACACGCTTACTTTTCACATTATCATCAGCTGCGACTGGGAGTTCAATGCTGGACCAATCAAGTTCCATCGACTGCTTGATTAATTCTTTCGTAATTTTTTCCGGATGTTCCTCAACAGGGTTTAAAGCTGTCGTTACACGCCACTTGAAACATTCTTCGTCTTCGTTCTTCATATTAACATTAGCCTTTTTACTCGCTAGACATTTCGGTGGTGGAATGTAAGAACTACCCTTCAGCGGTTTATAAACGACCGTGTTGATTTCTAATTTTTGAACCACTCTAAGTCTCCAGTTACTACCACGCATCGAGAAGACAGCCATTGATTCTAACATTTGATCTTTCGCGTTGTATAAATTTCGCTCGTGTCGGTGGAGTCTAAAATCACCTCAGTTTTTGAAACGAACGGAAAATCCTCGGTATCTACTTGCCCGAATTTCATATTAACGCTATCCATTGTGCAGGTGAGGACAAAGTTGACCTTAGTCTGTCGATTTCTAGACAAAAGGGTCTTCCAGTTGTGGCTGAGCTGCTTTGAGAAAAGATGTGGCGTCAACTTCGACCGTGTATTGTTTCGTGAAGCCCCTGATAGCTGTGGCCGTTCCTTTATTTCGCGTGTTTTCATAAGAATTTGACTGAATATAGAATTCACTTTGGCTTTCAGTGCTTGGTTCTTCAGGCATGTACCCTTCAATCCACTTTGCGAACGTATTAATCCCGGACTTTGAATTTATCAAGGACTTTTCGTATCGCTGAGACCGGTACCGGAGCGAATGTTGGGATTCCAATCTCGGGAACGGGTGCGTCCATCAAGCTAGCATTGGATGAGATTGGTGCAAAATGTGAGGGGATGAGTGTTTGAGACACATTAGCTTCAATTTTATCAATCAAATCTGCTTTACTCAGTCTCGTCTAACCAACCATACCTTTCTGTTTCGCAATTTTTCTTAGTTCGATCACAGTCTTCTTCGAGTATTCCATTTTATATTGGAGCGGCATTCCTTTAAGTCGAAGTGAGAAAATATTTTCATCCATTTTATATATGAGAGAATTTTGTTTGTTTGTTGAACAATGACTCATCATCGAAACTGCTGACTCATCATCGAAACTATTGAATATTCTCGTGACTTTTGACCTATTGGCGGACGTTTTGACCTGGGGCTTCGTGCATGAATTGTGGATCATCATCGAAACTATTGGAAACTTCCTGGCGTTTTTCTTAGTCTGTTGGTTGATGTTTGACCTAGGGCTTTTGGTTTGTGTAGGAATTGGTTATTTTTAACCTGGTTATAGGTTAAAAATACGTCTTGTAACCTATTAGGTGGGTGATTTTGGTCTATGTTATGGTCAATTGTTCCAGATAGCGCGGTTTATACCTACTCTTATTCAATCATATTGTGCTTTCGGAAGCTCCACTGAAGAGAAGCATTAGACAAGCCCTTGTCAGGCTATTAAACCATCTTGAAGGATATGCTTCCTTTTACTTTCTTGGAGAGGATGAATATATTGGAAACGGATGATACTTGTAGATAGAAAAAGAGTGCTCTGCCGCATTGGCGATAGTTAACCTCTGCCCTTTTGTGTGAGAATGAGACTTGGACCTAGGCCAAAAACTGGATGAGTAAACAGACCATTGTTCAATCAATAATTACTGTTTTAGAGTTGGAATGATTTTGGGTTGACCTGGAATCCTGAAGACTTTGGCAATATTGATTATACGAGAATTGCAATCAGCGACATCTGGACGCCTGATATTTCTGTATTTGAAAGGTACTGTGTTTTTCTTAGCGAATATTTGAAAACTACAAGGTCCCAGTACGGTAATATTTGCTAGCCTACCTGTCTACCTGAATATTACCGTGATTGAGAGGCTCTGTTTACTTAATTGTAGTTTTGTGAATAAGGCCTACCAGGTAGCTTGCATTGACAAATGGTAGTGGTATTACCGTGTTACACTAAGGTAATAAGTGGCATACGATACCCAAACACTATCTTTATAACCGGTAATGATGCTTCAATAGCTAGTGTTCCTAGAAGTAGGCCTACTTGATCATAATACTTGGGTGTGAATGTCGAAAGGGATTAGGTACTCTCCAGTGAACGAACATGTTCAGTTCATTACTGATCGGAATTTAACTATAATTTGCAGCCTCTGTTTTCTGTGCTAGCGGCGCTAAAGATATAAATAATTGAATGGACTACAGTCAGATTGGATTCTAATTGATTTTAAAGAGAAGAAAATCGTGTATAGCATCTCTTGTGATGTACTATTGTTCACGCAGACGACAGAGCTTGTTGCATCACGCCCTGGCTTTGCTCGAAATAATTATAAGCCTCCTTCGATCACTCATTCATCCGATCATCATTCAAGGCCTATAAATTTGTACTGTACTCACATTCTAAATGTGACCGGTTCTTCACAGTTTCGGACCCTTGTCTACTTCACGACAGCTTGTTGTCTATTCTTTCATACTTGCTGATTAGTTTCCTGCCTTTATATTTGTGGAGAGACTCCTTATTAAATATAGGAAATAAATAAATTATTGTTAAACGATACCTATTTGACGCTTTCTCTCGTCATCCTACCGATCATCGGAAATGGGTGCTGGGTGGCCCAACAGGGGCACAGTCTCTTTCACTGCCTCCACCGCCAGAAGGAGTCAGACCACTTTATCAGAGTGTGTCCTTTATTCGGTAAGCTTGCTGATTAGTCTGTAACATTGCGATTCGTTGAAATATTGCTAGTGTATATTGGATACGTTCTTAAACCACGCTTATTGGATTAAAGGAACTCCATCCTAAGAACTACATTTGAGAGAAGAATGAAGGAAAGAAACCAAGAGAAAGATCGAGATTGATGTCATTAGACTGACTGATGTGGGGTTAAGCAAGCCGCACATAAGAACCTGGATTCATAGTAGGTCAGAAAATTAAAAGAAGACGGAGAAGATGCTATTCTGCTAATCGGAAAGTATCTGGCTTTAGATAGGAAAAGATGAAAGCATAGACTTCTTTATTTATGGTCACTTAAAAAAATAAGGAATTCCTAAAAAATATATAATTGTAATCACATTCATTGATTGTAGCAAGTACGCCTACTACCATGTTCCCTCCAACCAAATGGCCCAAATCAACAGCAAAGGGCGGGTCCTGTGGGTTGTGCCAATCAATATCGAGACCCATTGTGACCTGGACCTGACTGATTTTCCATTTGATGAGCACGTCTGCCATGTTGATTTTCAGTCATGGAGTCACCACGATAAAACGGTAAGAGGATATCACTCGGAAGCTCTTCTCATTATACGGAATAAGATTGAAATGTAACTTTAAAATGTAATGTCATGAAACAGAAGATGCCGTCGTTCCAGCACATTCATATACAGTGCTGATTGCAGAGCGAGCTATATGAATAACCTAAATAAGCTCGACGACTCTAGGCTACCAGAAATTGTGTGTTGATTTGAATTCCTTAGGTTAATATAGTTTATGCTTAAAATAAAGGACTGTTTCTCAGGAAAGAATCTGTGAGTGATTAACCCACTGTGAACTTGAACCGACCCCAGACGCAATGAACCGAAATCTCTGCAGGCAGCAAAGCGTTGATACATGTAGGTGTCCAAACTGGTGACTCGACAAAATCGCGCAAAAGTGCGCCGTTAACAGCGAGCCGACTTATTTAAAATTATTTTATTAAGACAAGTAAACAGGTGTTCACAAGACAGACTGCGGAGCGATCTAAGTTGATATAGCGCTATAGTTAAATCTACATAGCCAATATTCTTTTCAATACAACCGTACTTGGAGGTCAACTGTTATTTTAGTAGCACATTTAATTCAGGCAATTTTACCGGGCACACTAGAACTCCTGACAGGTACTTTGTTTCTGACATGCAAATAAATTTGCTAATGACTTCTTTTCAAATCAACTATAATTGGACGTTAATTGCAATGTTATTTGCACATGTCTGTGGTAGAAGCCGTATAGATAACGAATTATGCAATACGTTATTAACCGCTAACAAAAATTGTGTATCATTTATGTTTCTATAACGTTGCGCGCTTAGGTCTGGCGCCCATTTGTCGGTCTTTCTGGCGCGCTTATGTCGGAGCGCTTATGTCCGAGCGCTTATGTCGGAGCGCTTATGTCGGAGCGCTTATGTTGGCGCGCTTTTGCCCTTTTGTTACGGTGCCGTCAAAACTGCCCATGTTGACTCATTACTGGATTAGGCCTGCATAGCTCTTTAAGCATGCATTTACACTGAGCAGTACCTCATCCATCAGTTGACAGAACCTTTATCTAGACAATGCGAAGCTTCTCACATGTAGGCCTATACTCAAATATATAATGTAAATATCTTAAACTGTCATGCAGTAGACGTTGTTAGATGAGCATACATTTTACACTATAGAGTTGTTGTTTTTTTCAGTTGACCCGTCGCTGTTTATTGTGAAGTATGTTGAGGAAAAAGTTTGAATTAAACGAATTTCCTGCTAAATTGCTCATCAAAAACAAAAATGTGTTTCCACTATTTGACCTTCAACTACATGTACATGAATCTACTTTAATGATGCTTATCGAAAAGTAATCTAACTGGAACACAACTTTTCTTGAATACATGGCCACAGGTATGCATAAAGCCTTGTCATTCTATATTTAAGTGATTCGTTTGAACCATATTGCAGATCAACCTAACCTCAGCTGATATGAACGAAAATGCCGACAGCCTATTAATCTCGACGACTAGCGAGAGCCACGAATGGAAACTTGTAAAGGTTAAGACGAGTCGCCGAGTAACGCACTACGATTGCTGCAAAGGGGAAGTTTATCCTGCTATTGTTTATAGATTCACCATCAGACGCCGCAGTACCTTTGCCACTCACTTGTTCATCGGACCCTCTGTGATGCTCTGTTTGCTAACACCGGTTGTCTTTCTACTGCCTCCAGGAAGCGCAGAGAAGATGGTATTCGGTGAGTGAATGCAAATCTCGTGTTGTATTTTGCGTGGTGGAACTCTTTTGGACAAGGTCCATTAACATACATAGCAAATTGATATTAGACTTGCTACACTCACTCCATGATGTAATTTCAAACTCATATACGAACACCTTGATTAGTATTCTTTAAAATACTATTATCTAATATGAGTATAATAAGTAAGGACAGCCTGTCAGGCGTCACCACTAGAAAATATGCTACTGCACCATAGAAATGAAATATGGCGAGAGACAAAAAACAGAAAATGATTTAAAATTGCATGGATGTTGGTACATGGTAACGGTGATAAAAATGATTAATTATGCTGCTGATGATGATGATGATGAAGAAGGAGAAGAAGATGATGATGATGATGGCGTGTTGGTGAATTTTGGTGGTGGTGATGATGATTATGATGACGATGATGATGACGATGATGATGGTGACAACGACGACGACGACGATGATGATGAGGATGCTGATGATGATGACGATGACGATGATGATTATATTTTCACGATTTTCTTGATCAAGGGATGATGATTGATTTTCTTTCTGTAGGAATTGGAGTCTTGATTGCGGACACTCTCTTACTTGGCGAGTTTATCAACTACATACCCATGGCTCATCCAAACTTGCCACTCATAGGTACGTTATGATTGGAGATAAAAATGACAAGTTTATTGCGAAAAACAAAATCTATGCATGTATTTGTATAGGCGCACTCAGAGGCGGCGATCTCGTTTGACAGGTGGGGAGGATACCCCATGAGAGGGATAGGAAATGTGGGGGGTACAAACTTATAACGTGCATCCTCTCGGTAAAAGGTGGGATCCCCGTGAGACCGCTGCCCCTGTGCTCACTTGCTTATAATTATAGTTGAGTATTTAATTGCCTATTAATTAGACATTTATGCATCTGACTCTATTGAGGCACCTACAAATGTGCTTTGTGAAGATCAGATAATTGTGAACAATTATAATAAGCAAATACTAAAACATACTTTTACGGAGCTGTACGTAAGAGATATCCACATGTAACAATTCTAGCGCAGGATCATAAATCACGGCATGCATAGTCATAATAGGGTAGGGTAGGTAGACTTCGTTGAATGCATATAATTATCAATTGGTATTTTTTGTGCAACGTCACTGTGATCACTGGCAGGCCGATGAGATCACGTGGTTTTTTGCTGAAGCAAAAACATAGCGGCCATCTTGGAGTAGATTGGCCAATAACATCGTTAGAAGCGTTTGTTTTGATGATAACCGTTAGCTTACGTCGCTTGCGCTAACGCTGTAAGAGTACGACCTCATGTGTTGGACTCTTGTTTTTTGCTCTTTGAAGTAGCTTCAACGTCACTGGGCAGCTTAACATAGAAAGCTGTGTCTAGTTATATATACGAGGTCGTTGGTCACTGGGTATCTAATATGCTTTTGTTACTAATAGCTAATATCATATTTTGTATTCATCATTTTGTTGTATTTGTAAAATCAAATATTGACCGTTTATAGCCAAGTACTTCGTCGGTAATATCGTCATGGTTTCTCTGTCGCTGGCCATCTCAGCCATCATCGTCGGTTTTTGGGACAAGACTACATCGCGTCTGACTGGACCACACATTTTCTTCCGACTGGTAAGTCAGTCAGTCAGTCAGTCAATCACAAAATCAATCAATTAGTCATCCAATTAGGTTTGGGAATCCAGGCACCCATCAATTACTGCTTCAAAATAATTCGTTGAGTAACGGAATGAATCAAAATAGACGTCCAAACTCGTGATACTGATAAGGTTTAAGATCTTTAAATTGTGATGTTTAAAAGTAAATAGAACAAAACGTCTTTCTTGTTTTTTTATATCAAGATTTTTCTTGGTCCAGTGGCGACCATACTGTGCGTGAAGAAGGAAGATATCTTCACATTGGACGAGAGCCCTAGCGAAGGCGCCCTCGACATAAATCCTGACGGAGAAGACGGGACTGAATCTACCTCCGGAGTTGATCCAGAGATCAACCGGAAACGGCGCTTCATGACCAACTATTTACGCAACGCTGCGAGATCTGAGTGGCGCCAACTGGCGATCGTTTTCGATCGTCTGTTTTTAATTATTTTTTGCGTCATCCTCGCCATTCTCACGCTTTCATTTGCGCGCTATGTATGACATCACCGCTAAGAATAACCATCTTCATGTTATGCCGAGGCAAGCAAGCCAAAGACGCATTTTCTTGTCCTCGGTGGATACCTATTTGAACTCCTCGTGGTTAACACGATATGCTGAGGATTAGTGTGTGTCACATGGCTTGCATTTATAGCGTAGGCCTAGGATTTAATATTTTTAGCTGTGGACGTATATTTTGGAAAAAGACTTTTCAATTCAATGGTTGCATAATCCTTCTATAGGACTTGTAAGCTGTATTTTATGACGCTGGTAAAGCGTTAACTATCTTTGATGGTTGATTTACTTTACGCATTGGACTGAGAAGCAATTTATGATAATTTTTGGTGTTTGCCAACGTGTTAATTACTCAGGCGAATAAGTTGTCGAAGTATTTGAGGCATTGTGAGGCGGAGAGATGGTTGCATAAGTCACACGCTTTGGGTTACTAATTTATTCAGACTCCTGGCTAAAAAATCTTTGCTACATCGAATCGAAATCAAAGTTTATGCATTCATGATAGAGAGATTGTATCGTTAAGTCTGTTTTATCTGTCCTTCAACTGACGAACCGTTAAAAAACACGCGGAGTTCATAACAAAACTAATTAATTTGAGCTAATTAGTGACTAATTATTAGCAAATCGCGTTACGGGCAAAAATATTATTCAAATCCTCATGCTATTTTAATGACTTCTTTTTCTTACCATATAGGCCTACAGATCTTCTCGTCCCACTGACGGCGTACGGCTGAGTTGGCTACAGCGTATGTGGAGGAGCAGACAATGATTCGAAGCAAGTTTCTGACCTGCATGGCGGGAATTCTGAACCTCCCGATTGACCGTCCAACTCGCTAAGTAGGCGGACTGTACCTCGTGCACCGCAAGCGAACATTGATTCAACAACTGAAAGTATGAACTCATTAAGAGTAGTTGTTGCAAATGAAAACAGCGAGACAAAATCAACGGCAGAAGCACAGGATTTGAATCGCAGGTAGTTGAGTACCGACGGGGGAAGAGTCGCACTGCCCCAGGCGACACTTTCGCAGAGGTGGCAGAATGACGTTGGCATAAAAATGATAAAAGAATTAAAATGGATAGAAATGAAATAGCAGGAGACAAAGAAAAAAGATAAGGAAGGATAGAAAAAATCGTCAGCTTGGATGTTTGGTTAAATCGACTTCGCATTCTCTGATCGTTAGGCAGGGCATCATTTTCAAGGTCTACGTTATGCACTAATGAGATCTGCAGAAGTTAAGTTAGATGAAGGACAGGAAGTGTAGAAGTCGGGCAATGTTAGTCAAAGTGATATCGGTGTTATCAATGTAGGGAAATATACGACTAGAGACGCATTTTGGTCAGACGTCTGGCAACTGGACCATAATGGCAATGTAGTCAATACGAGATTTTGAAATCTGGAAGATGAATTCGAGTTATAGACACAGTCAAGTGGATATCCAGGAATGGTAACTGATCATTAAATGCGATAGGCCTACAATTGTCTCAGATGGTGTCGTCCATCCACAGGGCTACCCTTTATAGTCATTCAAAGCAGCACATGCATGTTACAAATAATCTTAACTAGTTAATTTGGTGAAAAAATTTATTCTCTCGATGTGATCATTCCATGTGAGGAATAATTGATGAAATTATACGTCGAGAAGTTAAGCAGATTTAATTAACTTTTGGTATAGAAATGTCGCCATGAAAATCTCCATTAGCAAGAACGATTTAGAACAGAACTTGGACACAAAACAGAACAACAGAGTAACTCCATGTTACACCAAGAATCAGCACTTAACTAATTTGTCTAGGCCTGCCAGAATCATCTCCGATTCCCAGGCAGGTTAAATATAAGTAGGCCTATCTTGAGAATCCAATAGAACCTGTGACTGTATAGCCCACATATGGCAAACGTCCTTCCTGACGTCGAAGTGAATCATTTCTGGAACCACAGGCACCGAATTCTTTTAGCGCTCGTTTTCTTCCTAGCACGCCCCATTCTACTGGTTTTCAACATCGCGAAATCTTAAAACGTTCTGAACGGCTAAGGTGCAATATTTTAGCTGGAATTTGTAGGCGACAGTAGTAGGAAATCCTGCTAACTGGCTCATCGACCATAATATTGGTCAATTTGCCCTCCTAATAAGTTACCAAAACGTATTTGCAACCTATAACTGGTTACAAAAACTAATTCATTCAAAAACCAAAGCTCTAGGTTAAACATCAACCAATACAGTCTAATAAGTCCGGGAAATTTCTAATAGTTTCGATGATGAGTCACAATTCATGCACAAACCAAAACCTAGGTCAAAACATCAACCAATAGGTCAAAAGTCACGGGGATTTCCAATAGTTTCGATGATAAGTCATTGTTCAACAAACAAACAAAAATCGTGCATAATATAAAATGAAAGAAAATATTTACTCACAACAGCTTAAAGGAATATCGGCTCAATATAAAATGGAATACTCGAAGAAGACTGTGATCGAATTAAGAAAAATTGCGAAGCAGAAAGGTATGGTTGGTTATACGAGACTGCGTAATGCAGATTTGATTAGTAAAATTGAAGCCAATGTGCTCAACACACTCATCACCTCATATTTTACCCCAATCTCAAACAATGCTAGTTTGCTCGAAGCACCTGTTCCCGACATTGGAATCCCAACACTCGCTCCCGCACTAGTCTCAGCGGTACGAAAAGTTCTTGATAAGACAAAATCCGCGATTAATACATTCGCAAAGTGGATTGAAGGATACATACCCGAAGAACCAAAGAGAAAGGCGAACGAGAAGATAGAAGAACTGAAAGCCATAGTGAATTTTATATTCGGTAAAATTCTTATGAAAACACACGAAATAAAAGAGACGGCTACAGCTATCAAGGGCTTCACGAAACAATACACGATCGAAGAAGAAAACGGAATTGACACCACATCATTCAAACACAAGTGTCTACTCCCCTACTCCTTCGACCGGTTGACAAGAAATCGACAGACTAAGGTCAATTTTATCCTCACCTGCACGATGGAGAGTGTGGACATGAAATCTGGTGAAGTTGATTCCAGAGGTATACCATTCCGCTCGATAACCTAAGTGTTTTTAGACTCTACTGACACCAGTGAAATTTAAAACAATGCTAAAGATAAAATCCTGGAATCAGTGGCTGCCTTCCAGATGCGTGGTAGTAACTGGAGGTTCAGAGCAGTTGTAAAGCTGGACATCAATACGGTTGTTTATAAACCGTTGAAAGGTAGTTCTTACATTCCACTACCTAAATGTCTAGCGAGTAAAAAGGGTATTATCAATATGAAGAGCAAAGACAAAGAATGCTTCAAGTGGTGTGTAACGAGAGCCTTAAGCCGTAAAAAATTCAGAATGAATTACGAAAAAATTAATCAAACAGTCTGAGGAACTTGATTGGTCCAGCATTGAATTCCCAGTCGCAGCGGATGCTAACGTGATAAGTAAGTTTGAGAGAAATAATAATATTAGAATTCATGTTTTTGGTCATGAGAAAATGTTTACCTATTCCCACTATATTTATCGAAGCACGAGAGCGATATCAGTGTAGACCAAATACTCATTTCTGACGAACAGAAGAAGCATTATTGTTGGATAAAGAACTTCAACAGACTGATGGCGGTTCATAACGCAAACTCATACACTTCGATTCACTATTGTAAGCGGTGTTTGATAGGATATAGAGAGCTAGAGTCATAAAAAAACACCCGAGTACTGTTAACTGGAAAATATAGAGGCGCCGCTGATAAGAATTGTAATCTAAATTATATAGACCCCAAGTTATTTCCAGTATTGTTTCATAATCTATCCGGTTACGACAGTCATCTATTCGTAAAGAAATTACGAGATAGTGATAATAAAAAGATTAACTGCATTCCAAGAAACGAAGAAAAGTATATCTCATTTAGCAGAGAAGTCGTAGTCGATAAATTTACGAATGAAGAAAATAAGAAAACATTAGTTAAACGAGAATTGCGTTTTATCGATAGTTTTAGATTCATGGCATCGAGCCTCGACGCTTTATCGAGGAACCTGAGGGAAGATCAGTGTAAGAATGTAAGCAAACACTACTCTGGTAGTTAGCTCGATCTCTTGCTTAAAAAGGAGTGCACCCTTACGATTACGTTAATGCCGTCGACCGACTGAACGAAACAGAACTACCACCAAAGTCAGCATTCTACTCAATACTAAGCGACTCAGGCATTAGTGACAAAGACTACAATTATGCGCAGACGGTATGGAATGAATTCGGATTGAAGAGAGAATGCCATGATTTATATAATTTGACTGATGTTCTCCTGCTTGCTGATGTATTTGAGAATTTAGAGATGTATGCAGTGAGAACTAAGCGGGATCTAGACGATCCCGCTTGGTATTATACTTCGCCAGGTCTTGCTTGGGACGCCGCATTGAAGTTGATTGGAGTAGTGTTGGAGTTGTTGAGTGACTACGATATGATACTAATGGCTAAGCATGGGATAAGGGGTGGTGTTGGCACCATTTCACATCGTTGTGGACAGGCAAACAATAAGTATATGGGAGAAGCATTTAACGATGGCCTTCAACATTTATAACATATTTAGACGCAAACAATTTGTAAGGATGCAGTTTGTGTAAGAATCTACCAACTCATGGGTTCCAGTGGACGGGTAACGATGACCCAAACGATTGATGATCTTCACCATGTATATTAGAAGTCGATTTGGAATATCCTAGAGAATTGCACGATCTTCACAACGACTATCCTCTTGCGCCATAGAGTGTTAAACCCAAAGAATCAGATGTGTCAAAACTCATTCCAAACATGTGTAATAAAGTAAAGTATATAGTCCATTATGAAAATTTAAACCAGTATGAAAGTTTGGGTTTGAAGATAACCAAAATTCATCGTGGAATTAAATTTCAAGAAAGTGCTTGGTTGAAAAAGTATATCAATCTAAATACCAACCTGAGGACTAAAGCCATCAACGATTTCGAAAAAGACTTTTTCAAACTAATGAACAATATCGTGTTCGGTAAGGTTGTGAAAATATTGAGAATCGTGTAGACATAAAAGCGGTTTGCAGCGAGAAGGAGGCTATTAAGCTAGCAGCGAGAACGAGTTACGACACTCGAACTATTTTTGATGAAAACCTAATTACCATTCCCATGAAACGGACGAAGCTATATTACAATAAGCCTATATATCTTGGCGTGTGTATTTTAGACTTGAGTAAAAATATAATGTACGATTTTCATTATTATTACATCAAGAAAAAGTTCGAAGATAGAGCAAGGTTACATTTTACAGATATGGATTACTTAGCCTATGAAATTAAAACAGAAGATTTCTACGCCGATATAGCTCCAGACATTAGAAGTAGGTTCGACTAGCGAGTATTCTAAAGATCATCCATCTGGTATAGAAACTGGCATCAATAAAAAGTCATTGGTATGTTTAAAGCTGAAGCAGCTGGTAAACAGATCGAAGAGTTTGTAGGTTTAAGATCGAAACTATATTCATACAAGATGGCTGGAGTAGACCACAAGAAATGTAAAGATGTGAAGAAGAATGTCGATGAGATATCTATCACTCACGAAGATTACAAAGACTGCCTGTTCACCAAGGGAAAACAATCGAGAAAGATTAATGTCATTCGATCGCACCTTCACGATATCTACACCGAAGAAATGAACAAGGTAGCTCTCACAGCAGACGATGATAAACGAGTGATTTAGCAAGATGGAATTGACACTTTAGCATATGGACATTATTCACTAATATAAAATTAACACTAGACTAATCGATGTCGAAGGCGTAACGCTACCTAATATTGCTTTGTCGAACGGGGATCTAATCGAAGCGGCGAGGAAATTAAATACGAATAATTTCAAAGAAGTATTTATAAGAGACGAGTTACCGAAGACGCCAAGCGCGAACGAGTGCGGCATCCTTAATTTGGAATGGTGATTCTGACGGTAAAGAAACACATTGGACGTGTTGGATCAAGCACGCCAATGATAAGATTTATTTTGACAGCTACGGACTTCCTCCTCCTACTGAATTGATAAATTATCTACAATGGCCGCTGTTCTACAACAGCGAACGAATACAACCTAACGATGAAGTGTATTGCGGTCATTTATGTCTATTTATAATGAAGAAGACGATAAACGACGGTTGTAAATTTCAAGAAGTCGTGAACTAATTGTATTAAATAATAATATTGTATATAAACTGACTTGATAAATTTTGATGAACCGATACTAGATCAACTCAAAGAATAGTTTCTGGAGGTGTTACTCTATCCCAAGCGAGTAATACATTCCTAAAAAGAGATGGAACGAACGCAATGGAGGGTGATTTAGAAATGAGCGGCAACTCGACTAAAGGTCTACCGACTGACATGCATCCACCAGTCATCGCCAGTCAGGCTGCGAGCTTTGGCCAAGTCGAAACTCAAGTCAGCAAAACGATGACGAATAATACTACCAACGATTATTCAAGGCTATACGTGACTACAGCTCCAGCCATGACTTCGAATGTAATGACAATGAACGGTTTAACTTACGAAGCTAGTGCTAGCGAATATCGCCTAGCGGCTGGGTATAACTTTGAACCGTGGAAAGCGTTTCAAAATGCTTGTCATGCCCCCGAATGTTGGATAGCCGATACAGTAACTGATGTTTGGTTACAGATTAAATATCCCGTTCCTTTGTCTATGTCGGGTTTCTGCATCATTACTAGCACAGTATTAAACACACGTATTACTAGATGGAAAGTTCAAGCGAGTAACGATGGAATAGTATTTACGGATATCCTAAGTTCCAAAACGTATGTCCTCGATGCAGGACGGGTATTGGGATGTTACAGTGGATCCTACTCTTACTGATATCACACTAGGAAGAAAATGTCATGTCAGTTACGTTCCTAGATTAACTTCGAATACTAGTAATTATGGTTTTGTAGCGAACGCCACTTCTGAATATCAAAATAACAAAGCCTTCAATGCGTTCAAAGACGAAGGTGAATGGGTGTCTAACACCAACAGTCGCTTCTCTTTAACTATCAAGTGTCCAACAGCTGTAAGAATCTGGAAGATTGGATTAAAAGGATGGAATAAATCCTCCGAAAGGATTTATGATTGGAGGATAGAAGGAACCACCGACTCAGGAAGTTGGAATATTTTATACACTGCACCTAATCCTACTTATTTAGGAAATACTTATCAGGAATTTTTAATCGATTCCGTAGGAAAATACACGTCTTACATGTTGTATTGTAAAGAAGCTGAACCAGGCAAGCCTGGATTAAGTGTGATGCAGTTATTCGTTTCCGATGACTAAAATAAGAAATTATTTTCATATTTCAGCTTAAAGAAAATATTTTCTATATATAAAAAGATGATTGTTACACACAAAACGTTTAATCCAGATAAAATAATCTTTAAAGTCGTGAATAAGACGAACAACTTTGGTCAACCAATTCAGGTTAAATATAAATACCCTAACGGTGTCGAAGGCGATTTTCATATCCAAACTCCAGCATTTAAAAGTTGGGGCACATCACCAGATCATGGTTTTCTAAAACCGATGGCCCTATTGTTGGTTATAGTATACCAGTAATAATGTATAATAGGCCAACTGAGGAAGAATTGGAGTTTATCGGTATGTTTGAAAGTATTTTAGAACTCATTCAAAAGCATCTGGTCGATCCGGATACAAAAGCGGCTTCGAATAAGAAATATGAAGATTCACAGGTTGAACAAATGTCTATTTTTTAATCGAAAACAGGAAGACGTAGCGCCAAAGATGTACCCGAAATTGTTAACTGCGTACGGATCAACGGATATAACAACCGGATTTTATGATACAGACGATAATCCAATCGACCCTCTTACGCTAATATCCACTCCGTGTAGCGTCGTGTTAGATTTATCATGCAGTATATTCATCGGGAGTAAACCGTCCGTAGAATTAAGAGTAGAGGATGTTGTTTTAGTAGAAAGAACTGAAGTACGAAAGCGAGAAAGGATCATGATCATGCTAAGAATTTCACAAAGGTTTAATTAACAAAGTGTTGATAGATTTTCAATGAGAAAGATCATTGCAAATCTAAATCAGGATCTTAATCTCGTATCTAATTCTCCAGACTTTACCATTATAAGCCTTCAATGTGTTCATACTGGTTCTAAAAGCCATACTCGCCTTATACAACGATGAGTAAGTGACGGTTTCGTTCGTATCTTTGTCTAGGATTTCAACGCTTATAGGATAATTTCTAATCGTTTTTAGATACTCGTACATAGGCAATGCTTGCTTTTTCTCCTTCACTGGTTCAGGCAGCTCTGATTGTGGTAAAACACCGTTCTCAACGAGTATTCTTAACATTTCTGGTTTGTTCATATAACTCGGCTTTATTCCATTTTCCTTTAATAGCGCTTTCAGTTGTGAGAGTTTCATATTTTTTATAATAGAAAATATTTTCTTTAATATACAACGCTCAACTCAACGATCTTCTGACCGTCTGATTGGAGGTTTAGCAATTTAACTGAAATGACAACTGCATAAGCTTCCTTTCCAACCAGCACCGCAGCATTGAAAGTAGCCTTGATCTGGATATCTACGACAGATGACTTTAACCGTTTGGATTGCTTACTCACATCGAAAACGAATAGGGGATGTAAATCCTTAAAATCGGCCGGTGTAATGTTGCTCTGAATCACGAGCTGTTCCTTCCAAAAGAATTTCTCGCTAAAGGTCGCGGCATCTCTATGAGCTCTCGAAAATTGCTGATTCGGGAATGATAGGTTGTAATCGACTGCTGGGTATCTTTCTTGGTTCAGCATCACATACATGTTCTTGATATCGCAATGATCGAAAATTGATGGATTAATTTGTTGATTGGCGCTTCGATTCGTTTGAAATCCAACGATAATATACCTCGGTTTTTCTGGCGATGTCTTTACGCTAAGTCGCCAACTAAATGTAGTAGATTGAGTAACCGTTATGGTATCGTATTGATGACCCCGATAGGCTACTGGTAATGTTGTCTTTGATTCGATCGTTTTATACAGCTGCACTTTTTCCATGTCGGACGGAATAACATGAGGCATAAACCATGAAATTTTTACTGATGTTGACTTTACCAGCCACTGCTGCGTTGTCCCTGAAAATAGCATTGTCGTCGGATTTGCGAACGAGCGCCAAAGTCTGTTTCATACCATATACTATCCTATCATAATCTTTGTGCTACATGTATATGGTACCAAACTGAACTCGGAGTACTGCATTGCATACACTCTTGAGCAATACGCGAAGCCAGCGCTCGCGGCACCACTACACCTACAGTGCCATACAACAAAAGTTATTTGTTGGGTGTATTTCAGCAGGATGGTGCACGCTGTCATACATCAGCTGCGATGACGACGTGGTTAGACTACAAACTCCCGTCACGAATAAAGCCGAAGGATTAGCCACTGAAGCTATCTGGTTCTCTTTCCTATTGAGAACTTGTGGAGTATTTTGTCTCTCAAAGTTTATAAAGATCCTGAGTCAAAGAACGTTGTTAAGTTCAAACGTGCTTAAAACGTGTGTTGGAGATCGATGGAAGTTGGACACCTCAATCCCTGATTCAGTTTATGCCGTATAGAGTCCGTGCTGCAATAAGCAGAACGAAAGTACTATACGCTAATAGGCTACATTTGTAAGACCTATAGGTAACAATATTGTGTTATGGTCTACTAGGCCCAATATTTTGCTTACAGTGACAATATGATAGACGAACTGTATCGCATGGGAGTTTTTATCCTGGAAACTGGTCATCTCTAATTTTTATGATATATATAATGTAATGGCAACCATTGACCGGATCAAAGCCAAATTTGTACCAATATTTTCATTTGATTAGTGTATGCGCTGACAAAATAATTATCATTAAAAAATATGAGAAAAGTATTTTACAAACGGTGAACAAACTTTTGTGTCACCCTATATAATCACGTTTCGTTTCGAAGCGCTCGACAAGTAGAACACTCGCGTTTAGGGCGGATTTTAATCCCGAAGCAGTACACACGCTGAGTAAAAACAATCCCAGGCGTACGTGGAGTGCTAGGCCAGTAAATCATAACCACTAATTACATTGTAATAATATAATAGTAATTGACTCCATGCAGTAGATCTACGCGTTTAACCCCACTGACACAATGTGCGCCTGCAGATTTAGAAGCGTTCTCGTGTGAATTTAGGTATTTGGCTTTTTTCTTCTGATTTTTCTACTCAGCGTTTGGACTTCGACCAGACGTTCAACAGATCATCTGGTGATGCAAATGGAATGATTATTGTTATCCTCTTACACACATTGACGCGCATTAGATTATTTACTTTCGAAGGAGGACTATTAGAATTATTGTAAGACTGCTTCGAAAGTTTTCATCAGGTCAGGTCTTGCCTATTGATGTGGTATATTGACATTAATTTTAACCAGAGCATCCGATGATATCTGGTATAGTACAGGTTAGGTCTATTTCATGCTAATTGTATGAGCAAATAAAGTTTCTACAACGCAAGTAATGACCTGAGACCGGATTAGACGACATTTTAACGAAGCTTAGAATAGATTTGCTCTGTCCCACTGATTTTGGCAAATGATGACTAAACAACCGAACTTCGTCCTCAGAGGACACATAGCTATCCTTAGCTCTGAAAGCCAGTTTGTTATTCATTACGCCCCATCCCTTGAATGAGGGGTGTAGAGTATAATGAGGCAACATCCTAGAGGGCCTTGTAATAGCAGAGATTAGGTACCGACTGCATTCAGTAGCAGACTAATATGCTGATACGTCAAAAGACAGGTAGTCAACCTGAAAGTTGTTAAGCTGTTGACCAAGATGTGGGAGCTTGGGGCTGGAATGAATCTGGGGATAGTTTCAATTGGGCGCCGTTTGTAAAACAGCCTCGAGCAGGCTGGCTTACGTGGGTCAAAATTATCACACAGCTGTCAAAGAGGATTGAATCTTACTTTAGTATGGCGTTAGCTGTTCCAATATCTGCAACACCAAAGGTGAAGGTGCTTTCGAAAAATTCTGTTGACAGCTTTTGGTGCAGATTTTGGTACTTTGTGAATAGTGCCATTTATAATAGTCTGTAACGACGGTGCAATATACTATTACAGTTCTTGTCGGTTTATTAAATAAATGTTATATTATCACAATCTACTCAAATACTTGATAATGAAAATTAAGATTTTAAGATTAGGATATAGTTAAGATATTAAGTTCTTGATAAGAGCACACATTAGCCATTAGCGGCTAATTTGTGAAAAGAGTTTATGTCGTTGAGATATTATTGTTGGCTACTTATATCATTTGACATGTAGCTACATTGACCCCACATTGAGATCTTTGACAGACTGTTGTTGGTCAGAGTGACGTCATTTCTTTCCGTCATTTTCCGTCATTTCGTCATTTCTAACCCAACGACGTCATGATCTTCTTCGAATGGTTGTTTCTCGCTCTGGCGGTTCTTCATTTAGACTCTGGCGCAGGTAAATGAAATTGACGGTAACATGCATATCTGGTAATAACAACGCCTTTTGTCAAAAAATCAGACAATGAACCGAAGATTAATTGTAGACTCTAGTAAATTAACAGAAAACGAACGTCAGATGAACCTTCCCGTCGATCTGTCTGCCTACTTTCATTACCTGTGGACTTTGTCAGGCTTTAAGCAACATTTTCCACCTTTCCTTACCAACGCCATCTCATCGTGGTTAAATTTCACTCTGTGCATTTCCGCCTTTCTACCCATCTTGATCTGATATTCGTGTTGCGATTTCAGATATATTACCCCTCATTCACCCTCTTCCCCCCTGAACCCGGAAGCTTGAAATCGCGTTCAGACTGCTGGAAGCAGGAAGGTCCGAAGAGGCAAGTAGAAGTTGCCTTGGTTTCATAATCACTTTTTGTACACTTCCGCCGTTGAGGTGCTAAAATCATAGCATGCTTGTCGGTAGGCCTATGCAATGAATATCAAGCTTTGTTTGCCTGTGGACATTGATAGGCGTTCGCCATTCTCTTCCATTTCTCTCACCAAATCCTCTCTTACCCTGCCGAAGTCTACTTCCCGCAATCGGACCCTTTCAACTCTGCTTTGCCTTATTTGTCGGCGCAGCTCTGCATTGAATGCTTTTAATTGAAGCGTTTGAGGCTCCGAATGGAAGCTATCTTGCGAACGCGAGGAATCTGTACGATTATCTGCTGAAGGACTACAAGACATCTATTCTCCCACGCAACAGTTATAAGGAAACAGTCACGATCAAATTGAAGCTGTCATCTTTCTCAAGTGTGGGTTTGGTGAGTTGCTATTTATTTTAGGAAGACATTGATTTCACGTGGTTACGCTACTGAGTAATGCCTCATTGACCTCACTATGTTGCTCTGGACGTTGTTAATCCTTGGTTATCTTGTACAAAGTAGGCTGGCTTAAAAGAAGCTCTCAGTCTTACTAGACATCATTACACCATGCATGATACCAGGAAGAAACTGCCCAATTGAGGAGTCTACGTGGACCCCACCAGCTGCAACAGCCTCCCCTTTCCTCTTCGGAAAGATCTCCTCTCTCCCTTTGCTGCCTTCCGGAAGCGCTTGAAGACTTAACTTTTTTCTCTTTAGCTTTGTGTTGAGTCGTGAGCGCCTCTGATTCGAGTGGCGCTATGTAATTGCTCCATTGCAATATATTACTCTATGTACATGCATTATGACTAGACTATAGGCCTGTTGGATAAAATTGACTAGATTAGGATCAATTTGACTGAGCTACACACGTACATATAGACGTGATTAGATCACACATAATCGGTTTAAATTCAGTTATGCTAAACCTAATCTGACGTTAGACAAGGCGTTGTAGACTTCTTTATCACACTTCTCGACTTCAATGAGCACTCATTCACATACCTACATTGTACTTCCTATTAGCCATGGCTTTGTGATGATGCCAATAATTATCGTTCGTGCAATTAATTACATTACTTGATATGCTTGTTATTTGTTCTAATAAATTTGGCATTAATTAAGTATTATTCACCCAGTCAAGAAGTATGAAACTGATATTTTGTATTGTAGGACGAACGGAATCAAGCCTTCACGTTTAGCGGACTTATGTACGAGGTATGTAACTTTTCTGTTGAAGATCTGGTCACTAGGCCCCGGTGGATTATGTAAAAAAATAATTTCGTAAATTATGCGAAAGTATGCGAAATCGCATAATCGCATAACCCACGGATCCTAGTCATCAACAGTTTCGTTATCTGATGGTCGGCAAACTATAGCTCAAATAGGCTAATAATAGCGTGGATAAGCCAATTTTAGTTGACACTGACCGAAATTTTCTAACTTTATGCAATGCTTTGCGAAAACTTTATATTAAAAAATGTATGCGAAAACCGCCAATTTATGCGAAATTATGCGAAATCCATAAACCAAGGGGCCCTAGTAACTGATCACTGATAAACCACGACATACCGATGAGTGGTCAATAACTAATTTTACACATTATACTGTAGGCAAGTAATGCAATTTGTCTTTAGACTGATTGTAGGGAACATTGAGTTTGGTTCAATAAGTAGACAATCGCACAAAACTTCATCGATGACATTTTAGCTGAAACACATGAAGTAACTAAGTAGGCTAACAAATAAAACATAATCGCTTACTCTCCCACAAGCGATTGATGGAAAGGGTGCTTCAGTTGGTCTACACTCTGACGCTTTTGTGGTGTGTTGGGACCGTTCCCTGGGCCAGCAAAAATAAACCAGTAATCAAATAAAATACAAACATTTTAGAATTGGATCGATATTGGATTGGTCTGGAATCCTGAAGACTTTGACAAAGTGCATGAATTGAAAATTGCAGCCAGCGACATCTGGATTCCGGATATCGTCATACATAACAGGTAGGCCTACTGTTATTTCCTTTATCAATGTTTGGTAAAGTACATTTGTTTCAGAACCTTGAAGTTTGGTACTTGGATGTTACCATACTCAATAGTTAGGTCTACTTATAACTTAACTCCTGCTTTGCTAAGCACTTGGCAACTTACGATATTGTATGGTAATGTATGTTCTACCCGTTACTATAATAAGTGCATGCAATGGTTCTATGTCTTTTGATACCCCGTCAATTGATCCCCTAGTCAATTGATCGCCGTCAGTTGATCCCACGTCAGTTGATACCGTCATTTGATCCCCCGTCAATTGATTCCCTAGTCAATTGATCCCTCATCAATTGATCCTCTGCCTATTGAACCCAGCCCAATTGATACGACATTCCACTTACGACCTTCTCCATTTATTAAAAGAACGACGTAACAGAGCACGAAATCTTGAAAGGATAAGAAATTGCAAAAGCGTAATTGAGAGTCATATGATTAATTTTTGAGCATAAAGTCCTACTGTAGGCATAGGTGTCTATGCATGGGGTAAATTGATTCAAGGAGGTATCTATGGTGAGATGGCGGCGGTGTACGTTTAAAACACGAGTCAAACTAAGGGAAAAAGTCGTTTAAAGGAGACATGCGCCTAATTCGACTTTAAGGATATAAATAGTTATTTGCTCTGAGGTGGGCACTTGTTGGGAATTAATCCTGGCTAATCTTGGTCAAGACACGTTTTCGAAATCACGTTGAATCTTCCCCGCGTGACACGTGTCGTTATCAACTGGATGGTTCGCTCATTTTCGCCACCAGCTTCACCGCGTATCACTTGTCGCTGTCAACTGGAGGGTTTGCTTATTCTCGCTACCAGCTTCACCGCGTGACGCCTGTCATTGCCAACTGCAAGATTAGCTTATTCTCGCTACCTGCCTCACCTGCCTCACCGTGGGACACTTGTCATTGACAACCGGAAGGTTTTGCTTATTCTCGCTACCAGTTATTCATAAATCGGGATTGACATTGCGTGGCTACGCTGCACGAAACGCTAAGAACGAATTATGGCTAAAAAGAGCATCAGGCCTGAGGACCTAATGGAGGTTGTCCATGACAAAAAAATTCTGGAAGTCCTATCCTCGTGTCTTACACCTTTAATTGAAAGCATCGTCAAACAGCTAACTGCATCGTTATCAATCACTCTGAAACAACTAATTGAAGAAAAAACGGCGTTGCGATTCGAGGATCTCAGCAAGGACTCAAATCAGCAATTTACAAAACTCATGGAGGATAACATAGCTCTGAACAAAAAAATAGACAGCCTGGATAACCACCAACGTCTCAACACGTTCATCATCCATGGTTTGAATGACTCAGCACCGGATGAACCAGCCACCAATATACCAACCCATGGACTTTCTTCGTATCAAATCAACCATGATCCAATGCGAGCAGTTATCCAATTGTGCCATTCTAGACTTGGTCTCAAAATCTCTGAGTCTGACATAATTCATGCCCGAAGAATTATGCAGGCAAAGGGAAACTTGGCTCGACCTATCCTAGTCGAATTCATCACAAGAAGCATGCGTGACACAGTCAACTCGTGCAAAAAGCTCCTTTGAGTGACACCTGGTCAACGGCAATCTTCTGGTTTTCATAAATGAAAATCTCACTAAGGCGAACTCTTCCATTTTCTCATGTGCAAGAAAACTGGTGCGAAGTAAGAAGATTGCTTTTGCGTGGACTTCCGGAGGAATCGCCTTCATCACGACATCCGAGTCTCTGGATGAAAAGCCCAGAAGAATTACAGAGTTGAGTTCCCTCCCACATGAATGACACTTACCGGGACTCCTGTAAGTTCATGCTGCGCTTCTACAGTGTTACTATGACTAGACGATTCTCAGTTTATACTACACTCATGCAGCTTTACTGTGACTAGATGATTTGAGTCTACGTTGCACTTATTCGGCTTATACTTGAGTTTATACTACAGTCTTTCAATTCTACTGTGATTAGTTGATCTTGAGTTAATGCTGCACTCATTCAGCTTACCGTGACTAGCTGATCTTGAGTCTATGCTACACTTGTTCAGTTTACTGTGACTGGTTGATCTTGAGTTTATGCTGCACTCGTTCCAGTTATATTGTGGCTGATTGATGTTGAGTTTATGCCACACTCATTCAGTTTATACTATGACTAGTTGATCTTAAGTTTATGCTGCACTTACTCAGTTTACTGTGATTAGTTGATCGTGAATTTACGCTACACTCATTCACTTATGCTATAACCAGTTGATCTTGAGTTTATGCTCCGCTTGATCTTGAGCATATGCTACACTTGCTCAGTTTGCACTGTGACTTGTTAATCATAAGTTTACGCCTCACTCATTCGTCCTGTAATGTGTGACTAGTTTAACATGGGTTGATGTTACAATCATTCAGTTAAACTGTGACTGGTTTATTATTGAGTCTATACTGCACTAGTTCAACAATATTGACCAATCTGCGATAACATGATCCTGTATTGAGTCTCTCGTATCATCTGCTGAATTTATTTATTATTTTCACCTGGCCTTAGTAAACGAGTCTTCCATTCATGGTGGACTTTGACCGACTATCACATCTTGTACTGTTTACTAGTACCAACCATTTGTCATGTCTGACAGATCCTGATGAGTCCTGACTCAAATCCTTTGCTGTTATATACTAATGTTTATCACTGATGACTCCAATTGACTCGAGCCATTGAATCTACTTTTGCTTCTCACTCAGCGAGTATATTCATTTGCTCTGACCAGTTACTGCATGGTTCTTCTGAATGTCAATACAACTAATTGCAGGTCATAGTGTGAAAAACGTGATCGTTTGGTGTCCTGACAGATACATGCACGAAACATGCAGATGAATTGCCCTCATCCTGTATAATGTGACTCCAGCTGAAAGTTGGCAGACCTGCCAGTATTCTGTTGCAGCAGTCTATCCTGGAGATGCTTGTGAGATTCCTGATAACACTTTTTTAAATAGCAATTGTCTTCATTGATTGCAGTAAAGACGCCTACTACCAACATCCCGAACATCACATGGCCAACCTCCAGTTTGATGGTGATATTCTATGGATTCCACAAGTCAACATCGAGACCCACTGTGACCTCGACCTGACTGACTTTCCATTTGATGAACACGTCTGCAAAATCGTTATTGGATCATGGAATCACAACGATTTAGCAGTAAGAGGAATCTTGCTTGATTACACGAAAATTTAATAAGGTGAAAATGTAATGTAAGAAATGTAATGTAACGCAACAAAATGTACCCCCTGCACTAGTTCACGCACCTTCATAACGTACACGTACTTTAATAACTATCTATCTAAAGAATCCAACTAAGAGAGCCTCTAGGTTACCAGCACTTGTGTCTTGACTTGAAGCACTTGAAACAATGTGTGTTGGGAAGATAGTTTCATGGGGAAGGCCCGGAGAACTTGAATCGATTCTCAGAGTCAAAGACTTGAAATCTCTGCCGGCAGCAAAGCGTATTGATCGGCGTCCAGACCGATTCAAAACAGTTAGTCCTACTGAGACACAAAACTCTTGTAGTATGTGGATGTGGGCGCAGTGCCTACTACCAACGTCGTGACTTGTTCAATTCAGAGGACCTTATAATTATCTAGTCAGCCTTCAACGGACAATCCATCGATTCTAGCATAATAGTAACGTATGAAACACTCTAACTAACATTGTTGTGCAGTAGACTAGGTTAGGCGAACATCCCTATAAAGCTATTGAAAGTTTTTATTTAATCACAGATGACCCCTTTCGCTGTTTATTGTGAAATATATTGAAGAAAAAAAGTTGAATTAAAGAAATAAAAATAAATAAAAATTAAGACAGTCAAATGGAGAAGAAGGATCCTAGTTGCTGACCCCTTCATTGTGAGGGAATTAGGAAAGTGAGCTACCTGGGATATTGACCATAATGTTGGTCAATTCACCCATCTAATAGGTTACAAAACGTATTAGTAACCTATAATTAGGTTACAAAATCACCAAAAATCACAACAATCCACATAATGGTTCAAATACCAACCAAATAGGCCACCAGAAAAATGAGCCACAATTCATGCACAAACCATGGTCAAAACGTCCGCCAATAGGTCAAAAGTCACGGGAATTTCCAATAGATTTGATGATGAGTCATCACGTGGCCACAAAGTCTTCATTATCAATTCATGAATTAAATGACTCAAGATAACCAAGCCATTCCAATAGTTTCGATGATGAGTCATTGCTCAGCAAACAAACCAAGGCATTCTTTCATATGTAAAATGAAAGAAAATATTTGTCCTTTTCCACTTAAAGGAATGCCAACACAATATAAAATGGAATACACAAAAAAGACTGTTATTGAACTAAGAAATATTGCGAAACAGAAAGGCATGGTTGGTTATACGAGACTGCGTAAAGCGGATTTGATTAGTAAAATTGAAGCTCACGGGGCTCAAACACTCATCCCCTCATATTTTGTTCCAATCTCATCCAATGCTAGCTTGATGGACGCACCCCGTTCCCGACATTAGAATCCCAACACTCGTTCCCATGCCAGCTACGACAGCACGAAAAATATTCGTTAAGACTAAGTCTGCTATTAATACATTCGCAAAGTGGATTGAAGGGTACATACCTGAAGAACCAAGGAGAAAGATGAACGAGAATATAGAAGCACTGAAAGCTAAAGTGAATTCTATATTCGGTAAACTTTTTATGAAAACACGCGAAATAAAAGACACGGCCACAGCTATCAAGGGCTTCACGAAACAATACACGGTTGATGGAGCTGACGGAATCGATGCTACATCTTTTCTTGACACCGTTCAAACACAGGTGGTTGTCTTGTTGACTAAAAATCGGCAGACTAAGGTTAATTTCATTCTTACCTGCACAATGGAGCGTAGTGATATGAAATCTGGGCAAGTAGATACCGAGAATTTTCCGTTTCGTTCAAAGACTGAGGTGGTTCTAGACTTCACCGATACGAGCGAAATTTACAACAACGCGAAAGATAAAATCCTAGAGTCTATGGCAGCCTTCCAGATGCGAGGTAGTAACTGGAGACTTAGAGCGGTTCAAAAATTAGAAATCAACACGGTTGCTTATAAACCTCTGAAGGGAAGTTCTTACATTCCACTACCGAAATGTCTAGTGAGTAAAAAGGCTATTGTTAATATGAAGAACGAAGACGAAGAATGTTTCAAGTTGTGTGTAACGAGAGCCTTAAACCCTGTTGACGAACATTCGGAAAGAATAACGAAAGAATTAATAAAACAATCTGAGGAACTTGATTGGTCCAGCATTGAATTCCCAGTCGCAGCGGATGCTAAAGTGATAAGTAGGTTTGAGAGAAATAATAATATTAGTATTAATGTTTTCGGTCACGAGAAAGATGTTTACCTATTCCCATTATACTTTTCGAGGCACGAGAGTATATCTATTGTATATCAGTTATATCAGTATATCTATTGTATACCAGTGTATATCTATTACTCATTTCTGATGGAGAAAAGAAGCATTATTGTTGGATAAAGAACTTTAACAGATTGATGGCGGTTCACACAGAAAACTCATACAATTCGATGCATTATTGTAAAAGATGTTTAACAGGATATAGAAATATAGAGTCATTATAAAAACATACCGAGTACTGCTCCCAACACGCTGCTCAAAAGATAGAACTTCCAGAACCAGGAACTATGTTGAATTTCAAAAATTATAATTGAAAGATGAGAGTTCCCTTTGCTGTCTGCGCTGATTTCGAATCTTTCATTAAACCTATAGACATCTGTCAACCAGATCCCAACATGTCTTACACCAACATATATCAAAAACACGTTCCAAGTTCTTTCTGCTATTATATAAAATGTTTTGATGATGATCTATATATGCAAGCTCCTGTGACGTTCACAGCAAAGAGCGAAGACGATGATGTAGCACAGATATTCATAGATACTCTTATAGATAATATAAAAGATATTAATGATCGATTTAAATTTCTTAAGAAGATGATATGTGGAAAGAAAGAACAGGCGCTATTCGATTCCGCTATCGTTTGTCACATATGCGAAGACGAACTGGGTAAAGATCGAGTTAAAGACCAATGCCATTTAACTGGAAAATACAGAGGCGCCGCTCATAAAAATTGTAATTTAAATTATATCGTTCCCAAGTTTTTCCCAGTATTGTTCCATAATCTATCCGGTTACGACAGTCATCTAATCGTAAAGAAATTACGAGATAGTGATAATGAAAAGATTAACTGCATTCCAAGAAACGAAGAAAAGTATATCTCATTTACCAGATAAGTCGTAGTTGATAATTTTATAGCTGAAGAAAATAAGTTAAAAATCGTCCAACGAGAATTACATTTCATCGATAGTTTTAGATTCATGGCATCGAATCTCGACGCTCTATCGAAGAACCTGAGCACAGATCAGTGTAAGAATATAAGCAGACACTATTCTGGTAATCAGTTCGATCTCTTGCTTAGAAAAGGATTATATCCTTACGATTATGTTGATTCCGTCGAGCGACTGAACGAAACAGAACTACCATCAAAGTCAGCATTCTACTCAATACTTAGCGACTCAGGCATTAGTGACGAAGACTACAATCATGCGCAGACGGTATGGAATGAATTCGGATTGAAGAGAGAATGCCATGATTTATATAATGTTACTGATGTTCTCCTGCTTGCTGATGTATTTGAGAATTTTAGAGATGTATGCAGTGAGAACAAGGGTCTAGATCCCGCTTGGTATTATACTTCGCCAATTCTTGCTTGGGACGCCGCATTGAAGTTGATTGGAGTAGTGTTGGAATTGTTGAGTGACTACTATATGATACTAATGGCTAAGCATGGAATAAGAGGTGGTGTTGGCACCATTTCACATCGTTATGGACAGGCAAACAATAAGTATATGGGAGAAGCGTTTGACGATAGCAAGCCTTCAACATTAATAACCTATTTAGACGCGAACAACCTGTGCGGATGGGCAATGTGTAAGAATCTACCAACTCATGGGTTCCAGTGGATGAATAACGATGACTTTGGCTCTGTGTAACGGGCGATCCTTTCGGTGTTGTCTTCATTCTTTTGGAAAAGCGATTTCATTTTTATTATATAAAAGATTTTTCTATAATGGAATGTAGAATTCATCGAAACCGCATCTGTACTTGCCGTTATTCTTATTACTAGTCTGATCTATCACTACAAATCCATGAGGTTGCTCTCATGCTGTTTCACATAGTTTCTTAAACTCATCCTTAGACATGTCTGTACTTACGTGATCGTGGTAAATGTGATTAATATTTTTCTGGTCTTGACGAAACAAGCAGATAAAGTTTGCATTCTCTCTGATCGTCTGCCTTCCTCGGATGTAGTGGGTCTCACACTTATTTTGCTTTTCTAGCTGTAAATCATCGAAAATCATCAGGTTCTTCTTTTCACGATTCAAATCTCTCGGATCTGGCACATCTTCAGACGATTCGAAAAACTTACAGCAGATATCAGATTTTTTATCCGAGTGTTTAGCCATTGCCTCAACTACTAAGGCCGGCGGAACATTTAGTCTGATGGTCTCTTCTTGGCAATTGCATAGCTCGATGATGGATTCTTTCGGTATTTTTTCTTCAAATGCTTGCTTGAGTATTTTATACTCTGGTTGAAAGAGAGATCTTCCGAATACTTGCAGATTGTCGTAGTCTAGCCATCCTGGTCTTAGAAGTAGGTCCAACAATAGTGTCGTCTTACCACATTCGGACTTTCCTACGATTAACCCTCTTATACTTCTAGGTAAAAGAGGGTTATTCAATCTATTAGATAACACGTCGTTCCACGGTAAATCTTTGACTTCCATTTTAAAAATATCTAATTGTATTTAAAAAGGTATGTATTGCGTAAAGTGTAAAACTCGCACTGAAACTAAAAATATCCAGTATGTCGTGACTAAGAACGGAAGGCCAATGCTTAGAGGCACATGTGATATATGTGGAAAGACAAAGACACAATTCGTGAAGTCTTCTGAAGGTGGTGATTTAGTTAGATCTTTAAATTCGGTTACCGGCGGTATTAAGCTGCCGTGGGCTAAATATCCAGGTGAGATGCACTTGCCTGGACATTCGTTTACTGGTCCTGGTACTAGACTTGATTTGAGGTTGAATTCCGATGGACCTCCTAGGGATTGGTCGAAGCCCGTCAATAGAGTCGACAACGCCGCATATCATCACGATTTAGCTTACGGCCAGCAGTCCGATACAGCTTCTAGGAATGTCGCCGACAGAACGATGATTAATGAGTTGAATAATATTAATAATCCTAGTTTACAAGAGCGAATAGAAAGAAGTCTTGTCAAACCTATATTATCTACCAAAGCTAATCTCGGGTTAGGTTTAAAAAAGCCTAAAATTACAATGGACTGATGAACTCGCGAATGAGCTACATAAGCCTGTAGTAAGAAATTTTAGGAAGAGGAAGGTGTACGTTGGTGGAATAGATGAAATATGGGCTGCTGATTTAGTCGATATGCAGAGTTTTGCTAAAGATAACGATAGCGTGAAATACTTACTAACCGTAATAGATGTGTTTTCCAAGTACGATTGGATCGTGCCATTAAATGATAAGAGTGGAATATCTACGGCTAGTGGCTTCGTGAAAATATTCGAGAGCGGTAGAAGGCCAGGTAAGGTTTGAGTGGATAAAGGTAAAGAATTTTATAATATGTAGACGTTGAGAAATTAGTCGAGTTGTATTCTACGGAGAACGAAGAAAAGTCGTGCGTTGTTGATCGTTGGAAGAGAACAATGCGTGAAAAAATGTTTAAGTATTATACAGCTAATTCAACTAGAAGATATATCGATGGGTTGGATGAAATGGTTAGTAATTATAATGAAACTAGGCATTCTTCCATTAAAATGACACCCTCTAAAGCAAGTTTGAAAATGAATGAAAAGGTAGTTTGGATGAACTTAAATGAAAGTGAAATTCCAGAACCCATTAAGCCTAAGTTCTCGATAGGCGATAAAGTTAGAATAACGAAGAAGAAATATATGTTTGAAAAAGGATATACACCTAGATGGACTGAGGAAATGTTCTCAATTGCACATGTTCAGTATACGGATCCACCAACTTATAAGATCACTGATTATAATTGTGAGGAAATACATTGCTCATTTTACGAACATGAGCTACAGAAGACTACTCAAGAAATATTTAGAATAGAAAAGATAATCAGGAAACTAGGAAACAAGTCGCTGGTGAAATGGTTGGGTTATCCTGAGTCATTTAATTCCTGGGTTGATAATGAAGACTTGGTGGCCACGTGATGACTCATCATCGAAACTATTGGAAATTCCCGTGACTTCTGACCTATTGGCGGACGTTTTGACCATGGTTTGTGCATGAATTGTGGCTCATATTTCTGGTGGCTTATTTGGTTGGTATTAGAATCATGATGTGGGTTGTTGTGATTTTTGGTGATTTTGTGACCTAATCATAGGATAATAATACGTTTTGTAACCTATTAGGTGGATGAATTGACCAATCTTATGGTCAATTGTCCCAGGTAGCTCACTTTCCTACTACTGAGGGATTAATTCAAGCCTTAAGGAGATATAAAGTAAATTGAAATTAACGGACATCCTGGTATAATGCTCATCAAAACTTATGCAGTGTCTTGTACCATAGACCTTCAGCTGTATGCAAGAAACTAATTGCCTTACTGGTGCTTATCATTATTAATAGTTGAAGTTAACATGTCATAATTTTCACACGGACACAGATGTGCATGGAACCATGTCATCTTTCAGTTGTTTCCTGTCCATTGAACCATGTTGTAGGTCAACTTAACCTCGTCAGATGTGAACAAGGATTCCGAAAGCCTATTAGGCCAGGGGATAAACGAGAACCACGAGTGGAAGCTTGTAAGCCTAACTGTGGATCGCTATGAATTACGCTACGCCTGCTGCCCAACAGACGTTTTTCCTAGAATCATTTACAGTTTCACCATCAGACGCCGCAGTACCTTTGCCACTCACTTGTTCATCGGACCCTCTGTGATGCTCTGTTTGGTAACACCGGTTGTTTTTCTGCTGCCTCCGGGAAGCGGAGAGAAGATGATATTCGGTGAGCGATGTACACATTTCTTCTGTTGTGATTTGCTTAGTAGTGCTGCGGCATAGATCCGAAATATCAGGTGATTGTGCACTTTGTGATACAAGCATGAAATTTTGCACAGACGAAGTACGTTGTATTGTTATGAGATTTGGATGTTGGGCCACGCGAGAAAATTATTTTTTTCTTAAACGTTTGGAAAATAAAAAAAAAATTTTAAGAAAATATTTAGAAAATATGATACGGTACCATTCACTTAAATATGGAGACAATGAGGCAGACAATGATTTTCAAATTTTGTGATTGTGGTCACGAAGATAACTATATTGATGACGATGATGATGACGATGATGACGACAACGATGATGATGATGATGACGCTGATGATGATTATGATGTTTACGATGACGCATATGACTTTCCTGATCACCCGATGAAGTTTGTCTTTATGTCTGTAGGAATTGGTGTCCTGATAACCGACACACTTTTACTTAGCGAGCTTATCAACTACATACCCGCAGCTCACCCAAACTTACCCCTCATTGGTACGTGTACGTAATCGTAGGCGATTAAATCATTCGTTTTGCACGGAAGGCAAAGTTCATGCATATTGTTTGATGTGGCCTTATGTCTGACGAATAATTATAGACTCGTTAAAATTAGGAAAATTATAATTTCACTCAAAACATAGGCACATCAACATAAAATGAAAAATAACAGTGACAAAGAGTGGTTATAAAGACACAAATACGAGGCGCGCTCGTAGTTAACAAAAGCCTAGTAATGGTGTCTTGATAACGTAATGTAATGAAGATGTAACCGTAACCTGTCGAACCACAAGACCGAAAAACTGGCAGCAAGCCAAAAACATGTCTCACTATGAAATTCTAAAGCAGAAAACAGGGCCGATCCTACAAAGCCTCTCGCTTATAACGAAGGACCACTCCTTCATCCCACGTGCGCAATCACTAAGCAATATTGTTTAGAATCTGTTAGAGTCTTGCGAATGCATAACCTGGCAATCTAAGGCCCATAACAATATGTATGTACGTGAGTACTTACTAGCGTATTAATTGAGCATCTGTGTAATTACCAATATCCTAAACCAAAAATTATCTAATACGTCTGTCAGTCTGTCTGTCTGATCTAAATATAGACTGTCCTCAGCACCGGGTGCAGTAACCTTTAGCAGTGTCTCCGTAGATCTTCCATAAACCCTACTGTACCGGGTGCGGTTAGAGTCTTTCAAACAAACAGAATATAAAAAAATGTCCGATTCGAGTTTCAAAAAACCTTTATTCACGCATTTTCAGTTATTAAATTTAAATACATCGTGTAATGTAAACATCATTTTGCAGTTTTTACAATGAAATGGAATCTTAACGGGTAATGAATATTTTGGGCGTATTTTAGTATTAATCGCGGCGAACTTGACCTATTTTTAGGTGACACACATTATTCGCCTTGACCGTTTTGTTTAATTTATGTGTATTTTGGCTCTGCGTCCTAGTTTCTTAACCACTACTCTAGCAACATTAAGATTCAGTATGACCGTGATTCTTCACGGGTTAACAGTTAGTATAAACACTAATAACCAATCAAGTGAGTGAGTATGTATTTGTTGTGCGTTCTGCAGACTCTGTACAGGTAGGCCTACATGTATATCATAAATGAACATTTAATGAATAAACGTGCGATCATATCATGATTACAATAAGCACTTATTCAACTTACCTCTTTATTACTGTGAAGATGTGATTGGAATTGAGGAATAAGGTAATTTGACTGCAAATGATGATGATGATGACGATGGCGATGGCGTCGACGACGACGATAATGACTATGATTTATTATGATTTATGATGATGAGAATAGGTGATGCGGGCCTTGTAGGATGCGCAGCCATTATCAACGGGTAATATTTAATTTTTCTGTACTACTTAACGTGATCACTAGGCGATTAATCCTCCTTTGTTACTCTTAGCTAGGTACCAATTAAGCATCCCTAAATTGTTTATTAAAATTTGTCGTTTCTTTTGTAGCAAAGTACTTCGTTGGCAATATCGTCATGGCTTCTCTGTCGCTGGCCATCTCAGCCATCATCATCGGTTTCTGGGACAAGAGTACATCGCGTGTGTCTGAACCACCCGCTTTCTTTCGACTGGTCAGTCAAATAGCCCACCACAAAACTAACCGGTCAGCCAGTTAGCAGGTCTATAATAATTGGCCTACCAGACAACAGTCAGTCAGAAAATCATTCAGTCAATTAGGTTAGAGTACAAAAGTACTCAATCAATTAGTTCATCAAAATCACTTGTTGAATAGCAAAGTCAATTGCAATAAGTACGGTTTTTAGTACTTTCACTTCTGATGACGATCTTGTATTATTGTGTTTTGTTGAGATTTTAATAGAACAAGCGTCTTTTTGATTTGTCATTACGAGATATTCCTTGGTCCAGTGGCCACAATGCTGCGCGTCAAGAAGGAAGATCTCTTCACATCGGACGATGTCTGTAGCGATGGCGCCCTCGCGATAAATCCCGACGAGGAAGACATGACTGAATCCAGGTCCGGAATTGATCCTGGAACCGATAAGAAGCGGCGCTTCATGAGCAACTATCTACGCAACGCAGCGAGATCCGAGTGGCGTCAACTGGCGATCGTTTTCGATCGTCTGCTCTTGATTATCTTTTACGTCATCCTCGCCGTTCTGACATTGTCATTTGCCCGCTTCATATGACGTCACGGGTCAGAATGGCCACTGTGAGTTACGTATATAATTTTGGAGATGAGATGCAAGCAATAGACGGTTTCATTGGTCATCGGTGGGCATTTATTTGAACTGCTCTTGGTTTGCAGACACGGTGGCGATTATTATGTATCACAAGGCTGGCATTCATTAATTCACAAGATAGGATTAGTTAATTTTCGCTGTAGACGTCGTTTTTTGAAAAGACTTGCCATACATTGCACGGCTTCTAGTGCATCTACTGCTGTTTGGGCAATGAGCCAAACGCTGGATGCCCTTGAGACTTGGATGGCGACAAACCGCCTGCGACTCAGCCTCAAAAAACCCAATTTATCTGGCTGGGCACTTGCCAGCAGCTTATGAAGCTTGATTTAACTGCCATTACTGCTGATTTCCCCCTCTTTGCATTTTCCTCTGTTGTCCGAGACCTTGGAGTCATGTTGGACCAAGAGTTCACATTTGTCTCTCATATTCTCCGTCTTTGCCACGATTCGTACTACCAGTTGCGTCAGCCTCGCACTGTTTCCCACTCTCTAACTCCAGACGCCACAGATTATTATTTCTGTATACTGTTTAATATGTATGCATACACATGAACATGGCTAGTTAACTAGTAAAGACAATGAAACTTGTGTTATTAAGTTTTTCGACCTACTTTATTGTGGAAATGGTAGGTCCGGCAAGCGGGACACATCGAGTTCCTTAGGGTTCTTCATTTTTCCTCATTGTCCCGTTCTAAAAAATTATAGAACTATAACTTTCTTTTATTATCGCTCTCTCGTTTTATTGTTAGTTATGTGATGACTTTGTTTAGCTACTTATGAGATCAATAAAAGGACTGGTTTGAACCGTTTAATAATTATTATGGCCTGTTTCAGCTGAAGTTTATAGGTCTATGTATTTTAGCTTCATTTCCATAGATGGTAGCCTACTCTAATTGGTATTAGTAAATAAAGTTCACATTAATTTCTAATTTATTTAAAGAAATGTCCATGCTTTCTCACATCGCCTGCCATATATCATGATAGGCATATGAAGCGTTCGAGTGAAGTGCGATTTAAGGTGGTAAGGTATGACATGATCTCTTACCGTGCAGCGCATTATTCGTTTTTATGAATGTGTTATTTTGTGCCAACTCCCAGTCCAAATCCATCTATGAAAAGCCCAGCCTCAGCTGGCGGCCGTCCATTAATGACGTCACACAATTTTGGATCCGTTCCACTTCGTCGCACGTCATCACAAATGCCATGACCCCCTTAATATGACGTCACAAAGCTCTGACCCCATCCGTAAAGACCAGATATCCAGAATGTAATGCACATTTTCTTATAATCATCCAAAAATAATTCTAACTATAAATAAAACTTTAAAAATACTTGAACAAAAAAAAATTGAGAAAGTATAACCATATTATTACCATCAAGATAAAAGGCTCTGGCAAAATCAGTACAATCGTTTAAAAAAATGTTTGATAACAATAACTCGAAACAATTCAAACTTTGCGCCTCTCCATTCTCTCACGGTGAAACAAAATGCTCCTTCATGGAATAAATAATATCCAATCCACATACTCTCCATTTTTTTCGTTTCAGTGACTCTCTGTGGCCTGTGCATTTGGGCAGGATTCCTGCCTGTGTGCTACAAAATGGCTGCCTCAATTCCAAACCCCCAAAATTGACACAGAGTGCAAAGCAAACAATCCAAGAATTAAGAAAGCAATAATCGTATTTAGGCCTAATGTTGTTAAATTGTGGCAACAATTACTGTTATGTGAAACTTATTTTACTGACTAAAGTTTTTAATAAAGTTACGCATTTTGTCGACCCCCTCTCCTCGTCACACATGGTCACAAATTTGTGACCTCCTACCCTAGGCGCGGGACGTCATTTACGGATGGCCTCTGTGCGTCACAGAATAGCTGTATACGCCGTGTCTCAAAATAAACCAAGCAAAATTGTTTTTGTCAGAACGTCGCCAAATTTCCACCAATTTTAATAACTTTTAGTAGGCAGATGGAAAAATGGCTGAAATTTTGTGCCATGTATAAATTTTCTACCTCACCTAACTCATATCACCGCACTACCTTGTTAAACACAGATGCACCAATTGTTAGTATAATGCTTACATTTTATTGCTGCATTGAACTCCATTTCATCGAGCCGGGTGTCAAAGTGAATGGGGCATACTGTCGCGACAGCCTTCTTACCCAGAAGCCACTGCCAGACAAACTACGGATATTTCAGGGCGAGGTTTTTATCTTTCAGCAGGATGGCGCCCCGGCGCATCGAATACCGTATCTTTCCTGGAGCGAGAGACGCCCGACTTTATTCCGCCAACACTGTGGCCGCCGAATTCACCGGATCTTAACCTAGTCGACTATAGCATATGGAGAGTGCTGCGGGAGAAGGTTTATCACTCCAGAATAGTCAGCGTCAACAAGCTCAAAACGCGTCTGGTTGACAAATAGGCGCGCTTTGACCAGTCGATTGTTGATGCTGCTATCGGTCACTGGCGTCGCCGTCTAAGCGCTTGTGTCCGTGTAGCAGGGCATATTTTGAGCATCAATTCTGGCACTCTTAAGCAGATCTGTCGTAGCAATTAAAAACTCTGCTAAGTAAACTATATTTTACTTTACTGCGTGCTAATTCAGTCGTCAGATAGTTTGTTGCATGTAAGCGTTATATACAAATTGTCACATCTGTGTTTAACAAGGTAGTGCGGTGATATGAGTCAGGTGAGGTGGAAAATTTATATATAGCATAAGACTTCAGCTATTATGCCATCTATCTAACAAAGGTCATTAAAATTGGTGGAAATTTGACGAAGTTCTAACAAAAACAATTCTGCTTGGTTTATTTTGAGACATGGTGTAATATTATTTGAGTCAAGCGAAGTCTCGAGATATCGGAACTAAACATTTTGAGCGTAACTAACATCAGTTTGAGGAGAAATGTTGAAATCAGACAAAACTAAGAAACGCATTTCACTAGAACGACAGTTTGAATACGAAATCGTAAAACACAGAAGCGGTTTTAATGTCAAAACTTGGTGCTTAGTCCATCCTGTGCAGGTTTGCACATCGATTAACGCATCTCTTCCACTCATTTCTGTTCAAATTCAGCGTATCGGCCTCATCCCACGACATCTCCAACCGCTTCAGGTCAATGGCAATGTCAATAACCTGGAATGATCAATATTTTGATGATTTATTTTTAAAGTTATTACGATTAATACGAATTAAAGATAAGCCAACGTTGTTTTACTTATGGATTTCAAAAATTATTTTTTATGCCTATTTTACTAAATTGTCGCCCGAAAAATCGGCGCCCCTAGGATAAGAGCTGCATAGTTTGCCCTACAGTCGGCTCTGAGTCGACGCATAAGGAATCATTGTTTTTATAGTTTTTCTTTTTCCCGAGGTACATAGGCCTACTATGGGGACCGTTCGATAGTCCGAAGGTTCGATAATCCGAAAATCTTTGGACTAGAAAAGTTTCTTCGGATTATCGATCCTTCTGCCTATCGAACCTTCGGATTATAGAACCTTCGGACTATCAAACCTTCGGACTATCGAACCTTTGGACTATCGAACCTTCGGACTATTGATACAGAACCCATATAATGATCCCTCGGGATCAAAATAATTAGGTAGTGGATAATAATTAGGCAGATCATTTATTTAACGCTTTATTTGAAAGACTTACGAGTAGACCTAACTGGTGCATGGCAGCCAAACAAAGACGGTAATTCGAAGAAGGAAGTAGAAATGCCTTCATTATGTGGCTTAGTCGCAAATTTCAATGATTTTAGGTAATCTTCAATATTAGAATGGTTTTCATGACATAGAACTAAAGAATAACAGCGATTATTATGATTCTAGTCTTCAGCATGATTGAATCACGATCGTCATAATAATTATTATTGTCATCATCTTGATCAACAATTATTTTGCAGTGGTGGTAATGGATTTGGTTATATTATAAATGGATGAGGAAAAAACATGGACTTTGAGTTTTCTGGTAGCATAACAAGAAGAGGAGCAAGTTTTTGTGAGGTGATCATTGTAAGCTGTGAGTTTGAGATTATCTTGAGGAAAGACACCCAGTAGTTTTAAAGTTTCTACTCCGGTTATACCTACTAGGTATTTGAGTGGAAGGATGATTGGTGTCTATGGTTGAAAATTATAATTTCTTTAGATTTTGAGCTATTTATGGTGAGGTTATAAGCAGAATCCCAGGTTAAGATTGAAAGCAGTTAAGATTTAATAGTAGGATTTCATCCAGTAACAAGGTATGTTAACAAGTGTCGTCTACAAATTTGAACGTGGGAGTGAAGTACTGAGAGGGGTATTATCAGATGCAGTTATTGAGAAGTTTGTGGACCTTAAGACTGAGCCTTGAATTATGCTATCATTGATGGGGGGGGGGGGGGGGGGAAACGAGGAGACCTTTTAATATAGTGAGGTGCTAGCCTAAGCTTTCAATAATGATATTCAACTAACCAGTTATTGACTTGATCTGGGTTATCAAGAGTGAAGATTTGGTCTAAAAGAAGAATGTTATACAGAGTCAAATGCTTTGGAGAATTCAAAAGGGATTGTGGAGACATAGCCTATTCATTGATCCCTTGACCAAGAGAACTTTTATTATGCGAATGTTATATGACTATGTTTTAATTTGATAATACTGAATATGGCGTGATTGTTCAATTTCGAGACCCGACAGACTTCCTAATTATTTCAAATCCAATTTTAATTTATGCATATCCTCAGTTTCGTCTACTAATTACTTTTATCGTGACCAATCGGCAGAGACGTAGCCACGTGGGAGGCAGAGAACTATCAATGATAGAACAGCAGAGAGACAGTCTTTTGATTACGTCAGCTGTATGCGCTTCAGCAGAGGTAATAAATTATAAACATGAATTTAATATTTAACAAATATTCGATAAAATATAGAATGAAATTTAATATTACAAACATTCACCCGACCTCATTTCATGTATTTAAAATAAACTGCGTCACGCTGGTGGTTAGGTCAGATGTGTGACTCTGGGGAAACGTGACAAAGATTGACAGGGCGAGTGGATGTCTCAAAAACGGCAAATTTCGGCGTGAGGTAATTATGCATTGACCCCTTAATGCGTTCATTTTTACCGAGAAGCTGTAATTTATCGATTAAAATAAGTTACTAGCCTTCCTTGTTAATTCTTAATTATTCAAATCTTAATTAATTCTTAATTACAACACCAGACATCAAATTTTATAACAATAGTTTGATATGGTAGCTACATGGGGTCCATATCTAGCTGGATTCGCATCCTTTTGAGGGATCCCATTGTAGCCAATATTAAGTCTGTTTTGTGCATTTTGTGATATGCATTTTTATTTCGATTGGTTGCAATGAAACACTTTGACTTTTGACTTTGACTTTGATTACGAAGAAAATATGCATACATGCCGATGACATCGTGCTACTGGCCACTTCACCAGAGGATTTACAGGAGTTGGTGCAACGTGTTGAGATATCAGCAAAAGAATACAGTATGCTGATTAACGTAGCAAAGACAAAAGTAATGACAAAGAACAATGATGCAGTTTTGATCAAGGTGTACGGATACAAACTGGAACAAGTGGACTCATTTACATACTTGGGGAACAGAGTAACGAATGACGGGAACTGCGCGAGTGAGGTAAAATCAAGATTAGCTATGGGAATGTCAGTCATGTTTAAGTTGGTAAACCTCTGGAAGAATAAATCAGTCAGTACTAAAACCAAACTGCGACTCACGAAGGCCTTGGCTTGGCCAGTAGCAACGTATGGTTTGTGAGGCGTGGACAATAAAGAAAGAAGAGAAACGTATACAAGCATTTGAGAACAGGTGCATGAGGAAACTGCTCAGAATTCCATGGACAGCAATGGTGACCACCGAACAAGTGTATCATATGGCGAAAGTTGACAGCAACCTGTTGGGCCACATCAAATCCAGAAAACTGCGGTACTTTGGTCACATCGTGAGACAGCCTAAAGACAGTATTGAGAACAGTGTGATGTTGGGTATAATGGAAGGAAGCCGAAGTCGTGGAAGACCCAGACTGCTGGTTTGACAATGTCATGGCGTGGACTGGTTTAAGAGGCACAAGCTTAATGAACATCGTACGAGACAGAAAGCATTGGACATCACTCTCATATTCATGTAGTCAACCGTCGCGAAGCGACGATGACGATGTGACATGACATGCATACATGATGCGGAACGATCTTTTAGCCGACACAAACTCATAAAATCGTACAATCAACAATTCGCAAGAAGAGATTGTCAGGTTAAGCTTTGATTGCGATCGAAAGACAATTCGCAAGTAAATTGTATTATAACGAAGTGATCGAAAACTTTGATAGAATGAAGCTTCAACAACAGCGGCTGTTTTAATCAGGAGCCTATTATTATACAATATACCATACTTACAATCCATCATCATGCTAGTATGAAATTAAATTAGTATTACTATAAAAGTATGCAATTATTGTATTACATGATTGCTATTGAATTTACTGTTTCGCCATGTCGGCGTTTAAGTGTTTATATAAACAGATATAAATAAGTATAATCATATTGAATACAATTAATTAAAATTATTGATTTTGGTAAGTGCAAATTGCCAAGTTGAGGCCTTTATTTATTTGCTTGCTCCCTCTGGTGCTAAAACCTGGCAACACCATTGAAAATCGGACTTGAGTTTGTTATTCTCTCACGTTTTTATCAGCATACATCGGTTGACATTTCATTTAAGTGTGTTGATTGATGCAGAAGACGACGTTTGTTCATCTGCAGATTCAGTTGTTCCCTACATCAATGTCGAAAAAACGAACATCACCTGAGACCAGCAATGACGAGGAAACGGCTGAAGGGTCAGACCGTAAGTTAATTCATAAAGGTTCTTCATACTTATGTCTTCTTTTTACGAGAAACACTTGGTTGAGTTTGTTAGAACTACTTTAGTAAATCTTACTTTAGTAAATCTTACTTTAGTAAATCTTACTTTAGTGAATCTTATTTTAGTAAATCTTACTTTAGTGAATCTTATTTTAGTAAATCTTACTTTAGTGAATCTTATTTTAGTAAATCTTACTTTAGTGAATCTTATTTTAGTAAATCTTAGTCCAGTTTAGACTGTTCCTGTTTAGATCAGCATTGTATGCAGACGCACAATGAGACGACCATTAATTAATGGCATTGCTAGTGCATAACAATGACTGCATTCAAATGCTACATTTAATGGTAATTAAAGAAAATATTTTGAAATTTTACTTGCTTCTCTTGCAGCAATACTGAACTCTGCTAAACGTGCCAAAATTACCTCATTCAGCAACACAACGGTAAGCTATAATTATTATTGCGATGAAAAAGTAAGTCACAAATCTTCTTTGAATCAAGTAATTCCTGTTTAGATATTGTGGCTTATATTGCTGACACTTAGAATAGAGTATGATTTGAGACAAGCTGCAATTTATTCATAAATCCGTCAAATCTCAACACAAACTAGAGTTTAGAATTATGCTACAGTCGTGTTTAGCGACATTGTTACTTCTGCGATAGTTGGTTGTTTCGTTTAGCATGTGATACGTCTGTCATATACATGTATCTCTGCGATCGCTTCTTCCTGCAGGCTGAGAGAAATCTGGGTAGTTTTTTTGTTAATGCAATCTCCAGTAAACATTTTTGAAAAAAGTAAGGAGTTAGAAAAATATATGTAGTTCGTTCACAAAAAGGCATTTTTAGACTGATTGTTAATATACAAAGTCAGAAAAGTTGGCAAAGAAAAGTACGTCCTTGATTTGATAGATTCCTTTTCTAAGACTGATTCATTAGACATTTATTCCTTTAACGACGAACGTGTCCTACAATGCAAAGTATAGGAAAACCTATGCTACTGATCGTTAAAGGGTTAAACATTATGAGCCCTGAGAAGTCATTTGATGATGCTCTCGTCTTATCTTTGTGTTTTATATTTAGCTCAACCTACTAATGTGTGCTGATATTGAAAGATTCCTCTGCTGTGGTATTACCAAAGAATCAATAAAGAATCCTTTCATTAAATTATGTTGATCTTATGCTTAAGAGTTCTAAAGAATTGAGTATAGGACTACATATGTGATATGTTTTACCTGTAGCTTCAAGATCTCCCGATCGAGATGCTTCAGTGTATCCTCCTCAACGCCGTAGCCATGGAAGTGATGAGTATGAAACTAGCCAGATGTGCGTGGAAAGAAAAAGCTGAAGCTGTGATGAGTTGACTTCAAACTATCTGTTCGCAATGGAGCAGCGTCCTTACGACCGACTTTTTCCGAATTGAACTTCACAGAACTCTGGACGACACAGGTTGGTTCATTACAAGTTAAAGTAAAAACATGGGGTTTTCGGGACCCTCTTTTATTGACTTTTGGTAATATGGTAGATGGCGCAATCAACCTATTTCCTTAAGAGATCATTTATTAAGTAAACCTGCCTTAGTGGAGCTCGTCAAAAAGAACTTGTTCGAGTGGGTAAGTGGGTAAACGGTATTTGATTTTGTTAAATTTTTTGTCATTTTTTTTATCAATTTTGAGTTATTATGTCCGTAAAAACTTGAAATGTTGCATTGTCATGCAATCGTGACATGTGTGCAAAATTTCAGCTCTCTTGATCGACGGAAACATACCGGAAAAGAGAGTTGACAGAACTCTGACGATCCGACGTTCCGTTCATGACAAATCTTACGTAGGCCAAGTTAAATAAAAGAGGATTTAAATGGAAAAAATATATCTGATTCCTTTAGCTTCATTCATTGCGCTGCACAAAAATGGAATTGTGGTCAGAGCGTTGTCTAACGCTTGAATAATGCGTTATCGGCTTCAGTGCTCTTATCCCCTGCATTCTCTTTCGGGTGGTCAGCGTACTCATCTGCTGCCCGCTCTTTATAGTTATTGCTTATGGTTAGTGCGCTTTCTACATCACCGACTGTCTTGGTGGTGAAATATAAAGGCGATACAAAGGTTGAATAGCTATTGATTTTGCAAAACAATGAATTCATGTACAAATATACCTACAAACAATAATATTCAGTATTCAACAATTTCTTCTCGCCTCTCTCTGAGGTAAATCCCTATAGGTTACGATCCTCCTCAAACTATAGGCCTATTTTTTCTAGATCAAACACTAGAACATTCTCGATCAAATATGCTGGTCCGAAAGCATGGAACGTCATTCAGGATGAATTGCGTTCTCTACCTAACCATTGCATTTTTACAATAAAGTTGCAAAATTACTTGACCAATAAATAGATCTAAAGCAGTTGTCTAATGTGAGCATGCATAGTTTTTATTATGTGTGTATACAACAGCTAATTAGTTAAGTTCATGCTAAATGTATTTATACTTAACCAGCTGTAACTGTTCAGCTGGAAGGATTACCCTGCCTACACAACTTGAGTCTTTTTAGGGTTCCTAGTAGCCCCTATTGGCTTCCAGCAAATTGTCAGCACTTTGTACCCTGTTTTTGCTATTTTGGAGCAATAAAAACACCTAGCTGTGGTTATTAGTGCCTAGACAAGTTTATTGTTGACATTCCAGTTTTTAGTGGATTTAATGTTATTGTATATTCCTCGTCGTGTTAGTGTATCAGACATGTCAAGTAGAAAATGCCAATCCAGATTTTGCACACTTAAATCGAAGCATGTAAATGTATGTATTTCGATAATTATTCTATTCGCCTTTTTGAGAACATGTGATTGGCACAAGTCGTTTCTGTTTCGTAATTCTTTTACCGCTAGAGAGGATTTGCTTGGAAATTTTGCATCGGTCTACGATCCTGTTAGGTACCATGAAAGTGACTGCAATTAAAGATGAAATATTTATGTTCTATGACGAATGCGATAAAGACCAGGTTATTAATGTTTACAACCGCGAAAATACGGTAGATGTGAAGGATGACATTCCGCTACCAGGAATACGTGTATCTCCGATGGGCTTGGCAGCTTGCAACATGTCAAACAGCATATACGCAATAGACATGAGAGGGAAGCAAGTAAGCAGTTATAGGCATACATGGCAGTGTGTTTCAATCTGGCGTATAAAAAGAAATGACGAGCATCAGTTTCATATGTCACCATGGATCAGTGATCTGAATCTGCCACTTTCCTATATATCCGTATGCGCTAATGGTAGCGTAATAATCCTTACACCAGAGGACTCGGATCCTACCGTACTACGCATATATGATACGAATGCCTCCCTGCAGCATGAAATAGTACTGTCCATAGACATTAGTTGTTTCTTCGGTGATGACAGGGTAATTGAAAAATCAAATGGAAATCTTATTCTAGTTTCCCATGCAAGTTATCCACATGCATTTGAAACAATATTAACGGAGATCGATATCACTGGAAGGGTTGTACGTAAATATAACTCACCTGTTGGTGGCGGTTTTACTAGTGTGAAAGTCGCCGATATGCACGGGAGAATCTTGATATCTGATCTGAATAACCGAATGGAACTTTTAGATTCTGAATTTAATTTAATGGATTTCACTGGTCCGGAGCTAGCTGAGGGCAAGTTCGACATTACGCATGACACGTTTTACAATAGCGATCGGAATGAGATAGTGGGTATTGCTCAGCATGGTGGCTTAACTATCTTCCGTTTCACAGCAGAGTAACAACTCGAAAAGATGTTAACGATGGAAAAAACTTGTATTTAATAGTTTCGATATCTCACAGAATGATCGTATAAAAGTTTTTATCATCTGCTGTTTTAAATAACTGCGTTCAAATACGTTATGTTGAAAATTTTCGTTAAATTTCAAACTGACAAACCGCAGTATCGTTACAAACATAATATGAACTGATTAAAAAATGTCTTCAGGTTTGCGGAAGCCTTCACTGTTGTTGATTCAATCAGTTTTATTTAATAACGTAGAGCATGGGCCAAGACGGAACCAGCATAGGGAGATTTTGGTCAGGCCAAATTACAGTTGCAAATTATCTGCAATTATACGAAGCAAGCCTAAAATAAAATAAAGTATCACTAACATTATTACCCTTAAGGGCCCACACCACTATCAGTATTTATGCTGCAGAGTGTTATATCTTTGGAGCAAAGCCATATGCTTTGGTGCATCTGTTCATAACTGCTTCAACTGACCTATGTACATGTATGTTCAGAGTTATATCGAATCATCTCACTCAAGCTAACTGCCAACCAGGAGCACCTTGTATATATTGAAGAATATATTGTGTTCAGAGGGCTTTATTCTGTCCGGAGTCCTCATTTGGCACTGACGGCATCTCCCATTGGGATTTATCTTGTGTCGCTCATCTTCTCTGTACATATTTTCATTAGTTCCCTCACTTCCTCTTACACTCCGTTTCAGTGGCGCTCTAGCTACATGAACTTGTATCATGTCAGTCCATAAGACTACTCGTGTAACGGCAAATGAATGTTATAGAGAAATGTTTCATCCACAAATTGTCGACTATATATGGATGACGACAAAAGGTTCACGACCTGATAGAAATTGGACGAGTGTAAAGAATTTATACTTAAATAGAAGATGATTCTTTATTTAAATATAAGTTAGAATCACGAGATATATTCATGCTTAATACATGTTGCAATGATGTTTGCTAGAATAGATGGATTAATGAATGTACGACCTATTTTGAATTAATGAAGTAGGCCTACACGTACACTCTTTGCTTAAATAGAAGCGTCATTGATAAAGAAATTATTGTGTAAATTGAAGCTGGGTTAATACAAAGAATCTGCTTAAGCAGAAGGTGGAAGCAGAAGCAAATGAAGAATCGTTGCGTTGCGTTTACAGAATAATTGCTTGGCATATGCTGGATCAATAAAAGAATTATTGTCTATATAAAAGTTGGAATAATTTGAAGGATCCGGCATAGGCAGAAGATGGACTGATGAACGAATTTTTTCTCTAGTGGACACTGAATCGATGTAAGAGTTAATGCTTAAATAGAAGCTGGATATGTGAAAGGAATTCTTGCGAATGCATGTTGGGGTGAGGTTAAATAATATTTTCTGAGTAGAAGTGGGTGCATAAAATGACGTTATAGCATTTTAGTTTTGAGCGATGGAAGAAATCATAGCAATGACTGAAGTTGGGTTAATGATAAAAATCTTACTTTAATGGAAATTGGGTTTATAAAACTAACCTTCCTTAGGTAGATGCTGGATTAAATAGAAATTGGATCTATGAAGAAAATTCTTGCTAAATGAATGCTGTAGGTTATTGTTGAAAATAATGCTAAAGGAAGTTAAAGTTAAGAATAACGGTCTTCGATATTCATACTTGGGTACGTATTCATTTGTCAATAACTCGTCTGCTCAGTAATTCAGCAGTAATTCCTTCATCGATCCAGCTTCTACATAAGCAAGAATTCTTTGTGCAATCCAACTTCTACTTAAGATGATCCTTTGCAATGATCCAGCATCCACTTAAACAACGTCTATTTCCTTAACTGAGCTTCTGCTTGAGCAGGAATAGTTTCATCATTTAAATTTCTAATTTAGTAAAACAATTCTTTTGCCAACTTCAGCTTCTAAGGAAGAATTATTTTCAACAATCCAGCTTCTACTTAAGCATTGTTATTTTCGTCGATCTTGCTTCTATTTATGACTAATTTCTTCATCGATTCCGTTTCATCTAGGCAGAATTTTATCATCGGTTCAGCTTATAATTAGGCATTGTTCTCTGCGTCGACCCCGCTACTATTAAAGAAGAATTTTCTCATCAATCCCGTTTATACTCAAGCTTGATTCTTTTCATCAATCCAGCTTATAGTTAAACATAAATCTTTTCACTATTCCAGCTTCTAAGTAAACAAGATTCGCATCATTAATCTAGCCTCTTTTTTTAAGCAAGAAGTCATTACTTCAGTCCAGCTTTTATTTTAAATTGGGAGAGCATGATATTTGCAAGATAATGGCTGTAAGCATATACTTTGTCAATCTAAACTGCGGTTTATCAAAGTTCGCCAGGCACATATATCAAATAGTTTGATCTATAATTAATAGCATATAATTAATAAATTGAATAACAATTGAATTATTTCCTTGTACGAAACAGCCATTGAGTAGCCTGTCAATTCAATTCATTGACATAATAAGTATATCAAATTTGCGACATGCATCTTATTCACTTAGCCGCTACGTGTAACTATAGCATAAAGTCTATAAAAATTACGATAAATAAAGCAGGGAACACGAAAATCGTGATTTCATCAACCTTTCACAAACATTAACCAAAACGTCCAACTCGTAATCAAGGTAGATTAAGATCATAAATTCTGATTTAAAATATAGCACAAAAAGGCAATGACAATGTACCAAATTGACTGACAAATTTACTATAAGCTACTGTGCGTTTGCTGGTAGTCTAATAAAGATTATTCTTACTTAGAAAAAATTAAGAAAAGTTGTGATGTAGTGGAATGAGAAGGAAACACTTCACTGCATCGCTATCAACTACAATATGTATGTAAGGCCTATATATAAATGTACGAACAAATTCCTCTGAATTTGGCTACACCATAATATTGTTGCGTCTCTTGTTATTTAAGTGTACGACGTTGAAATATCCATGGTCTCAGCCAATGGGCTTCAAATTATGCTGTCTAGGCTAGCATACATCATTAATTTATCAGTACTACAAGGCTACACTACTATTTGTTGCGTCACTGGTTATCTTAAGGCTCAAATATTACCACAAACATGAGCAGTTTCATATTGTGTTCTCGCGAAATAAGGGTATGCGGACGTTTCATCCCGGGCGGTTCATCCACGGACGATTCATCCACGGACGGTTCATCCATGGACGATTCATCCAATTAAAGCAACAGACAAACAAACATAAGCCAAGGGTACCAATTCCTAACAAACTATGTTACAATTGATTTATTTGGTCATTGTCACCTGTCAATAAGCGACATGTCTACTCTACGTTCAAGCGAGGGTGGTTTGTTTCCAAATTGTTTACTAATTTAACACTGACACTGATTTTCCTCATCTGTTCCGGTCACCTCTAATGATGCCCAAGCTGACTTTAAGTTAACATAGTAACATTATTGGCTTATAGGCCTATAGCCTACCTAGGTCTACATATGAAGTAATTGAAACGAATAGTATGTTCATAAATAGTTAATTATTTGAATAAAATTTGACACTAATTGTTTAGAAGATGTTATTTTTGCTACTACAACAATTACATAATTTTGGATCTTGGATGAATCGTCCTTGGATGAACAGTCCGCAGGATGAATCGTCCGTGGATGAATCGTCCGGGATGACTCGTCCTTGGGCGAAGCGTCCTATAACCGAAATTAGCCCCTATCAGACAGACACGAGTGCTACGGTTCTGCCCACTGTCTAGTATCAACGAATTTTTTTAAGTGTACACAATGGAATTATTTGCTTCTCAGTGTACACACTAGCACTGGTTATTAGCATTTGCTAAACATAGCATAGCTTTTCTGCATTCCATCGCGTCCACAGGTGGCGGATGGTGGAATGCCCTTCAGTAGGAGGGGGTAGCTGCAAAATAAGCGGGGGTTGTCTCTGACGAATGAAAAAACTGCATATTTACCCATTGACGGAGTTGTGACATGGCGAGATCAGGTCTCCGTCACAATAAACCTGGCATCAACTACCCAGTGGGTACCTCGGGAGAGCAGCAGGGCTAGAAGAAGGAAAACTGACGTTGAACCGCTACATATTTCGCCTCTCATCGCAACAGCAAAGCTATTCCTGGCTTGGAAACAAGAGGCGAGTTGGTCGAATGGGTGCGGATACGTCGGCCTCAAAGAAATAAGACGACAGAGAACCAATATTCATAGACAAGTAGTAGAACTCTCTGGATACATGGATCGCGGCTGCAGTAAACACCCAGAGTGTGTGCAGCGGTTTTGGTCTCTATAAATAGAGATTCATATTGTGGTGGACACCTACGGGTCCTCGGCCCATTAATCAACGGAAGAAGAACAATAACTGGCAATCTTCTTGTGACCAAGAAATGCAGGCGGATACGAATAATTGGCACCTGGTCGCCTTTTACGGTAAGCAAAAGGATTCTTTTTCATGGGAACCCAAGATGATCCCATCCTCACTATAACGTTCTCTTAGAGAGCCACGGGATCCCTAACAACCACGGTGTATCTTACCACATCCAATGAGAGATAAGTATTTCAAAACAAACACTAAATTTAACAGTCAGTTTTCTGCAGTTGCTAATAATTTGTTCGTTGTGCAAAAAATAAATCCGCTTTCAACTTTTTTAAAGTTATAAAATCCAACTTAGTATTTGCAATTTGCAATTCTCTAAACTCTGAGAATAAAATGTTTCATCCAGTATTGATTACGAATTGACCTTTCGACGGCGTTGCATTTTAGCAAATCTTGCAGAAATACTAATATCCTTGGATAGTTGGATGAGACACTGGAGCAATTCAGCAATCGTAAGAATTGTGCATCCGAGGATCAGTCCCAAGGTACCGCCAATGTCGCAAACCATTTTGAAAAATTCGTAGGCTGGAGTTGTTTTGATGTCGACGTAGTTCAGCTGAGAGTAGAAGATATCCAGGTAGACGAGTTCTTTGCTCAGTTTAGACATCGTCAGCTTTCGTCCCATTAACTGCGACCTTTGCGACATGTAATTGAGAAAATGCTCTGACAGAGGACTTGTCGAGATTGTGTATGGATATGTGATCTGATGGCACTGGAGAGGACAAGTACAATTTCGAGACGCACCGGAAGAAATCCACGAACTCATTGCTTCTGTCAAACACTTGTAGGCTTGATACAAAGAGCACAGGGGTAGTTCTGCAACTAATTTCACGCATTTGATTTATCAGATTGAGTTCTTCAATGTTATTACTATCAAAGGTAAAGAATCCTGAGAGTCTATTAAACAGTCACTACATGCAGTGTGAGTTGCTTACGTTTAACAGTAGACACTACACAATGCACAAAGCCATGGAGTTAATTTTTGTTTAAACCAAAACACTATGTAACACATTTATATGTTTTGTTCCTGGCTATTAATTATTTCAGTTTTGCTTCTGCTGCACACGCATACAAAATGCCCATTATTTCTTAATAACTTTGCTTTTGTGACCAGGAGGTTGATTTTATCAAAGTTAACAACTTCCTCCGAAAATTCCACAAGCATTCAATGCTCAGTAAACTTGAAGCAGTTTGCTTGAACTTTCTAGAACTGTAGAGAATATTCTAGAACGTGCGCGAAATTTCCAATAATATAAATGACAGTATCAAATACTGGTGCCTTAAGCCACCAGTTGATTTGTTCTAGCTCCCTGAGTAGATGGTATATCAGAGATGGCATCAAGAGCCTGCAAGTATCCGGCAGACGCATTTTGCTATGTATACCCTATGTGGCCAATTTATCAAGACAGGAGCGAAAAAGTACTCTGTGGAAGCATTTGCTAAGATGTGCGAGGCCTATACAAACATAAATGCATGCATGCGTGCATACATACATATATACATACATATATGCACAATGTTATACATACACGCTTCCTTGCCTGTATGCAATGTGCTTCTATGCTGACGTGCATTGTGTACAATACCTTTGAGCTGTGAAGTATTTCTGTATAATCGTACCGTCAAAGGTTAGTGTTCTACATTTACACTCGGCTACTGAATAATCCCTCAAGCATCGCTTCATGCATCGCATGTACGTGTAGTTTTCCGCCTGACGACAGTCGCCATACGGCTCAGGCAACTTAGACAGCTACAAATATACGAACGATGATTTTGTCTTAATATTAATTTTCAGACCGAAGTGGAAATGTTGACTTAGGTGTAACTGACTTTTGGGAATTGTGGTTTGGCATTAGTAAATAAATAAGCATTTTCTTCATTTATTTAGTTTGGTTTATGTGAAGCTAAGCATAATAAAACATCTTGTCAAACGTATTGTTCTTCATAAAGTTGTTCTAGTCAGTGGGACAATTAGCCTTAGGTCATGCGCTATGGAACACAGAGCATATGCGAATATGCCCTGCGTGTCTCTACGAGGAAAAGGAATGGGTTGAGAGCATGACCCGGGTCTGCCACGTCAATAATAAACAAATTCTCATATGCCGTTCTACACAGTTGTTCTGTTGTTGGGTTATCCTCTGGTAGGATGTGTAGTCGGACCAAATGACTCATCATGGCCTGCAGTCTACTGCGCTTCTGCTGACCTGCAAAATTCCACCATTCTGATGACACGTGAAAATTAAGAGCCAAGCCAGTTAAAGGCGTTCTTAGAGATGCTGTAGCTTTCACTGAGTCTAGAAAAATAGTGGCTGGAGATCGACAGCACTAGGGTTGAGTCTGAAAGACAAAGTATATCCACATCAACGGAATAGGCGTGTCTGTATTGTATAGAGGCGAATTCATTTGCAGTGGGAAAGCCTTCAAAAATTAATAGGTAGATTGATGCCAAATTAGGTTAGTAGATGAACTGACGTTTAGCTTACATTTCTAAGTGAAACTGAAATTGACGATGAAATGCCAGTTCCAATTCTAAATCCTGCTGAAATCATCAAAGGTGCATCCTTCACGTCATGCAACACAACCTACAGAACACCATCATGTGAAGGTTTGTTCTTAAAAGAGTCTGAGAATTACAAGCTGCCATTTGCGTTGACTGTTATATGGTACTTACTCTCTCACGTTTTATATAGCAGAAGAGTTTTAATGCTGTGCAAGACTGGCACTCGATTAATCAATGAAATTTATTCTGCCACACAATAGACACGTTGCAAAATTTGACATAAACAAATGACAAGTGACAGACGATATATTAGCAGCAAATTAACGAAACCAATGATTAAATACAGGTCCAACCGGAAAGTGGAAAACAACTGGTTGACATGAAAATTCGCAATTGTTAATACTAACTTTACAAGAAATCCTCAATACTAAAATGGAAGAAGTGAAAGTACGAATATTCTGTGAAGAATAATAGATTAATCAGGCCTACCCTGAATCCACTGCCTGGAGAATTGGGAACTAAACAATCAGACTGATTGAACCAAAGCACAAGGCGAAGTCCATTATTGGCTCCAGGTTGACTTGTCACGTATTCTGTTGTATCTAAATCACAAGAAAAAACTTGACAGCTTGGCAAACTTCTCACAAGCAAGGAAACTTTTCCTGCAATTATGGAATCAATGATGTAAGACAACACAGATCTGGATCAATATTTGTCGGTTTAGCAACATAGCTAACATGCCTAATAAATAATTATAGCATCTGCGTGCAGACCCATAGCCACATGAGGTAAGATGAGGCGAGTGCCTCGTCTTAATTTCCAAGTCTATGGGTAAGATGAGGCATGCTTCGTCTTGCTTTGATATGAGAATTTATAAGTAGGCCTTTATTTCAAGAGAATGTAAAGTGTATTTAACTTCGTTGCCTCGCTTGATTGGCATTTGCTCGAAGCGTCTGAAGCATGTCTCGTCGTGCTTTGATATGAGAATTGTAAAAACATTTTTAGAGTATGTTGGCCTAAGGAGTGTTTGACAGAAATGGAACTAGAGAAGGACACGCAGACATACATGCATAACGACAAATACAAAAGCAATTTTATAATGGTTCATATCAATGTAAATAGAGCCCTATGCCTGGTAGTCTTGCAGATAAAGAGAAGCAAAGAAATAAAGACAAACGGTAAGATCACAGAAACCGCCTCAAGGTGTGGAACGAAGTTAATGGTTAATTATTAATCGCTACTGTAAATATCGTGTATATGATTGTAATCAATAATAACAAAGAAAAAATCAAAAGATAGGCTTCAATTTCATACGGGAGGCGAACGAATCCACGTGCTACCATACGTGTAGGCAACTAAAGTTTCCGAAGATTATGCCGCCGCTCATAACATCGCTGGCCACGACACCCTGAAAGTTAACTGCAAGCAAAAACTTCTCCCACTACTGTAATAATAATCCTTATCTTTTGCGTTCTATCAAATTGCAATTCTGAGGAGTTTCGTCATCAATATATCGTACAGGGTATTGTTGTAAAAGACAAGAAGATGAGCGAAACAGAAAAACTGAGGAAATTACAGGCGACAGGTTTAGACATTGCCTTTCCTTTTTGAATTTCATTCAGAGGTCGTAAGATAAATGTAGACCTTGTTTGTAATGTATTTCAAGCGATTATTCATAAACCAACTCTGAAAATGGCATTTGTTAATCAACCAGGCTAGGATAGTAATTCACACAAACGTATATTGTAATAGTACGATACTTTCTATAAAAATTAGTTTCATTTTGCTTTTGTAGGTTTACCAAACGTTGTAGTGATTATGCTTACCTGGGTTGAATGAAAGGCAGTATCCCAACTCAGTTACTACCGTCATAAATGCATCATCTAAATTACAGGGTCGATTCTCGAACGAACACTGAAACATAATTATCATCCATTTCTATTTGAATTGCAATTACTGGTATACATGCACCACAATAGAGTAGCTTATTCACATATTTATTCTGAACCATATATAAGTAGGACCGTGCTTAACTGACACACACGGACTTTAAAGGTGTTTCTATCCTCTATGTTTGATCTAATGAAGCACCTACATGTAAACGCGTGCCAGATGTGGCAGGCATGCAATTGAAGTGGCAGGCGTGCAATTGAAGTTTTAGGCGTACAATTGAAGTTTTAGGCTTACAATTGAAGTTCTAGGCGTACAATTGAAGTTTTAGGTGTACAATTGAAGTTTTAGGCTAACAATTGAAGTGGCAGGCGAACAATTAAAGTAGCAGGCGTTTAGTTGACGTGGCAGGCGTACATTTGAAGAAGCAGGTGTAAGTAAGTATATTCTTTAGTCAGATGTCTGCAAACGCACGACAAGTACAAATAAAACAGTTACGAACAAAACAGCTATATACATAATCTGTCGAGAGTATAAAACTTAGTAAAATGCCAGGATTGCAACTATTAGGGCCGGGCAGGAGGGAAAGTCAATGGGGGCTAAGGCGCTGATACAATAATCTTATGATAAAGCCACACCGGGTGAAATCATCAGCCCGGGGGACAGACCTGTTGTGAGCACACGGTTGCAACTGATGCTCCACACTCCTAATACGAGGAAGAAGATTTCTTAGAATATGGTCAGGGTTAGAGAGGATAGAATTAAAAAGAGAGACATCGGCTCGATCGCAGAGTTCATCAAATGATAATTGATCAGAGGGGAGCATCCCGTGTCGCACCAACTTCCGAACAACAGCATTGAGGCGAGCACGTGGGTCGAATTAGTGAAACCATACCATGCTGGAGACGCATACAGAAGGCGGGCTTGAGTAGTAGCCCGCGCAACATCATGGAGGCGAAGCCTAGATGTGAGTACAACTCCCAAAATGTTCATCTCCACCACCCTATCAATTCCAAGCATCGGATGTGCAAAAACATCGCCTCTGGCTCTAGGTCTACTTGCAATCATCTCTTTAGATTTGGATGTGTTAAGTTTGAGATTACACCTGGAGGCCCATGATTGCAAGTGGACTAGCTCAGAGTCGATAGATGCAATAGCTGAGGCAGGGATTATTACATTGCAATCATCCGCATACTTCAGCAGCTCATTGGCGATGTTGAGAAGTTTGAGGCCAGAGATGGCATCAACAAAGTTGGGTGGGCCGAGACCAGAACCCTGGATGATCCCTGTATTAATCAAACAGAGGAGAGAGAGACGCCACCCATAAATTTTGTGCTATGAGAACGATTAGATAGTAGTGAGAGTATCCAGTTATGGATGAAATCAGGTATTGGGAACGAGGCAAGCTGTTCAAAAAGATATTCATGGCTCACCGTATCAAATGCACGGGAGAAGTCGAGTGAGATGAGTCGGACATACGGTTCAGTAGTAAGTATATCTTGGATTTGATGGAGAAGGGAGACCAGAGCGGCAGTAGTTGAACCATGAGGATGAAACGCATATTAGTCTGTGAAGTCCGAGTTACTCAGAGAATCAGTGAAGATGGTGCAAAAGTTGCGTCTGACAACCAGCTTATCGAGCATTAGGCAAAGTTTTGCAGTGATAGAGATCGGCTGGAAATCAACCTCAGTAGCGGGACGAGGAATTTTAGACACAGGGGTGATGCAACTGGCATGCCATTGAGGCGGAGTGAAAGAATCTGCTAGGGAAACCCACAAATCACATTCTGCTATATATATGCTCAGAATTGGAGCTGTATCTGCTGCTTTCATCATGGCCAAATTCCGAATGTCACGACAGATGCAAACTTTCACTAAGAAAGTAAATGAAGGGTTGCATTAAGTAAAGTGGCGATCTGGAAAATGAGAGAAATACTGAGAGGAAAACTAAAAAGGAATCTGATGAAGTGAATGGTGAATAAAGACACTGATAAAAAGTGTGATGCTACCTACAATGCCAAATGGAGCTGAAACTAAAATGGACGACGAGAAAAGCAGGAGGCTTTCGAATTGTGGGCATGTGTATAGAAGAATAGAGAAATTCACAAAATATTTAGAGATGTGATTGAAAAGATATTAAAAGATTGTCCCCTAGGCCTATACACACAATATGAAAGAGACAAAGAAAGTCAATTGGGCATTAATATATATATATAATATATATATGATATATATATATATATATATATATATATCAATATACATATATTTTATATATACATTATATATATTAAATATGCATATATTATATATATATCAATGTTTATATATTATATATATCTATCAATGCGATTTAAAGTAGTTGGATATAACATGACCTTACCTCAATCACCGCATCGTCCATTCGAATAAGTACTTTACTGTAAACGAAGTCCCAGTCCATACCCTCTGGAATGTTCAGCGATTGTTGGCCGCCACCACTGAGTCCCATATCGGTAACTGGCGGGAATTTGGTTGTAGCGATGTATCGAAATTTTGGACCTTAAACATTTCAAACATTGCTTTGCTTTATCGTGAAGTGATGATAATATTGAAATCGGACCAAACTAAGAAGCGCATATCACCGGAAAGACAATTTGAGGGAGAAATCATAAAATAAACTGGAGGTGTAAATTTCACAAATGTTTTGATAAATGTGTTAGTTGTCTGCCTGCTGCTGGTCCAGTTGTCTTTGGAACCTACTTATTAAGCAGTCAATTGTGTTAGCTTTGGACGTGGGATTCTTCCTTGGGCTTTGGGAGCTCACATCATCTTCTACCGACTCGCCCCTATGCGCTACAGTGAGATCATCGTCATCATTATTATGACTAAGGATTCACCTATGCTACTAATCGTATAATTGCTGTTGCAACCTCTTCAACTACTACCAGTGTTTATTGCAGGACTTGAAACTTCAAGATCAAGGCGAGACCGAGACAGTGAGGTATCAAGACCGAGACCGAGACACTAGGTTCAAGACAGTACGAGACAGTAAGTACGAGACAGCAAAAGACAAGTGATCGTATACAAAAGGCTCTGAAATACTAATGTATCAGTTTTCGGGAATAATGTTCATTTGTAATTTCAATTTGAAACATATAATGTATATAGTAGGCCTACCAGTTCCCGAGAACAGTTTTTATATTTTATATCATCTTTTTCAATGTCTCTTCTTCGGCCTATCTTCTGAATCATATAAAGAGAGTTTTTTTAAGTCACGTCTGAAATATTCTAGACGATTTCAAACATGCAAATTCGATACCAAATACCAAACGAAATAATAAATTTGCGCATATCCTTACTCACTCTGAGAAACTCGAAGTTGTTCCGGTCGTTTCGGTTAGAGTGGTTTTACATCAATGACAAACGGCACGCTATAGCTTTTCACAAACTTCACAATTTCAGGTTCTCTCTCAGACATTTTTCTACTTTAATATAATTGAATTGAGTGATGTATCATGTGACTCGCACGTTAACCAGAATTATCGTTTTTCGTAGATACTGGTTTCAGCTTCTAGCGCAATATTTTAGGACAGCTAACGCGAAAATTATCGAGACTGCTTGTTCGAGACAGAACAAGACTTTCACTTCAAGACAGTTTATAAAATTTTGAGACACTACCGCGAGATCGAGACCGAGGCAACAGACCTCCGAGACAGAGACACTAAAAACTGTCTCGAGACGTCTCGAGATCGAGACACTGTCTCGAGACCATGCAACTCTGACTACTACTACAGTAGTAACTTCCCCCACTTCCACCGCTACTACAACTATAACTGCTACTGTTATTGTTATCTAAATATATCAATATTATTATTCTTAAAATTGTTTTTATTACAATTATTACTTACACAGCAGGAAGAAGGAAAGACGATGTTGAATTCAAGGCGACAACGCACGTACATGTATTCATACATAAAAAATTATATTTTAATTCAATTTTTTATTTGGAAGGAAATCATAGAAATATTACCTAATGATACGGTTTCTTTCTTGCTGATAAAAATCTCTGAGCAGATGGTTACCGTAGGGAAGCGTAGAGATCGGTTGTAAACCACTTTGTAGCTAACAATGGTTGGATATTTAAGATAATACGATATGTGATCGTAAATCTGGAAAACCATGAAACCTGTTCCAAAAAGTAGAAGCATCGTCCAAATAATCTTCCGGATAATTGAACCGATTTTATGAATTGATGGTTTAAACAGGTTAGACAAACCAACAGTAGATACTTCTTCTGCAAAGATTTTCATCCGACGTCTCATGATCATTCTCATCACTCCAAAGGAACTGGTTCTTCTGCTATCTTGTACTGCATCCAAGTAGCTCAGAGGTTCTCCAGCTGGTTCGGCCTGCAATCTGTCAGCGAACGGATGAGATCCGGAAATCCTCCTACTCGACCTTGATTTGATCTGATTTTCGACAACGACTGACTGCCCTTCATTATCTTTCGGTTTTGCATCGTCTACAAATGGCTGAGGTGTCAAGATCTCTCCTTCCCGCATATAGTCTATCGTGAATGGATGGGTCATCTTTGGATTTTCTACCGATTTAGTAAAAGCATTGCTTCAAAGCCTAAGCATCTGTATGAAGTAACACGACCTTTTAGCCTGAAAGTGTATTTGGCATTTTTGCGCTGTCAAGCTAGTGAAAGAACATACGTCCACAAATGAGAGATCGACAATTCCTATAAAGTTTTACTGCAGCGCTAGTCAATGGTACGGAAGACTTGAGACACCAATTAGCATTTTGTAGTTTTTTTTTGAGCGGCGATGCTTTTAGCTGCAAAGAATAAAAATCACCAGAATAGATCGGCCTTTAATTTCCCTTTAAAAATGATCATTTAAAATTATTGGAAAAAAGTTAGAATTTCTATACCAAATTTTAGGCTGGTAAAATATAGAGAGTTTTAAACAATTCCTGAAGACTTTACTAATATATTTTAAAGGCTTAAATAATAAGAGCTGTTAAATATTCTATTCCGTATTAAAAAATGTATGCAGTCCATTGTAACTATCAATGTAAAATAGCATAATAATGTAGGAATTCAGAAATCTCAGAAAAACCCCAACTTTCTCAGCTGCCATAAATCTTTTGTAGGTCTCTGCTTGACCGTGTTCATTGAGTTGAAGAATTGAATAGAACCGTCTAGAATCTCTTTCACATCGGTACCCCCAAAACTTTCTGGACCACGCATGGTTTCACAACACCTTAGAAAACATCTCGCCAGGTCAAGCAACACGATAAATTCTATATTTCAATTTAAAGGTTTAACGACAATGAGAAAGGAAATACTTGTATATGTGCTTCGTTCCTGAAAAACACGAACCAATGCGGAACACTTCGCTCCTGTTTCTGTTTCAACGTAGCTATCTAGCGCTTCAACTAAGAGCAACTTTTATGGTGTTTTCATGGATATAAGCGACCATTAATTTGTCATCACACATATAAAGAGTGTGTCAAACAATGCTAACAATTATAATACTAAATACTATTCAGTATCTGAATTGTTTCCATCATTAAAGAACTGCATGAATTTGCTATTGCATACAATATCGAATACACATAATTTATATAATTAAGTAACTATGCATAATGACACCATGACCTAGTAATGCATAATATAGACCAACCAGAAATTGGTCGTTCAGTGGGCAATTGCAAAGGACAATCGTCAAAATTAAATGCAGCGACCGTTCTGATACAATATTATCCACCAATTAATTAAAAATGGTTCAACTGAGTGTAAGCCTTTAGACGCCATCTAAAGGGTTCTGGCCATAATATTAATTCTATTGCGCACGTTTAATACTCTCGACAGTCGTCGTCTCATAACATTTATTGATCGTATTCCATGCAGTGGTACGAGGTGGTGTATTAAGATGTTCTGTGCCTTCTAACCAAAGGATCGCAGGGTCTGTGCGTTCTAACCGAAGGATCGCAGGGTCGGTGCCTTCTAACCAAAGGATCGCAGGGTCTGTGCCTTCTAACCGAAAGATCGCAGGGTTTGTGCCTTCTAACCGAAGGATCGCAGGTTCTGTGCCTTCTAACCGAAAGATCGCAGGGTCTGTGCCTTCTAACCGAAGGATCGCAGGGTCTGTGCCTTCTAACCAAAGAATCGCAGGGTCTGTGCCTTCTAACCGAAAGATCGCAGGGTCTGTGTCTTCTAACCGAAAGATCGCAGGGTCTGTGCCTTCTAACCGAAAGATCGCAGGGTCTGTGCCTTCTAACCAAAGGATCGCAGGGTCTGTGCCTTCTAACCGAAAGATCGCAGGGTCTGTGCCTTCTAACCAAAGGATCGCAGGGTCTGTGCCTTCTAACCAAAGGATCGCAGGGTCTGTGCCTTCTAACCGAAGGATCGCAGGGTCTGTGCCTTATAACCAAAGGATCGCAGGGTCTGTGCCTTCTAACCGAAAGATCGCAGGGTCTGTGCCTTCTAACCGAAGGATCGCAGGGTCTGTGCCTTCTAACTGAAGGATCGAACGAGTGAATGGAGCACTAGCTATCCTAAGGGAGATATTCACATTCCTCAGCTCTACGCGCCATTGTGTTTTTCATTACTCTATGACCTTACCAGCAAAAACAAAAAAACATTAAAAAATGTAGCTTGGTAGCGACGCATAAAAGAATCTCAACCTGAAATACCACAAACCCTAAGTTCTTTCAGCCCTTCTCTCATTCACCCTATGTTATCTGTTCCAAGCCTCTCGGTTTTTCAGCCCTATCAGTTTTGTTTCCATCTATTCTATAAGAATTTATATTACTCCGATTCATCAAATCTGCCGCCTTTCTATATCTGTCGCCATAAATCAAGCTTATGTTTCAGTTACTTTCTCTTGCTTTCTTTCTTTCTTTCTCTCTCTCCTCTCTCCCCCTCTCTTTCTCCTTTCTCTCCCTGTCTCTTCCATATCTCTCTTTCTCCTTTCTCTCTCCCTCTCTCTTCCATATCTCCTCTCTCTTCGTCTCTCCGCCCTCACTCTCCTCTCACCCCTCTCTCTGTCTCTGTCTCCCGTCTCCTCCCCTCTCCTCTTCTCTCTCTCTCTCTCCCTCTCTCTCTCTCTCTGGTCCCTTGCCATGGGATTTTACGGTCTGGCATTTATGTTTTATGACAAGAGTAATATTTGTTTATTCCCAGACATTCACCGGTCGACGATCTGTCGCTAAGGAATGCACTATGGCAATAACAATGTGCCGCTATGAATTTACGTTTCCTGCAACTTCTAATGAGTTAATTTATGTCGACTTATTATAATAACCTTAGCATAAGACAACGATGATGGTCTATTATTCTTCAGAGTGGTAGTAATCTAATCAAACTTGCCACATCACGATGTTCTTTGGATGGTTTCTTCTCGTTCTGGCGGTTTTTCATTTCGACGCTTTTGCCGGTAAATTAGCTCCATCAGTAAAGTCTCTGTTTTAGCCTGTCTGTCTGTGTGTCTGTCTGTGTCTGTCTGTGTATTTGTCTGCCTGGGTCTGTTTAATCTTATGTGATCCAATTGCTGGAATAGTGCCGCAATCGCTCTGAGTGAAATCGAAATCAGAAGGCATAATATTCCTAAGGAGAATTGAGATCCAAACTCAATGGAATCAATTAACATGCGGTGCAAATACAACGACAAGGATTAGGTTTCTGAATGACATCAAAAAGTGAATTTGGCTGCGATTTCAAAAGTGCGGACCAGAAATCCAAGAAATCTTGTTGACTTCAACGTTTTTGCTTGAAAAGCATAAAAGGAGTCAGCGCTATACGACAAACGTGATTGCAGCTACTCTTCCTCCTCTGAAAACCTCCCTCGAACCTCCCTCAGACTGTCCTTCGGACAACTCCAACGCTAGTGAATGACCTTGGGCCTAGCGGGTTGCATTTGTCGATTCTGCTGGACATCAAAGCATTTAGAAAGTTGTTTTATGATAGCTGGATGCAGAAAATTCAGAACGATCTACGAATATTCCCTATATGATTTTGGTTTGATGGTGTAGGCAAACACTATGCATTATGCAAGGTTAATAAGAAAGTCACCAAATTAGACAGACCTCTATAAATCGGTTTACGTTGTTGGTAAGTTCCTATAATAAAAGAAGAAGAGAATTAGAGCCTACGTCAGTTCTAATGATTATGAAGAGGTACATTTAGCTCTGTAGACAGAGACTGAAAACAGTAACAAAAAATGAGGAACAGGAACTGTCAAATGAAAAGAAAAGCAAATGCCGCGTATCGCCAGCATGCAAGTCGTAGTAAAAAACGTTCGCGGTAATTAGTGAACCCAATGGAGTGGTTATATATGGGGCCTACAGTAACTGTTAGCAGGAGTGGATATATCGCACATCAAGACGGTTGTATCATAAGCATTCTGATCACTAGGAATTGATTTAGAGTAGGTAAGATATGAAACACCAGAAATCCAAGTCATTAAGACAGAGCGAAAGTTTAAAGTGGTGAACGAATGCTTTACATTCAACCTCAAACCTGCATTGATAACCCACTGCTCGTACTTTTCTAATGTCAGTCTCAAGTCCAGAGAAAGAGGATGGCGACGCTAATCAGCTTTGCTCTGACCTTTTGTTAAAAGGCAGATGGCCTTTAATTATAGAGGCTGTCTCACAACCTTATTGTCTGCCAACATGATCGGCTGCTTGCATACCTGTCTGCCTCGATTGCCAGTGGATTCTGTATGGCGTTAGGTAACATTTGGTGCACAATTTGAACTAATAGTTTTGACGGAATTATGATCCAATACCATAAGTGGAAATATACATTCTAAATTACTAACACATCTACCACTATACAATATTCTACTCTTCATGCCTTCCATTAAGTCAAATTGATCGATTTCTAATAAAAAGAAATTTCTTTAAGGCGTCCAAGGCTAAGAATGGCAGCTTTATCTGGAACGCTAGACGCCTATACGATCATCTAATGGAGGACTACAAGGCATCTATTTGCCCAGTTAACCATTCTAAGGAATCCATCACGGTCCATTTAGATCTGAAATCTTTCTTAGTGGAGGATTTGGTGAGTAACTCCTTAACCTGAAACATTGCTCGTCACTGTTCTTTGTGCGTTGAGGTGCGAACCAGTGACTAATTAAATTAAGTCCTAAATCCAACTAGACAAGATCATGCATAGTAATAATAATAATAACGCCGACCCTTATGGCGCCGTAGTCCTAAAAGCGGCCGTACCACTACAATGGCGCCTTACAAAACTAGGGCCGAGCTGCTGACTTCCACGAGCAGCCACAAGCGGTGCTTCCTTCTGCCACGTAGGCCTACATTGTACATTGGACTACGATGAATATTGGTTTCTGTATTCGTTAACTATCTTCAACTGCTTAATACCTGATTTATAGAGGATTGAGTTTCTCAAACAAGTCTTCTCAAAGTCCTCAATTTAACTAGAAAAGACTATTATAGCCAACACAAAACTTCCAGATATTTTGGTCAGATGAGACTAGACTGAACCTGATTGAACAGCTGTGTAGAGATATGACTAGTTTAAATGGCGATGAATCCTTCGCTCTATAGTGTGTCACTGTTAATTTTTCGGTTCTACATTCATTTAATTAAAAAACCAGATCTACCATTGTCTAGTTCAGTTTTTGTCATAACGTCGTTAATAGCAATAACATAACATACATGACATGATAGAACACAACCTAACAAAACATAGCATGACATAACATAACATATCATGACATACATAACATAACATAACATAACAACGGTTGTTTAGGACATAATGGTAGAGGACAAAATGATACGGACAAAATGGTACGGACAAAATGGTATTGGGACCAAATGGTAGATGACAAAATGGTACGGACAAAATGGTACGGACAAGATGGTAGAGGATAAAATGGTACGGACACGATGGTTTGGACAAAACGGTATGAGGACAAAATGGTAGCGGACAAAATGTTACGGACACAATGGTACGGACAAAATGGTATGGACAAAATGGTATGGACAAAATGGTATTGGACAAAATGGTATTAGGACAAAATGGTGCGGATAAAATGGTATTGTACAAAATAGTAGACTTACAGATAAAATGGTAGAGGTTTAAGGGGTCTAGGACATATTTCCACTCCCCGGACATTTCCCCTACGACATTTCCCCCGATTGATCACTAGCATAGCAAACACATATATAAGTTGTGTATCATATTAGTCATATTAATTAAGTATGTATGATTAATGTTATATACATAACATATATATATGAATAATGTTCGGGGACTGGAATGTCATGGAATATATATATACATGTATATATATATATCAGACTATGTTTGATATGCGTATAACAAGCTTTGGTAAACCATAGTTTAGGTTGGCAAAGTCATTTTTCTTGCAAATATCATGCTGTCTAAATTTTAAATAGAAACTGAACTGATGAAAAGAACCCTTGCATAAATTTAGGCTGGATTAAATAATAGAGTCTTGTTTAATCAGAAGCTGTACTGATGAAAAGAATTATGTATAATTTGAAGTAGGACTGATGATAGGAATCCTTGCTAACATCGATGCTTGACTATTTGAAAGAATCTTGGTTAATCAGCAGCTGGATTGATGAAAAGAATCATGTTTGTTTATAAGGGGATTGATGAAAATGATCGCTCTTCAGATGAGAAGCGGGATCGATGAGAAAACGATGTTCAATGAGAAGTTGGATAGTTTAGAAGAATCATGCTTATAAGGCGAAGCTAGATCAACGAAAAGTTATACTTGAATGGCAGAGGGTTCGATAAGAGAATTCTGTTTTAACGAGATGGATGTTAAAAATTATGCCTAATTAGAAGCTGGATTGGTCCAAAAAGAATTACGCTTATTTGGAAGCTGTTATCTGTATTCCTTGTCCATACCATTTTGTCCATACCGTATTGTCCGTACCATTTTGTCCGCTACCATTTTGTCCCCATACCATTTTGTCCATACCATTTTGTCCGTACCATTTTATCCGCTACCATTTTGTCCGTATCATTTTGTCCGTCCCATTTTGTCCGCTAACATTTTTTTCCCATACCATTTTTCCCATACCAAGAACTAATTTGAATATAACGAAAAGTTATACTTGAATGGTAGAGGGTTCGATAAGAGAATTCTGTTTTAACGAGATGGATGTTAAAAATTATGCCTAATTAGAAGCTGGATTGGTCCAAAGAATTACGCTATTTGGAAGCTGTTATCTGTATTCCTTGAACAGAGAGGAGCTGAAGAAGATGCTTGATTTAGGAAAAGAATTATGCTAAAATGGAAACTGGATCGAATAAAAGATTTCCATTTTAAAAGAAGCTATATTGATAGAAAGCCGCTAGAATTGATGCATGCTTACGTGGAAATTGAATACCATTTTGTCCATACCATTTTATCCGCTACCATTTTGTCCCCATGCCATTTTGTCCATACCATTTTGTCCGTACCATTTTATCCGCTACCATTTTGTCCGTCCCATTTTGTCCGCTACCATTTTGTTCCCATACCATTTTGTCCGTACCATTTTGTCCGGTCACCGTTTAAAGTGGTTCAGAAGACGTTTAGTCGTTGTTAAAACCACTGTATAAAACCATAATAGGTTTCGCGTTAACACTAACACTAGCCTACGTTGTTGCAATGTCTACAGCAAGCTTTCCTCGGTTACCCACATTTCCACTTACATTTCTCAAGTCCTACACTGGCTCCCAATCAACTCACGTACGCAGTATAAAATCCTCCTCAAAGTCTCCATATGTCAACTAGACCTTGCTTCCAAATATCTCTATGACTTCGTGGGTAAGCCTCTCTCCTCAACATCGGCCCATTCCATCTGATGATCGTTTGAATCTCTTTGCCGGACAGTTGCTGTGACAGGTCACTCCACATGGAATGGTCTACCCCTGCTACGGACTAAGCTCATGTCTCTCACTCTCTCAAGGTACTTTTATTTCCACGGTGCTTCCGTGCTGAAAGCGACTTAATAGTCTGCTGCGAGAGAGCCCTCTAAAAATGTCTAGATACGATACAGTTAGCTACCAAGATGATGTAGGCCGGTGCAGTTTTAGTACTTATTTTTATTTGAAACTATGATTAACTGAACTATTTTTGCTTCTGTGTTCCACAGGACGAAAAGAATCAAGCCTTTATGCTTAGCGGATATATGTCTCAGGCATGTAATTTTTATTTTAGGAATTTCCTTATTTTTATCATTCATCGGCACTTGATTTTATTAAGGAATAATCAAGAACTAATTTGAATATTAATGTGCTCTTATTGAATTTTGCCATTACATTAATAGTATGACTGCAGAGACGTGTACCTGTTGTCAATAAAAGAACTCTTTCCAAGAGTTTTATGATTTTGTCTTTAGACAACTCCTCCTCAGGAAAGGTCGACTGATGCCGACCTTGCCTCACGCTGCCTCTAGACTGATGAAGTCCGTCTTGGTGCGGTCGCTTATCTCTACAATAAGGCAACTTCAGTTCATCGTGGCTAATATATTCAACTTTTCATCATTTTTCATGCTGTATGAGAGCTTACTCTATCAAAGATATAATCGAATTCATGATCCTCCTCATTGGACGGGTTTCAGTGGTCGGTTCTGTCCCTTGCGCACGAAAGCTGTCTGTTGTATCCAGATATCACCATACTTAACAGGTAATCTCATTATCATAACCATTGTTTTGAGAAATATATGATCAAATAATGTTCCTATCTGATAAATGGATGTCATGCGTTTTGTCTACCTACAGCAACAGAACAATTGGGAAGCGCACACTGTGTTATATGGTTACAGCTGTACTATCAGTATATGGTAATCAAAGTTCCAGAATACTATAACGGCAAGGCGGTTTCTCTTACTCAAAGCAAGTATACGTGCTGAGAATTTAAGTCATTCGATCCTGATCGCAGAGGTAATTCTTAGATGAAAAAAATGCTCAACGGATAGTTTGATAATTGATTGATTGGATATCTTGTTTGCTTATTTTGGCGTAGCTCAGAAAACCTATTACTGATCAGAATACAGCTGAATTGGCATCGATTGTATGAAATTGGACTATTCTCAAATAAATCACCTAAATTCTCCTGTTTTATTTACATTTGTGCCTGGAGCAGAGCATAGTGGGACGAGACACGATCAGGACTGAGAAATAACTTTAGCTTTCGGCACTCCCATAACTATTCATTTGTAGCATCTTCGAACTCGTCATACTCAAGCTATTAACGTGGTAATACTTTCAGATTATCGGGTCAACGACCCCCGCAGAGCAGGCTTTTGCGAATCTATTGTTAAGCTACTTGTCCAGAACTTAGATCTTGTGTTTGATCTAGGCCCGGGGTCTACTTGCTAATTATACATATAGGGTTCAAATTCATTTTACTCACCCTCATTCTCCAAGGCTAAAACAAGGAGATACCTGACACTTAATGGATGTTGACGCTGTTGTTGTTGTTTTTCTTAGTCATCATCATCGTCGCTTTCTTTTACTTGCGGACTAGTTAAGAGTCAATTAATGTTGAGAGTATCCACAGTGAAGAGAATCACCAGTTTCACAATGCTCATTGAAACATACCCGGGCTTAATAGGACTTTCGCTCGTCGTGTTCTTGGAAAGTTGGTGGTTATAGTTAGTAAAAGTTTTCGGGTAGAAACAATTTATCAATGACTATCCTAGAGTATGAGGAATGCATTTGGAAAAGTTGCTAACGTTCATTGGTTGCAGCAAGAGCGCTTACCTCACCTTTCCAAGCCATCACGTGGCCTTCGTCGTCTTCACTGGAGAGGTTTTCTGGACCCTGCCAATCAATACTGAGACGCACTGTGAACTGGACTTATCTGAATTTCCATTTGACGAATACGTCTGTGTTCTGTTGTCTTTGCATCGTGGACTCACAGCGAACTCTCGGTAGGAGGAGATAACTGAACAATAAATGGAGTTGCGTTTAAACGAATTAGATACTTAAGGCTTCTGTTCTTAAGGCTGAAATTACGATAAAAAATGATCATCTGCAGATTGAAATGACTTGCAAATCTGCCTAAGTAATCTAACACGCTTACTATGTAATGTAAACAAATGCAACGTAGTGTACCGAAACATTTATATAGCACCTTTCAAGTATCATAGCGCCTTCGAGCGGTTCCTCTAAGTCCGAGTAAGACGCTATATAAATGGTCTTATGCATACAAACAAGCATCTATGAATATCGCTGTCTTTATAGTCATCCAACTAATCTAAACAAGTGCGACTTATGGTCATGTAAATGCTTTAAACTGGATTAATTGAAGGAGTGCGTGTCATAAAGGATGACTGTTTCAAGAAGAAGATCAGAGAAATCCAGACGAAGGTACATTGGATGGGCGGAAGCGATGGATCTGCGAATCTCTGAAAAATGATAGCGCAGTGATTGACAGTGAGGACGACTCGCTGCTCGAACACACAGCTCTTTGACGCAGTGCAAACCATTGCGCACAATCCAAGTGAATTGAAGGAGTTCCTTCACAGGGATACAGCGCAGCGGTTCTTAGGCATAATGTGAAAACGACGTGGAAACTATTGAAAAACAGGATTGTGCAATCCAATGTCTTGTGCGAAGTATGTTGAGCTAAGAGAGTCGGAATACCTGGTCACTCTTTCTCAATGTTCATGTGAAAGTATGCAGTGTAATAATTATGCCAATTGTTATGTTAAAAACTAGCAAACCCTGATGTTTATTATGACTTAGTCCACCAATCGAACTAGATACGCTTCCATATGATCACATCTTTGCATGGAACCATATCGCTGTGCTTTGATCCGTGTCGCAGGTCAACTTAAATTTGCCAGAGTTGTACGAGGATCCAACAAACCTTTTAATGTACGCCACCAATGAGAACCTCGAGTGGGAACTGATGAATGTCACGTTTGCACGCAACGATAAACCGTTGACGGACATGGACGGTTTCTCAGATGTCACCTACAGCTTCACCATCAGACGACGTACTACCTTTACCACACACTTGTTCATCGGACCCTCTGTGATGATCTGTTTGGTGACACCCGTTGTCTTTCTCCTGCCCCCGGGAAGCGGAGAGAAGATTATATTCGGTGAGTGGTGAATGCAGTTCGCCTGTTGTTTTTTTATGGGTGCTGACACGATTTAACGCCAGGGCCCACGTGTATGGCGGATTTTAAAACGGTTGTAGCGTTAGTCCAGCTTTGGGCCCAAAGACGGACTTCGTAGGCTGATTTGTGAGACTACGGGAAAATGGCGTGTATGAACGATCCGTTGGTCCCAAACTTGCTAGTCATAGACTTGAATGGGCGTTGGAAAACCCAGCATCAATGGCTCGCGCGATTATGGCTAGTTGCGCATGCGCGAGCTATTTATAGGCTATTTTCGTACTTGATCTGGCAAAGAAATTTATTATGCTCACTGTTAAATTAACAGATGATTTTGTTAAAACACTAATATCACTGTTATCGCAATATTATTCCTCCTCAAAAATTACTATGCATAGATTACGATTGCCTTACTCAACTATTATTTAACTTGCATGTGGGAAAAGTTAGTTCGACCATTGCAAGCTAAAGGCCGTGTATTCGGCGATGCGATGCACACACCAGTGTTAAAACTCCCGATTAAACGAAGATCACCGTCATAATTATAATTTTGTGTTGGCGAAAACGTAGAAAATAATCAATAGCAGAGTGAACTATGATCTCTCTTAAACCCTCCTTGAAGTCTGAAACTTCGACGAAGTGGATCAATCGAGGTGGCGGGCGAAATTTTTACTTTTTAAGCCTGACTAGTAGATTTACGCCTGCCTGCCAGATGGACTAGCGCTAGTCGGGTTTTAGAGTACTTAGGCGTCTCCAAGAATCCCCATACACCCGGATCTAGTTCTCTAGTCGGGTTTACAGCGAAAACTGGTCCGGACTTGAACTTACGCCCGACTAAAAGAGATTCATACACGTGGCCCCAGGAGAATAGTCTGCCGCACTTGAGGCATATTACGACATTAATTATAATTTCAAGGTTAAATTAGGGCTTCTTCCGCACGAAAGGGACTACATAGAATTAGGTCGTTTGGAAAATATATGCACTAGAGAATAGATAGGAATATGTTTTGACGACACAGTTTCTCTAGGACTCGCAATTTGCAGTTTTGTTGCAATGATAATTGCATCGATAATTCCACTCAAACTCAGTTTTTGGTTATTAAAACGTGACTGGGAATGAGGATGGTGATGGTCTTGATGACGACGAGGACTTTATAATGAAGATTGTCAACGCGAAAACAAATGATTTTTTACAATGATCACACGATGATGATAGGGAAAGTGGTGATAAAGATGGTCAGGAAGATGATGAAGCTGACGACGTCCACGATGATGATGATGATGAAGATAACGATGATGACGATGATGACTATGATGATGACGATAACGATGATGATGATGATTATGATGATGATGATGATAACGAGAATGATGATGATGATGATTATGATGATGATGATGATGAAGATGATGATTATGATTATAATGATGATAATGATGATGATGACAATGATGATTGATGGCGATGATGCTTGTTGGCGATGATGATGGCGATGATGATGACGACGACGCCCACGCCCAGGCCGACGACGACGCCGATGACGATGACGTTGATGATGATAACGACGACGATGATGATGACGACGATGATGATGGCAATGACGTGATAATATTGACTTTTTCCCCAAAGGAATCGGTGTCTTGATTGCCGACACTCTCATGCTTGGTGAGCTGAACAACTACATTCCCACGTCTTACCACAATTTACCACTCATAGGTAAGTTCACTTACATCATTATGGCAGGTGATGAAATGATGAGTCAGTATGATTATTATTTACTTGCATAACCTCACTTATGAATACATGCAGTCATATGCACTATGGTGTAAAATAATATCTATTATATACACGATGTTAGATGTGTTAGCAAGAAGCGTAGTCTATGTTAAAACCACAGAATTTTATCTTGGTATTCTCAATAGCCTATCTCTTCTTAAAACCTATGATTGTGTCCACTGAGACAGAATTACTTGCATCATATAAACCATTCCACAAAGTTTACCACACTTGCACTAGCGTATTTCTAACTAAACGTCGATGTCTTAAATTATTTATTTTTATCCGTGTCCTACTTTCCAGTGATAATCACGTAGGCCTATGATTCAATTATGTGAGGTTTGTGGAAAGCTCATGAATTATCAATGAGCCATCTCTTGATAATTCTACATCATCAATTTACTAATTAGTATTCTGTTCTGACATTGAATTGATTACGGATATATTATTCTTTAATTATAGTTGAATATATTCAGGTATATCCGTTTCATTTATAGCCAAGTTCTTTGTCGGTAATATCGTCATGGCTTCTCTGTCACTTGTCATCTCAGCCATCATCATTGGTTTCTGGGACAAGAGTACATCGCGTCTGACTGGACCACACGCTTTCTTCCGACTGGTAAGATCGTTATTCAGTCAGCAGTCAATTCACCAGATAACCGTTCAAATACCGTGTAGGCAAATAGCCAGTTAACTTAGCTAATAACCTACAAGCAAGGCAATCAAATAAGCAGTCTACTGATTGGGCAGACACTGCAGCCATGTTTGGTTATAAATGTATTGACAGTCAGCCAATAAGTGTTCAAAATCGTCCGTTGACTGGCTAAATTAGCATCCAAGCAAGAGGTAGGTACATGTACTGATGAGACTTGAAAAAATTTTACTCTGCAATATGATGGCGTCATATAAACGTCCTCTTGGTTTTTCTGTTTCAAGATTTTTCTTGGTCCAGTGGCGACCGTGATGTGCGTAAGGAAGGAAGATCTCTTCTCAGCTGATGAGACCTCTAGCGGTGGTGCTCTTGAGTTAAATTCAGAGGGAGAGGACGGGACTGAATCCACCTCCGCAGTTGATCCAGGCACTAACAACAGACGCCGCTTCATGGCCAACTATCTACGCAACGCAGCCAAGTCCGAGTGGCGCCACCTAGTGATCGTTTTCGATCGCCTGTTCGTCGTCATCTATTGCGTCATACTCACAATTCTGACGCTGTCGTTTGCGCGCTACATATGACGTCACAGTTCAGAATAGCGGATGTAAAGTACCGACATTCTTGGCAAAAGATATACATTGCAACAAACATAAAAATAAATTTTCGTCAGTTGGTTGAGATTATACAACCAACTTACGTTATGAGACTGGTAAAGTTTTTCTTATAAAAAAAGTAAAAGCGAATGGCGCTCAATTGTGTTTTTATGATCACAAGTTCAATACGAACTATTTTTTTTATTATTATTGTAGCCATTACCCACATTGTTGAAGACTTCCTATAAGCATCGTTCATTCAAGCTAATAATATTTTTTTTAATTTGAGTTCTCCTCGAGTAAATAAATTTATGTGTAACTCATAATTGCTATAAATAGCTCACGGACGAATAACTTTTGCAGGAAAATACAAACGAACCGATAGCGAAGGTAAACGTAAACAATACGAACGCAAATTTTAAGTATGTATTTATGTATCTATGCATGCATGTATGAATGTGTTTATGTACGAATGTATGTTAGTAGGTATACAACCGTACATACATGCATGTATGTGTAATTTGTATAATTGTATGTAAGTACGCTTCTACGCATGTGCGACTACGCATGTACAGTGAGTATGTATGTATGGTAGGTAGGCATACGTAGGCCCTAATTTAACGAATATGAGTATGCATGTGCGACCGTTCATTCTTTACAAAGATTTACATAGCGCCTCTTCAAAGTTACTACTCAGGAGCGCTCCCGACCCCAGCAAGACTAAAAAGGACAGCCTTAAGGCGAGTATAAAAAGCGCCTGAGTGGACCCTTGGTTACAAGCGCAACGCCAACGGGAGCGTGTTCCAGAGCGAGGGGCCAACCATTGAGAATACACGATTTGGTTTAGTAGTTGTTGACAAATTGGGTAATGAGTGGGCCTCGCTCAGTGGGAGCGGAGAGAGCGACGACCCGGTGCACTCAAAATAGAGTAGCAGAGGTTGCGAAGATAGCCAAGGGCGAGACCCAGCAAGGACGCCAGACCAAAGCGATGACACATGTACACTGCTGAAGAGGGAACCAGCGGAGCACGTGCAGCTAGCATATAGCAAGAGACATGTCAAAATTTCAAATGCGCCAGATCAGCGGACCCGGTCCCGCTACTATACTTTATTTTCTATAATTACCGTTCTAATTGGCCATTCATCACGAGGACTTAGAATTAGGTCACATAATTGTTTTATCCATGCTACGAAAACGTACGTGTATATGGTACATATAATTATACACGTAAGTGCATGCATGCTCATAAATATAATGAAATATATATATATGCTAAGCCAACCAATAGGAGACAAGTTGAGCTGTGGAATGGTTGTTTCTGCAGAAGATACGGTCCTCAGATGTTTTGCATGCACTCCAGGGCCTTGAATTTTTATATTTGTTTGAGATATTTTGATGCATATTTAAGAATCTGCATACTCTAGGCCCCTTACCCATCATGTGATCCATATCATATGTCTATGATGTGCTGCAAGATTTCACAAATGATGAACTGACACATCCGTATTTGCAATCAACCATAATTATTATGTTGATGCGCATCTTAGTAATTCATTAACCTACGCATAATAAAAGTACAGGCTAAACGAACATTAGCACCATCTGTCATCATGCTATCTATTTCATAATTCGCTGCTAAAGCTGTGGTGACTATTAGATAGTGTACATGTTGCGCTGTTGACAGAGGTTGGACGAGTTCCGTTGGTCGTCATTTAATGGCTCAGACCATTATGAGCAGGGTACTTTAAATCTTGCAGCGAATAAATAACGTTGAACAATACGTTTTGGCTTTGGCTTCGGTGCTTGTTGCGAATGAAATTGTAAAGATCATAAGTGTCAATAATATTGTAAGTACAAAAGCACAGGCTTCGGCGTGCGCTATATTATTTCTCTAAAGTTTTTCGAAGTGTCTTATATCACCAATATGTGCACCTTGTTGACACTGCAGCACAGTTTCTTCTATGCTCTAATTTAATAGGTTCAGGGACATATCTGTAGCCATTCTGCATCCTTGTCGCATTCAGTAATCACTCTGTTAATGAGTAATTCCTTATTTGATTTAATTTCTCAATTAAACATCAGGAATCACTATGAGGTTCAAAGCCGAATATAGCCACTGAACGAACGAATGAACGACGCGCCTTTGCATACATGTATCTGTCAACTCGTAAATATCTGCATCTCACTCTTACTAAAAGTTTCCGTGCTGAGAGCACCTCTGAATAGCAGTTATTCTGTGGGAGACGCAATATAGATCTAAGGATACGATGTGATACATGTCATGTTTATTAATGTTTTAATTCTAATATCATAGTCTATTGACTGGGAAGATTGATTCAACAGGACCTTATAATAATAATAATAATAATAATAATAATAATAATAACTATTATTATTATTATTATTATTATTATTATATTTTATTCATATTCTGTTGTAATCATGTTGCGATGTTTCAATTTAAAATTAAACAATATATATTATTACTATTATTATTATTATTATTATCATTATTATTATTATTATTATTATTATTATTATTATTATTATTATTATTATCATCATCATTATTATTACTATTATTATTATTATTATTATTATTATCATCATCAGGGTCTTTAATGTAAATTAATGCTGATGTCGTCCGGAGTAGTCCTGCTCGTTGGCCTCCTGCGTTGTAGCGTTGAATAGTCATCGAGATGCGCTGGTAGAGAAAGTCGTCTCCCTCTGCTCCCCAGTAACTGCGCTCAGTTTGTGCCCCAGTTCTGAAAGGAAGCTTTGGCCTTCGGAATTGATGGGGCCAAAAGTTTCGAATGCCACCTGTGTGAAGACGTGCGTGGAGGCTAGCTCTGCGTATGTCTGAGTTTTGAGGTTCACCGCCCTCTCGGCCGCTGCGCCCGCTCTTTGTGTCGTGTCTGGCAGATACGACATTGCCATTGTATCTGACACTGTCGCGTCCCATATCAAACACCGCCCCGCCCGCCATGGAATATGAGTGACTCCGTCTGGTCTTTTTCCATCAGATCGGGTCACGCCCACCGGCTCTTTGACAGTGGGGATCCCTGCACGGATTAGACTCTTATGAATAAGGTCGTTCAGGGCCGCGTGTCTGGGCCAGCGTCCCAGTCCCAGGCCACATGAGATACCGTGATATCCGTTTCCCTCGACCAGGGCACCGCATGGACAGCAATGAGGTAAACAGACGGGTAGCCTAAGTCTGCAACCCACCGCCACCCTCAGGGACTCATCGTCAAGTCTCAGCCCGCAGTTGGTAATCGGTAGGGCTAAGAGCCAGTCGCCTGCGTATGGTGCAGACACTGCTCTAAGATGTGCCTGATTCTGGGAATCAGGCATTCTGGTGACGAGGTCTACCACTCCGAGCTCGATCAAAGGGCCGTCCCACCTTGATTGTTTGTGAGCCCAAGCTCCTTCTGGCTCCGGCACTCCGCTGATTTCCCTCCATTTGGCCTGAAGGGTCTCAAGGACAGGGTCCTTTTTGGGCTTTCCTTGCAGAATCCTTGTCTGGAGTATATCAGTGGCTGCGGCCGATGCGATGAAGGCTGGAAGTGCCAGCGAAACCACTGATCGGATGCCTAGTCCTCCTCTTTTGATGGGCAGGGAGGCTTGGAGCCATGCCTCGTCGGTGAGAACAAGATTGAGCACCTCAGCGATAATAATAATAATAATAATAATATTATTATTATTATTATACTGCATTACTGTCAGTTTCAAATTCAAATAAATTTATTATTATTATTATTCTTATTATTATTATTATTATTATTATTATAGTAATAATGATAATAATAATAATTTTTATTATTATTAATTTTTTTATTAATATTGTTATTATTATTTATATTAATAATAATAATAATAATAGTAACAATAGTATTAATAATAATAATAGTAATAATAATAATTGTTATTATTATTAATTTTATTACTATCATTGTAAATATTTTTTATTATTAGTAATTTTATTACTATCATTGTAAATAATTATTATTAGTAATTTTATTATTATTGTTGTTATTATTATTTTTTTATTGTTATTATTGTTATTATTATTATTATTACTATTATTATTATGATTATTAATATTAGTCTGGTTTTCACATAATAGTATGCTATTCTCGTCTGTGGCGAGATAAGTGAGTGGTGGGAATGTCCCAAAGAGGCAAATGTAAAATGTAATGGTTTTTATTATAGTGACAGTACGGCCTCGATCCTGCTCATTTTTCAATGAGAGTTTGTTTCGGGTGAGATCCTTCACCATCGCTCGTCCGTTTGAATGGACCCCACGCTAGAGGGAGACTGAGTTCCTACGCTTAGAGCTACCAAGGTTTATGGTCTGCCATTGTCGGGTGTAGGGCAAACCCTCTGACCAAAACCCTCTGACATAATTCCTCTGTTATAAGCAGGACATTAGACCCCCCCCCGACAAAAACCCCCTCTTGTCCTAACTAGCTTCTGCAATTAGAAGCTATACTATAATAACTGACACTACTAACAAAGTCTGTGCAACATTATAAGTGTCACTCAGTACGACTATTAGTCTAACTCATAGGCGTCCAGATAGGGGGCGGGGAGTATTTTTTGAGTCTTAGGGAGATATCTTGACTATCTGACACTTGGAACCAGGGTGCTTGTCTCCATCAGTTAGGGTGGGATTGACGCATCTGGTCTAACTATATAAGAAATCGCGTCACAGATAACACACATTCGCTTCGCATAGACTCATCTGACGCGTCTGAAAAAGCCGTGACGCAGATGGCCTATAATGAATTACGCACAGTGGTGCCTTTAGTGTACATAGACCTATCATACATTAACAACAAAAAGACTAAGAAACTAATTAACTGTTTACTATTTAACTATTGGATGACGATACCTGAGTGACCGCATCAGACTTTGAAATGACACATATGACACATGCTTTACTTCAGACTATAAAGTATACACATATACTTCAGACTTCAGATTTTAAAGTATACACATAATAAATAATAAAAGAAAAAAGTAATAAAAATTATTTTATTCTTAGGGGGGTTTGTCCTACTGAGGGGGGTTGGTCAGGGGGAGTTTGTCAGAGGGGTTTTGTCATGGGGGTTTGTCCACGACCCCCTATTATCTGCAGGCACTCACGTGGTATGTAAGACATAAACACCTTTTAATATGTTTCAATGCAGTTTTCTTCGCAAATAAAGTACATGTAAAATATGCAGTTTGACTGTTTGCGGCCTCATTTCAGTTCAAAAAGAACAGCAGCACTGTTCTTCCTTGAAAGGACCTCCCAGCATCTTGAAGGGATCAGAAGATGGTCAATGTGAGTTACCCTTCCGGGTTTGGCCAGCCCGTGAGAAACATTTGCAACAGATCAAGTCTAACTTGAAAATGACTGCGTTATGCGCAGAATATGACCCAATCATCGTTAACATTTGTTCTAGTGTGTACGGTCGCGACTGTGACGTCGGATCGATTAAGGTCCTCAACACAGCAGAGGGCAATGCACCTCGAGCGAGCTCTCTGCTAGAAGCAGAGAGAGTAACTCATCTGTCGAATGGTGAAAGGAGACAACTCCTAGAGTTATCAGACAAAGGTGCACAGGTTTGTTCTGAGAAGCTGGGTGTATGCGAGCTAGGACAGCACGCACTCGAGATACGACCCAGCTTCACTCCGAAACGCCTCCTAGCGTACCGAACGCCAGACTTAAGTCGCACCGAAACTGCACAGGTCGTGACGGATCTGACACAGGAGCATGTGCCATCCATGGCAACCGAGACATCAGAAGGTACATGACGAATTGGAGAAAGGTCGGGGTAATATAGTCAAGCTACACCCAATAGACCTCTCGAAGAAATTTTGGTTATCGGTGGAGGTCAGTGACATAGCAGTAGGGGCGTGACTATTTCAGTGGTCTTACTTAGGGCAGGAACATCCCGTTGCCTCTGCTAGCGCTAAATTAAGTTACGTCCAGACTCGCTGGTCAACTATCGAGCGAGAGGCATACGTCGTGATTTGTGCACTTTTTTTAGAAGTTTAGGACATGGATCTTTCTGTCAGATATAATTCTTTTCTCTGAGCATAATCCTAGGTCTTTTCTCACTGACGCAGTGCCTGAAAGCTCGAAACTAATTAGATGGACCTTAGCGCTACAAGAATTCAAACGAGAATTTAAGTTCAGACCAGGTCTAAGAATCTTATTGCTGACCACCTTTCTCGTGCCTACAACCGAAGGAAAGTAGCCCATTGGACTACTAGTAGCAGGGTCTGAGCCTTAGGGTTGCATGTATTGTAGAGCAATCACAGTGTGTTTTTTTTCTGTTTGACGAGCCGACGACAGCCGAAGAAACGAAGATACGAGATGGAGGGATGTCACGACAGGAGTTATTGCAAAGGCGCTAAGGAAATGCATCGGAACTCAGCGGCTGCATGGAGGACAGCTAACGATGAATTGGAGGGAGGACAGCGGGGGGCATCATTTAGTTCCTTCACAGACTATCGAGATGCACGTAAGGAGCGACCGGCGTCAATTCACTACGTCGACCAGCTCATCCATGCGAATCGCCACGAAGACGAAATTCGACGCCAGAGGCTGAATCTAATCCCTTAGCGGTTCGTCCAGAAATAGCGGTCACTTTAGCGACGATTCCTCCATCCGCTAGGGCAGCGCTCGGAAATATGAGACTGAAGCAACCGATCTCAACTCACGCCGACGCCCAATGAACTAAGGGCAAGGGGGAAGAGACGTCTAGGATATTAATGGGTCGACGGCGGAGCAGGAATTTAATCCCCGGAGACCTTTGATCTCCTTTGACGTTAAGAATTCTTTAATCTCAACGGACTTCTAAAACGCCATTAACGGTATACTAGAAGTGACTGACATATTATCCGAAGGAGGAAGTTCCAGGGCCATTGTGCCAGTCCCAAGCCTGGGTAATAAGGAAGAGGGAAGCCGCTTTAGTTCCATCGGTGGTCTAACCTTGACTGTAGCCGAGAGCATAGATGATACAATGTTCCAGGGAATAGCCTGGACCTGTTGAAATCGCAGTTCTTGAATTTCAGGGCCGTACGTGACGGCGCTGATTGTGTTTTGCCCGCATGGTGGACACCATACCTATCATAAGCAGTAACGACGACTTTCACAGTCGTACACCTGTATGTGACGTAGACCTATTCGAATTGACGTCTTGTTGGTTGAGCTTTTAATATGTTTATGATGTTACCAGGTCTTTTCTGATTTCATGGGGAAGTTAATTGTGCCAGTGCTTATCAACGTAGTGGAAATCATTGTACTCGTTTTAAACTGAACCTCTACCTTCCCGCGCCAAGGCGCTTTCCCTTGGAAAAGGAGTTTACCACATTGTATAATTAAATAAAAATAATAAACAATATTATTTTTCGTCAGGCGATACAGCCCACATTTTCTAATGTATAGCTTAATTACAATAAAATAAGTTATACTAAAGTACAATATTCTAATATATGGTTTCATTAGTCTAGTATAGAGAGCACATATATGAGGCGATATAGCCCTATTATAATAATTATAATACATAGTTCAATCATAATGCATAACATGCGATACATCCCACGTAGTCCAATATATAGTATTAATTATCTTATAATGCAATACAGTGAGGCGATACAGCCCACATATTCTAATATATAGTGCACACGTGGGGCGAAACAGTCCACCTATTATTATACAATACATAGTTTACGATAAAACTAGGGCCATATGAAGTATAGGTGCAATAAAATTGACACAACCTACTAACCCTAAAACTAACCCTAACCTTGTTCGCCTGCCTGCCCACCTGTCTACTTGTCAATGTCCCTCGCCCTTGGTTAAGCCAATCGGCCGACCGACAGGTAGATGCGCAATGAAGCATATAGTAACTAAGGTGCAAGCTAAAGTAAACATTTACAGTGTATAATTATAGCATAATACTAGTAATTCATTCACAACTTGGCCTCAAACGAGAAGACTCAGACTTTCGATACAAAGTGAGTTTACCTTTTTTCTGTTTTTTTAAACATTTTGACCTATAAGTAGGCAATACCGCCAGTCTGGCATACTATCCGAATGAGGAACTTCCAGTGCCATTGCGCCAGTTCCAAGCCTGGTTAGTAAGGAGGAGGGAACCCGCTTTAGTTCCATAAGGGTTCTAACCTTGACTGTAGCCGAGAGCATAGATGATACAATGTTCCAGGGAATAGCCTGGACCTGTTGATATAGCAGTTCTTGAATTTCAGGGCCATGCGTGACGGCGCTGGTGGTGTTTTGCCCGCATGGTGGACGCCATTCCTGTCATAAGCAGTAGCGACGACTTTCACAGTCGTACAAGTGTATATGACGTAGACCTCTTCGAATTGACGTTTTGTTGGTTGAGCTTTTAATATGTTTATTATGTTACCACGTCTTCTCTGATTTCATGGGGAAGTTAATGGTGCCAGTGCTTATTAACGTAGTGCAGATTGTTGTGCTCGTTTTTTAACTGAACCGACACATTTAAGAATTGTGTAGGCTACACCAATTGAAGTGCCACCCGAGCGAAGCAGGAAACTTCAGCTAGTTAAAATATATACAGTGAACCAAGACAATAAATGTGTGCCGTACGCATTCTCATGGCGCTTAGCGTTACATGCCATTGTTATACGATGTGGACGGTGTGAAGGGTGGTTCAACGGTTGCATGTGCGCTTTGTGGTGACTATAGATAGGTGGAAGGTTTCCCTCAATAAGACCCACCTACGACATTTGCAAAGACCATTCAAAATTAATAGAAGCGCCTGTGCCACGATGTCGACGAAGACCTATTCAAGGTGGCTCGGGGAACCTGAGTCATGTATTACACGGGCTACTTCCTGGTATTAAAATGCCTTCTTATTAATTACGGTCGCTGCCTCAGGGTCGTTTTATTCCTCAATTGGACGCTTTCACATGTATAACTTTCAAAATAAGAATTCTATATTCTGTCTAGTTGTATGTAAACCATGGATGTGGTCTCGAGACCGGAAAACTGCGGTCTTGTTCTTGGTCTCGGATGCATTGGTATTTAGTATCGGACCATCGGTCTTGGTCTTGAGTGCGTCGGTCTTGGTCTTAAAGGAAAGGTCTTGGCATTGGTTTCCGTCTTAACTTAGCGTTTATTGTCATTTAATAGCAAATTTTTCGATATTTGTCGGTTATTATCGATTACTAGAGACACCGAATGTTTAGGCCCTACGCGATTGTTATCAATTTATGACGTGCTGACCAAACAAATAGATCTTCATATTGGTCCTACATGTTACTATGGGCAGAAAATAATGCATATGCAACGAAGCCAGCTATTTTAAAACTTGCTTTAACAAATTTCTAGGTTTTGGAACAATCTAATAATTATGTGGTCGGCCACGTTTAGACACTGTCAATTACAATACCGAGGTCCGTGGTACAAGTACGCCGTTCAGACGCAACGTTAATTGACTTGTTCAGATGTCGTAAAGTATTTACCAATCGTATAGTGTAAATAATTTATAGTGTGATATTCTCAGGCCGAAGCCAGAGGCTGAACTCGAAAAAGTTCAGAGTGATCGGTAAAACTGTTTTTTGGACAGTTGGTAAGATTTGTCTTCTTCAGCAAAAAAATAAATGCTTTTAGCGTGTTGCTCCATTTATCGTCTTATTAGATTAAATTGTTTAGGCTTATAGAAAAGTGTATCGGTCTTGATCCTTGTCTTGGTCTCGGACCACTCTGTCTTGGTCTCTGTCTTTGTCTTGAGTTTTCGGTCTCGTGCCCAACACTGATTGTTGAAACTGGATACCTCAACCTTCATCTTGAAGATTCGTCCCTACCAGCCCCAGTTGAATTCCAGGCCGTGATTGATCAATTCGGCCTAGCCCAAAACGTTGCTGGTCCGACCCACAAGTGTGGCGGTTGGCTCGACGTTATTCTTAACGACTGTTCGCCGGTAGACCTCAGGATCCATCCGCCAACCATCTCTGACCATGGCCTTGTTACTGCCACTATCCTATTTCTTCACGACACACCCTCCTACCTTGCAATACGGGTTGAAGGAATCTCGACCGGGAAAACTTCCTGTTGGCGCTACTCCAAGTATCAGCCATTGTTGACCCGTCCATCATGGCTGACCTCTCGGTTGCTGAAATATTTGCAACCTACGAAACAACCATGGTTAGCACCATTGACAGGCTCCTTCCGCTGCGCCTGACAAAAGTTTGTCGATCCGCACTGTCACCATGGTTCGATGTGGAGTGTCGTCATCTACGCCGCCAGGCCCGCAGACTCGAAAGATCATATCGTCGCACCCAGTTGCCTATTGATCGTTCATCCTGGGCACAGGCTCGTGCGAGACATGCATCGCCGCTACCTGGATAAGGAGCGTACCTGTTGGGAAACGAAGATCGTCGTCAACGCGAAGGACGCTAAGCGTTTGTCGGCGCGTTCTTGGCAGGTGCCAGGCTGACAGACAGATGATCCATCTTTCACAGTAAATGACTTTCTTTTTCCTTCACCGCTAAGATCGTCAGCATCCGACAAGACATCGCTGACTCTACTCCGCCGGTTTTCCACCCAACTGACTGCAGACTTTCTGCCATGGTTCCCATTACCAGTGCTGAGCTAAGCCACATCATCCTAACCTCTCCACCAAACTTCTGTGAATATGACCCTCTCCCGACGTTTCTGTTCAAGAAGTTTGTTGACATTCTACTTCCGTTCCTAACCTTCCTCTGCAACATATCTATTCAGGACGGAGATCTACCGCCGTCCCAAAATGCTCAATTCCGTATAATTCTAAATAAGTTGCTTCCGGAACGCCAATCCGGCTTTCGGAATGGTTATTCTATCGAGACGCTGTTACTCCGTCTCCTTTCCGACATTTATGGGGCTATCGATAATTTGCATGTTACTCTACTGGCTTTGTTTGACGTCAGTGCCGCTTTTGACACTGTCGATCATGACATCTTGCTTAAGCGGCTTGAGATTTTATTTGGACTGTCTGGTAACTTTATTAGCTGGTTGGCCTCATTTGTCAGGGAGCGCTTCATTTGTGTGGTTCATGGGTCTTCCAGGTCCACGTGGGTCCTTGTCCCTTATGGCCTTCCTCAAGGCTCTGTGCTGGGTCTCCTTCTGTATGTCATCTACACTTCTGAGATTGCTTCTGTCCCGAATGCCACTGCTTTGTGCTGGGTCACCTGTACGCTGATAACGTCCAAGCCTACTTACATTGCATGGCTTCTAATGCCTCTACTGAGGTTCGGGAAATGAGCCAAACGCTGGATGCTCTCGAGACTTGGATGGCGTCAAACCGCCTGCGACTCAACCCCCAATCTATCTGGCTGGTCACTCGCCAGCAGCTCATGAAGCTTGATTTAACTGGCATTACTGCTGATTTCGCCCGCTTCTTTTTTTGTACGGGACCTTGGAGTCACGTTGGACCAAGAGCTCACCTTTGCTTCTCATATTCACCGTCTCTGCCGTGATCCGTACTAACAGTTGCGTCAGTTTCGAGCTGTTTACCACTCGCTAACTCCAGACGCCGCAACAACCATTGTTCACGCTTTCATTACAGCACGGCTGGATTACTGTTGCTGACTCTATGCAGGTCTTCGGCTGGGCGATTGCGGTGTCTGGTACGAGTCCTGCGTTCTGCTGCACGTCCTGTTGGCCGAAATTTGGCCATGTCTCCGGCTATATGCAGGATGTTCTCCACTGGCTCCCCTCCAATAGCGAATATCCTACCGTATCATCTCTTTTTGGTATGGCAGTCCCTGCTAGGTCTCGACCCTGCCCATCTTCGTGATCTCTGTTACTCTGCATTGAGTTTCATGGGTCGCCGCTTTCTACGCTCTACTGAGCGAGGCATGCTCATTGTCCCATTTGCCCGTACGACTACCAAACAGAATCATGCCTTCTCTGTGGCTAACACTTGTTCTGGGACACCCTCCCGTTGGCGTTGCGGTTTTCGTCAAGGGTCCACTCAGACTCATTTTATACTAGCCTTAAAACTGTTCTTTTTAACCATGCTGAGATCTGGAGCGCTCCTGAGTAGTAGCCTTGAAGCGGCGCTAAGTAAATATCTGTAATGTATTAATGAATTAATGATGTAAACAGCAGTTTGATATGTAACGATTTCCTACTCACATTAAAGAGTCCATGTTGCTTCTTAGCTCTTTAGTTGTGAATTGCTTTGAGTACGCTGGCTCGGGTCCCTGTCTCTGTCCAGTGTCTACAGATGCAGTGACCCAATGATTATCATAATGGGATGTGATCGGTCATGACGAGTCATTTTTTTTCTCTAAACTTTAAATAGACGCCACTCAAGGATAATTGCTAAGCAAGATTGATACTGTTATGCACTTTTATGAAGCATGACATTATATTGTTTAATATGTTTCTTTTTACATCTTCTTATGCAGTAAATCCTTATGATGATAACTTTTATCATTTCACAGAAACATCGATTAATAAAGCAGATATTTTCAAATATAGAGACAGCCTCAAACTAACTTCTGTACACGAGCAGTGAGCATTATGGGCGCATATGTAGCAAAACAGAAGAAAGTGGATCGCAAAAAATATTCATCGAGATCTGAAATTCAATATTGCTGTTCTCTTGAGACATCGCCATTGTATCGGCGTAAAGGTAAGTAGAAAGAAACAATTTTCTGTTAACATGGACGATCAAAAATTCATAAAGCTAAGTTTTGCATGAACAGGTCAATGTAGATCCGGTTGAGTGTATCCTCCGATATATTCTGCGTTCGTTAAGGATATACAATTTAAAAAAAATAATATCACCATTGATTGTCAACAAATGTGTCGATGTTAAGATACCGTACACTAAAGTCCTTTGCCTCAGCTTTATAAAACGCAAACCATCCACCTATCGTCAAGACACAGGACCAGTTAACCTCATATGTAAGTTGGTCTGCGGATGTTATTTGTCACCAGACATGAGATGGTTGTGTTAATCGTTTGCACCGACTACATATTACGAGGTTGGAACTTTCAAGGACAGCAGCAACATCAGTCGCAATATAACATAGACATGACTAAAATGACTCCACCGACCTGGTCCAAATGTTCTTGGGGCCTCCTGTCCTTCTCTACAAGCTGTTTGAGAATGAAAATTAAAACACTTTGTGTTTTTACCTGATTCGATTTGTAATCACCATGCACAAAGTGACGAAGAATCAAGAGCTTCCTTGTTGAGATCATCTCTTTGAGTGCCTTAGATATGATGATTTTTAGCACTGAGAAAGCGACGCTGGAATGCCAGATGACCATAAAGAACGTCAATGACGGTTGATATTTAAATGGCTAACATTCCATGGAATGCCGAGCAACCGCAGGAAAGTCAGAAAGCAATCGTTGACTAAAGTTAATCGCTTGTGTCCTCGTTTACATCACAATAAGGGATCTCTCTAGTTCGTTGTAATGCACTTGCTCATTCTATATGCATACAGATATTAAAACTAGCTTCATGCCTTTGTCTTTAGAAAGAATTGATGTGGTCGACCTCCTATTAGGCTTTCATATAAAATCGCGAAACTTCTCATAACGAGTAGGTCTATTAATTAATCGGGTTATTGGTTGTTGTTTTTATTTTAATACTGCCAATATCTTATATTAGATGAAAACCTTGAGGAATTTACACAAGGAATGGCTGCATCATATTTGTTTCTTTATAAAACTATCACCATTTCCAGTTAACTGTTAGTCAATTTGATCATATCGTCATTTCCGGTGTATAAGATCGCAGTCAGCAGTGTTCACAGTTAGCTAATATAAGGATCATTCGGTGTTTTATTCGGCCATCATAATTCATCAACTAAAGAACAACATTATAGCATATTGACTTTGCTGTTGCCTTTGGTGCGTGCCTTGCGGACTAGTGTTAATTATATGATGCGACTTTTATTCTCGAATAACCCATTTTCACAAATTGAGAAACCATCTTTCATATGAGGTCTACAGGTTTCGCGGTTTAGAGTCAGCAGGTGAAGTGGACTTGTGCCTGTTGCTGAATATAATTTTACCGATGAAATCAAGCGATTCCATTTTCTCCAATAAAGTTTACCTAATTGAACAGTAAAACTGGCATAATCTTTAGAAAATGGGAAAATTTAGAATGATTTTAGAGCATCTAAATAAATTTATTTCAGTATTTCTTCTTGACGACGCTATGGATGACCCGCCCAGTACACCGCACACACCATCTAATACAACAGTAAGATTATGCATTAATTTTTTTTCATGTCTCTAGTTTTGAGTGGAAAGCCCGAGGGGTGGGGGATAGAGGGACTTTGTACGGATGATGGTGGGTGAGAGGCAATGCTGGTAGAGAAACCGATAAAGTGCGGAATTCAGGAGGCAGATCGTTCCGCAGTGTTGAAGAGCTTGAGATGAGATGGGACCGTTAGTCGAGAAAGGGTGAGATAGGAGGCTGAGCTGGTTGCCTGTATCTAAAAATAATGATCAGCAGCACCACGGATCGGGAAAAATCAGCCATATATACATGTAGAATAAACAGGAGAGGGCCGAGAACTGAGCCACCTTGTTTGATGGGACAATAATATAGAGTTGTACGGTTTCGAGACAATGTCTCGGTCTAGAGACGTCTCGAGACAATGTCTCGGTCTAGAGACTTCTCAAGACAATGTCTCGGTCTAGAGACGTCTCGAGATAGTTTTATAGTGTATCTCTCACAAGAACCTGTTGCCTTGGTCTCGGTCTCGGTCTAGAGGTAGTGTCTCACAATTTTATAAACTGTCTCGAAGGGAAAGTCTTGTTCTGTCTCGAACAAGCGGTCTCGATAAACTGGCGTTGACTGTCTTAACATCTTTCGCTCTAAACTCAAACGGATGCTATGAAAAACGCCACATGATGCTGAAATCATTTCGATTATCTTAAAGTGCAAAATGTCTGATAGAGAACCTGAAATTGTGAAGTTCGCATATACGCAATATGATGTTATTGACAAAAATTGCAATAGCGTGTGGTTTGCAAGGCAACCATTACCATAAGCTTCGATCAGAACAACTTTGAGCTTCTCAGGGTGAATAAGGATATGTCTTTTATTTACTTTTTCGTTTGGTATTGGCATTACATTTGCTTGTTTAAAATCGTAGATAGAAGATTTTAGACGTGCCTAAAAGACTTTCTTTATACTATTAAGACGATTCTGTCAAAGATACAGAAAAAGAAAAAGCAGCAAAAATGGTTCTCGGGCATTGGTACTAAATTACAAGTTTCAAATTGAAATTATAAATGAACCTTTTTCCCGAAAACTGACACGTGAGTTCTTTACAACGTTTTATTTAAAATCACTTGTTTTTGCTGTCTCGTACTGTCTTGTACCTGGTGTCTCGGTCTCAGTCTCGGTCTTGGTACCTCAATGTCTCGGTCTCGTCTTGGTCTCTAAGTTCCAAATCTTGCATACAAGTCGGCAATAATATTGTGTTCGGGGGTCACCATTAATAATCATCTGGACTCATTCAGATTTATATGACTGACACCAATAAGGTGGAGGCCCTTAAGCAATACATGTTGGAGATTGGAGTGCCATAAATAGTCATTTCCAGAGTCGTGATATAAATCTACAGATACGATACGAAGACATCAGCTGAGAAGAATATCTTGATCGATCATATCGAATACTGCGGATAGAGAGCCAAAGGAGTGACTTCAGAAAAGATTTTAGAAATTAGAAATAGAATGGAAGTCTCTGCGTAATGATGAGCCTTAAAACCAGACTGGTTGACAGGGAGGAGACTAAATTGCTCATGAAAATTACGACACTGGAGAGACAAATTATTATAGAGTTTTCGAGATTGATCGATTGATTTGAGAAATGCTGGAGTCAACATTTAAATTTTCCAGCTACTATAAGACTACAACGCGTTTCTGTGAATTAGGTATTCAACCTTCAGACTGGGACTTATTTTACATAATATATTCCAATAAATGAGCGAAGTCATCTAAAATGTCATTGATAATAAAGTAGTCGTGGATCTGGTTAACATGGACTAACATAATTTTTGGATAGCGATGCGAAAAGTAAGCGAAGGTCAGGTAGGTCAAAAGCCATCGAGATTGTTAAACATTGATAATTTTAGCGCGAACATCTTTAAGTCTACTATGCTCATAAATAAATAAATAAATAAATATATATATATATATATTAGGATGTTTCAGAATTGCATGGAGAGACAAAATTGTTGATTTAAAATTGAGCTACTCTCTGTTTGGGTGAGATCTGAGGTCAGGAACATTTGTGCAAAAGGTTTCATATGTACAGTGAGTTTCAGTCACAGCTCATGACATGCAAAGTTTTGATCATGGCGAAAACGGCAATGATTTTCGTGTAAAATAGCATTTAGGCATAATTTTAATTTCGATTCAACTGGTAAAAAATTATATAAGTAAAATAGTTTGTCGCTCATATCACAGTAATATACTATATATATACATGTATGGCTTAGAGCATGTCTATAATTATTCTTCATTGGAATCATCATGAAGTGTTGGTGATATTCGACTATCTGAAACACGAGCTGTTGCTGAGTCTCATCTTGTCGGAGAGTATTGCTTAAAGTCTGTTGCAAGTTTTACAGCACATTCTGCCCAGTCATCGATGACCTTCATGCTCATTACCTTCAGCTTAGCATCGGCATAAGCTTGACAGGAAGGCCATGTGTAAGCTGAATCATCAGCAAGAACTATCGGATAAATTTTAAGTGCCTGAACATTCTTCACATTTCACGATTCATAGATTTTTATGTGATTAAATAGGATATATGTTCTGCCTGAAATTCTGCAGTTGACTTTGGATCAACTCTGTTAACATCTGTTTTCATTGGAGGTCCTCATGAAACATACTAGTTTCATAAACAGTTCAGACTGTCAATACAAGAACAAGCCAGATACCTGCTTAATGCTCTTTGACGCATCTGTGTCATCCAAACTCGCAAGACTGATAAAATCCTAACTCAAATATCACAGATGACAGCAAGTGGCATGACTTCTAAGTATGCAGGAGGCAGAGGTCATAATATAGAGCATCTGAGCTGTTTGAAGATGCAGTGAACCAGGCCTTCACATAGATGGATACAGTAAACAGACAGTTACGTTAACATGTCTTCAGCATGCATTTGGCTTGTTCTATAATTTTAATCAGAAGTTGGAACTGTTCACGAGATATGTATATTTTGAGACAATAAATTTCTTTTGCCATCCATCTGGCATGGTCATAGGCTCCAGGAAGATTAAAATGTACACGACCATCATCACTCACAACAGCATGATTTGCACCCGGTATGATTAGTGCTAATCTTATTAACTCTAGATTATCCTGATACCTGACACAGTTTCATATCTTAGCTCAATTGATTCTGAAGAAGCCTATAATGGCCTGCCTCTTCTGGTCAAGCCACCCGTGCTCAACACTTCTGAGATCAGATTTAGCTTCAGTGGCTGGAGCATCAATTGCACAATGAATTTTCCTTGCTCTTTAAATCAATCTGCGGTCCCAAAAATTGAAATATTGATAGAATACTGCAGCTGAAGCAGATTCATGAATATGCTAAACAGAATCTCTTATGAAATTATTGATAAAGCTGTGCGAATCATAGAAATATTATCCAATATTGTCCTTTAATGTTTTCATTTAAGTTGTACGATCTTCCACTGGAGGTGATAGACATTATCTTACAGAAGTCCTATTTGCATTGGATATTTAATTCTTCAAAGCAGGAGAGAGACGAGGATATTATCAATTCTCTTATATCAGTTGACACTTGTTTTCATCAAAGAATTACCAGTCAACGGTACAAGAAGGCAATCTGGCGATATCTGAAAGGTAAAATTTCTATCACACATTACCGCTTTACTTATTTAGCCTACTTGGACCACTAGCGATCACTTAGATTAAATATTCTAATCTTAAACCTTTCAAAGTTCATCTTCATAGCGACGCGTACTTTAAAAAAAATCTTAACTGTATTGTATTCACGGAAAGAAAACATTTAAGCCTACCTGTAAGCAAACAGTGCTCAATTGGCTAGATGATTAACCGCTACATGGTCAGCCCTCGATCACAGAGAAAACCTAACCGACGGAGTGCCACACAGAGTCAACAGTTGACAAAATGTTCCAAGTTTTCGTACAAGTTGAGTCAAGGATGACGAAGACTGAGCATCCTGAACTCTCAAGAACAGGACAGACATTCACCGTTGGTCACAAAACGTATTTCTCGTCGGTTGAAGGTCGACGCCACTTGAAAAAAATTCTTCTCCTTAACATCACTTAAACCAAGACCTCCCAGTCACAGAGAGCGTGACTTAGGTATGTAGATCTGAACAAGAATCTCAATTCACCTCAAACCGGCGAAGACATATTCATATAAGTAATAGGCTTAGCAAAAGTATTTCATGATACAAATACGTTTTTGGAATTTTTAGGTTTTTATGAAAAGAGCAAGATGAGATCTGCGATCATTCGAGACAACAGAAATTACTTCTTAGAAAATATCGAACCGAATCACGAATTCATAACGTCACTGTTTTCCCTCAATTGCACAACGGCAGAGCAACGTCACTTCATTCAACGACAACGTTCAAAGCAGGATAAGAACGCTGAACTTCTGCACATTCTGGGATCCTACGACGACACAAAGTTTTCAACTTTCGTCACGTGTCTTCGGCAGATGAACCAGCCATCAGTGGCGAGGATCCTGAGAAACGGAGGAGGTTTATGGAACAAATTTAATTTTAAAGATTACGAATCAACTCTTCGTTGTCATAATTTTAGTAATAAATATAGGCCTAACTTCATCTAATTCGAATGTGACTACTTGAGGATCATTCCTTAACCTTTAGGTAATTGAGCATGATTAATTTTGCCCAGCTGTGCTTGGCCTTAGTCAGCAGATAAATATTATTACGATAACAACTCCAGCGCTCGTTTTATCAAAATAATTTTTATTATTATTGTGGGTAGATACATACAGTATGAAAGAAAGTCACTATGATGATTTAGTGTATAGACCGAAATATTGATTTTGAAAGAGAGAGTGAAATTAATCGTTAGACGATAAAGAAAAAGATATTGCAAGAGAAGAGACAGACGGGGATTGGGTTGACCAACTGAAAGACCTGGTTAGCCTAGCCACTGGACCCCACAAGATAGTCAGGCCCAAATAAGGCCATGGCAATCACGGTTTATTTTACAAGTAGCCCTATCGATAGGGTATAAAAAGCTAATGTAACAATAATGAAGATTGTAAACTGATATTTACGGTCAACAATATTACTCTACACATAAGTTTCATTTTCTGACATTGGTCGACAGCCCGAAGAAACTGGGCGACAACCGGTAGCATCAAAAATGACACGTCCATAATCAATTGCATCTGTGAAATAACAACCGCTCATCCATTTTGCAAAGACCGTTAGAAGGGATGTAAGCCTATATTCCCAGAAACATATAAACTATCTTGAGGTTGTAGAAAACTAAGATGGCATCAAAGGCGTTATTCACTAGAAATACATAAATTTTAAATTCAATTAAACTCTATTTTCGTCAAATGAGATGACCAAGCTGTCACAATCGCAACTTAGTTTGCAATAACATTCATTTTATGCATGTGCAATTGTACACATAAAATAACACAGGCCTACCTACACACATGCGTGTATTGACCGACTTGTAGTAACATGTCACATTCAATTTATTTTCAATTCATTTATTGTTCCCAATTAAGTGACGTCACATGCAGAATTACTTCAACAACAGAAAGGTGCACACAACATCAGGCATCAGCAAAAACAAGATAATGATTTCTTGGAATAAATGGAACCCAGAAGGCACAACTTCCCGTAATGAGGGTCAGCAATAGATGCGGCTCAAAGTGAAGACAACAGCTAATTATACATAGCGTGACACCATGAGGTGGGAACAATAGAATAAGCATGACAAAATCAAACGAATAGTGCAAGCCTAACAGTACAAGAGGTCTAAAGAGGAACATTAGACCGCTGGGCTAGGCTATAAGTGATGAGTAACAAGTGCGCACAGAGTTCACTAAGTATGAATAGAAGTCAGATGCCCTGTATGATTTTGACGATCAATTTCAATTTCAGATTGAGACAAACGTCCAGTTGAAAAAGATGAAGGATATCTGGTCACACTTTGTGACTCGATTATAAATTGCTAAAATGACACCTAGAAATAATTTTCACCTGCGCTTAATTTGTTGTTCTTAGTTGCAGTAAAAGTCGACGTTGCAAATGTTGATAGAACCCATAGAGTGTCTATAGACCAACAATTGATTCGTCAAAGAATCAAGAACTTAAAACTCATGACCAAATCAAAATCACATGAAATTGATGTACTCATCAGTCAGCTGAAAGACGAAGACATAGAAATTCTCAACTCTCAACTGGACAAACAGATTGCTGTCGTTTGGATCTGGTGTCGTTCACAAGCAGCACTTCAATATATTCAGAGGCTGTACGAATCAAATCAACTGGCAGATTTGATCTTTGGTCCTGTAGATATTCGACCACTTGTCTCTGAAATCATCAAACCGAAAGTGATCAACATTGATAGGAATCAATTCGAGAAAACAGTTGGTAAGTTTTTATGAGAAAACTTAGGCAACATTATCAACCTACAACTCTTCGGTGAATGAAACCACCAGGATGCTGACACTGACAATTTAAGAATAGAGTAATTGAATGAAAATTGAACCTCGAAAGAGATAGGCTGGACAGAGGTTTTTTGTAAAGAAAGCAACCATAACCTATCATCCGAAAAAGGTGCTTAGAATGAGGCACTATATTTGCAATATACTTCTATTATGTCACATAGTCGGTTTAAAGTTTGATTGAGACCACGACACGAACAGAAATATAAAAATGCGATCGTAACGTAGAGACGCGTATAGAATTGACAAAAGAAAGCTGTAATTGTAATCTCCAACTTAATAACGCGCCACTCAAAAGCTTAGTGCAGAGCACCAACTTATTTACGCGCGCTTCATTTGTAAAGGTCACATGTACCAAGCATAAACTTCATAGCAGTTCTGAAGTATCACTGTTAAACTTTAGATCAAAGTGCGGAATAAAAGGATAGAAATGAAGATGATTTCAAAATATGTAGACCTAACAGTGAAATAATTATATTACTAACATCATAATTGTGACTGATTCAGATTAACAGCGATGATCAGATGAAAAGTGAGTGATCCGATCAAGCAGTAACAAGAAGAGGGCTCAGATGAACAGGTGGTTAAAGGCTTAGGATTGCAAGGTGGTCAGAAATTGAAACGGGCAAGGTCAAATTCAGTTGACAATAGGCTTTAAACGAAATCAAGATGCGTGCAACAGATTAAAGGCACAGCCGATAAAAAAACCTAGCAGAGGAACTAGTAATTAATTAACATATGCTGTCAAATGCCATAAAATCTATATCAAATACTAAATTATTATTCGTAAATCCTTAACAATTTTGTTTCTACAGTGGTCGTGTGTCCTATTTCCGTTCACTTCACTGAGAGAATCTGCATAAGAAGAAATGAAGTTTTGGGCGGAGTAACTAAACTTCGAAATAAAATCTACGTTCTTTGCCAATCATTTCCTCGTCTAATTCGTGTCTATGAAGACAGAAATCCATTTCGTCTTCAGGAGGAAATTGCAATAATTGCATCAATAGCCATTGATGATCCTAATGACATTGGATCCAGTGAGAAGGACAATTGTCTTTACGTCTCTGACCAAATAGTGAAATGCGTCTGGAAGATTACAAGAGTAGCACAATACCAACACAAAATCATCCGATGGCTGACCATTGATTATATGCCACATTGTCTGTCAGTGTCCAGTAATGGTCACTTATTGCTGGTCAAATCTCGGTCGTCCATTCTCAACATCTACGGATCGGATGCTGAACTTCTTCAATCAATTCAGTTACCAAGAGATATCGAGGACGCAATTCATGTAGTGGAAACATCCAAAGGGAATTTCATCATCCTTCACCAGTGGATAAAAGATGAAGAGCGAGAGATTGGACTCAAGGATTGGATGTGGGGCGTAAGTGAGTTGACGAGAGATGGACAGATGGTCATCCGTCGATTTATTCCTTCAAGCGAAAAACAAACACTGAGAAATCCTCGTTATCTCTCAGTCGATTCAGACGATCAAGTGTTTGTGGCTGATGCGGGAAATGATAGAGTGGTTCTCTTGAACTTCGATCTTACATGGAATCAGAGTCTTTGTCTATCAGCAGAAGAACAGCAAAGTAAAGAAGAGACGAAGATCCGAAGACCACATAAACTGTTTTACGACGAAAGAAATAAACAACTGATTGTTGGGGGAGGATATTTCTATTCAGGGGCACTTAATATTTACACTTTGAGCAGAAAGTAACTCATTTTCATTCAAAGATTCCAACAAACAAATGCTCTTATAATCTAAACTAAGTTGTCCGATCAATAACACTGTAATATTATGACATAATAACAGTAACATTGTAATAATTAACAGTGTTTTAACGCTCTTTAGAGATCTTTAGATATCTCAGACGCATCGATTAATTCATCAAATATAAGACACGTAGCATTTGTCGAGAAATGTTCGATTAGTCGCTTACCTTCTGTAAATTAAATTCTACATTTGATAGAAGTGATCAACAATAGGTTGATTTTCACAAGCACTTTGTGGTTGTAATTGTAATTTCGACGATAATTTCTATTTGATGTTTTACACTGTCAAATGTCACCGCAAATGCCACGAATAACTATATACTTGTAGCACGTACATATTTCAGCTCATACAACAAAACTCAACCAAATACAAAGATTGTTAATGCTGATTTATTTAGATAATTTTCATTTGCATTGTGAACTTCCTCAGCTGTAACTGACCCTTGGTTCGTTGTCGAAGACAAGTGAGAAAATCGAAAACCGTCGTTTCGTTTAATCTCATCACCTTCGAAAGCTGATCGTTATTATTCCGTTTTGAATGTTGTCGAGAATGAACTGACCTGCCTTTTATCATCATCATTATAAGTTTATTTGGCAATCTACAGTACAAGTTACATTTGTATGACAAACAAAATTTACAATTGCACCGGAGACCAAATTAAGGACGAAAGGTCACGCAAGTTAAGGTAACGTAATATAGTGAAAAGATCATTTCGAACCACTTCAATAATTGAAGTTCTTCTTTTGATCCTTTCATAAAGCTCTACGAAGATTAACTGATTTACTATGTTTTTAAATGATCATCGAGCGTTGTTTCATAATTATCACATGACTTCAGCGAAACCTATTCGCGTGATGTAACTGAGAAACCTCTGTACCCTCTGACGATGGAATTGAAGAGTAGGTGTGAAAATATTACTTTGGGTCAACGAGACACCGTGGACTCCATCTCTAAGCGATAGAAAGTATCGTCGCACACATGTAGATTCCAGGACCCTGAGCAATCTCATCAGTGTCATCACTGGCAATACGACGCATCGTACTATATGGCCATCTGTCGGACGTTCCCTATTAGTTAGTCTCAGTCCGTTCATTGAAAATTCTTCCGACGACGAGGGCTGTATGGTGGTGGATCCTGTCTCTCATTGGAAGAGAATTATTGATCGGCTTCATCTAGGATAGGCGTATACCACGGTATTCTATGACCTTCTGAATATGACTATAGACGGTGTTGAATTCACGGCGGACCAACATGATGATGCCTCCATGTGTCGCTAGGAGCACACACAGATGCAGATAGGCGACCAACATAATCAAGGACCAGCATTTGCCCCTTTGATAACAATTCTGACTAATAAAAGATCAGCATTTCCTCTTCGATGACAATGCCGGGTAAGAAACCGACACCAATTGCCAACAAAGTGATTCACTCAACCTTCATATCTGATCTGTTCCCGCACACATGCCATCCTGCACGTCACTTGAAAGATGTGTTTAAGATCTGCTATGGCCATGTGATTCGCCTTGGTGAGGTATCATTATTTGGAAGCCGTTGCAGCACTGTTTTCAGTGTCATCTAACGAAGGCAGCAGTTTGTGAGTTACCTAAAATGCAGTGTCAATAATTGACTCTGCGCTTCAGGTACCTCACAAACCGCTGCCTTCGATCCTGTTTTGAGGTTTGACGATTGAGGTTCGTTTGTTAATAAAACAATTATTGTTTGGATAACTAGCGAATCTCAATCGTTGCAAAAATTGCGTCAAAGAAGTTTTTCAGAATAGATTCTGTTTCAAATTCCTTTGGTAAGGATTAGTAAGGCCCTTCTCATGGCAGAGCTAGGTTGCTTTCTGTATTCGTTTCTTCCACCACGACTGAAAAGAGAGACTTTTAAAATTCTTTGTCTCTCTCTCCTGCTTTGCTGAATTAAATATTGTCCAATAGGACTTTTGCTATAATAAATTATTATAATAAGTTTTCCGTTTGTTGTCATGATATCCATGACTTTGTGCAGATCCTCAACTTTCCAATCAGTCGACATGTACTTACAATGAATTCCTACACGATGTCTGCCATTGCTAAAAAATATTGACATGATCGTACGCATTGGTGTGGTGAAAATAACCGTGATGCATCTATCTATATAATTACCCAAACCAAGTGTCTACGTCTGTCAGTGTGTCAATCTGTCTGTCTGACTGATTCAAGCGAGTGATTGGACAGGTGCGTTTGTCTTCGAATCAAGTTTACCTAAATAGCACCGGATGTATTGTAGTATTGACCGCGGCGAACTTGCAGTAGGCATATGTTTGGGTGATGCACAATTCGCATTGACCGTTCCGTTAAATTTGTCCCAGTGTTTTCACCACTTCTCTAGCAACGTAAAAATTAAGTATCACCAGTGATTTTTCACGGATTAACAGCTAGTTGCTTCATAATCATTATCGTGATCATCATCGTCGTGATCATCATCATCGTCGTCGTCGTGTTGTCGTCATCGTATTTAGATGTTTCTTTTCTGCCTTTATTGATTTACCAATTAATTAAATTGATTATTTATAACACGCATGATTGGTATTAGTGCAGATGGCAAGCGTATAGCGTGGCAACTATAGTAAAATCAGACCAATGGCGGGTGATGGAGAAACATACGGCGGCAAATTTCGCCATTTTTCAGGGGCGGCGCTTTTATTGAATTCAATTAAATAAATATTATTTTCTTAGACCACATATTCTAAATTATTTTCAATTATAAATATTTTTTCATTATTATAGTTCATCTGCTTCTTCTACTTTTTAACGCGCTCAACAAGAATCTTTATAATCGATTTCAGTTCAGTTATCGCCAATTTAGTTCAACTTATGGTTATGTGCGCCTTGTTTATAAATATCAGTTAAAAACTTAAAAGTTTAATTGAATAGAAATAGGATATTTAATGAAAATTAATTCCCTTAAATGCGAAAAATATCATAACCAAATGGCGGATGGTAAAGGAAGAAAGAGGCAGCGATTGTCTGGGTCAGATTATTACAAAAATTTAGGCTCGAAAGTGTACCAACTGCGGCCAAGCAGAAAGACGCAATCCTGAAGTTCACTAAGCGTCCGTTTAGTTGGTTTAGCCACGACTTCGATCAACTAAATATGGAAGCGCTAATTCGGGAGTTTGCAGCATTGATAGCCAGAAGAGTGAATTTTAAATAAATAATGTGTCATATGAATGAAAATAAATTATAAGCAATTCCTTAATTTCAGTTTCTAGTTCTTCTATGTCAGACTACGTGCTCAATAGAATATTTTCGTGTTTAGAATTTCAATGTAGGCCTACACTGCCTAGTATAATTACCAAGTTAAGAGTGCTCAGAACGTCGTTATGTCTTCTTCGTATTACATTTTAATTTGTGTGGGGCGGGGGGGGCAACATTGCATACCCCCTACTCAAAAAAAATCCATAGAACCGGACCTGCATATATTTCCCGAACTGGAGTCAAATACAATAATCAACTCTACATAAAATTATATCGATGCTCGTATAAATAAGTAGTAAATCTGATTTGCTTAAAAAACAACTAAATACAATATGACATTTCTGTTAAATGTGTTGAATCGTCTTTCTGGATTCTATTACGGTTAGGCTTTGGTCACACGACTCGAATTCCAAAACAACGGCCTATGAATGTAAGGCTGATCCAATTACATACATGTGCATGTACTAAGGCGAAACTATGCAGCATCAACCAAGCTACTGTCAGAGAGTTATAAATTGATGAGCCGGGTACACAGATTGGAAGAACTGGTAACATTATGAGCTGCTATATTTATGATTTAACGTACACAACCTTCATGGCCATAATAATCATCATCGTCGTCGTTATCATCATTATCATGGACCGCCTTCTCTCTTATATCTATGGGGCAAATGACAGGTTTCAGGTTTCTCTCTTGGCACTGTTTGATGTCAGCGCCGCTTTCTAAGCCGTTGACCACGGTATCCTCCTTAGGCTCCTCTGCCTCGTTTGGTTTTTTAGGCACCTTTCTTGGTTGGCTCGGTTCCCACCTTCAGGACCGCTCCTTCACGTTGATCTATGAGTTCACCAGGTCTTCCTGGACCCCGGCTCCATTCGGCCTATCCCAATGACCGGTCGTAGGCCCTCTCCTGTATTTCATTTATGCTGCAGATTTAAGTCCTCTGCTGGCAGCCGACGCTGTTCTGAGCCAGTCCTATACGGATGACCTCCAGGCCTATATGCACTGTTCAGCCATGTTAGCTGCAGTGAGCCAGGTGACGGAGACCTTGGAGACCTGAATGTCGTCCAACCGCCTGCACCTAAACCTAAATGAAGCCAAAACTCAGTTCATTTGGTTTGGCACTCGCCATCAGCTAGCCAAAATAGACATGAGAGCCCTCGCCTTAGAGTTCCCTCAATTCCTTCTCTCATCTTCTGTCAGGGAGCTTGGTGTTACTCTAGACCAAGAACTCACCTTCACATGACACATCCACTCGCGGCGGCACTTCGTATTGGCCGGGGACACGAAAGCGTGTTTTATCTTACGACTGTCCTATTTAGCCGGGGTTGGGTCGGAAGCGCTTCTGAGTAAATGTGTTGAAGGGGCGCTACTCAAATCCTCCAATAAATATATTAGTCATATAGTGTCATTGGCACAGAACAACATCGAATCTTGGTTAAACATGTTAGTTTATATGCATGTGGCTCAAACTATTATAAAGCATTCCATACATGGCCTATATACACGTAGGGCCTGCATTCGATTATTCATTTTGATGATTCCATAATAAATTTGTATACAGTTGATTGATCATAAAACAAAATTAATAGTTGCTTTTCAGCTTATCCTGGTGCTGCCCTCGAATTCAAAAACAGTTTCTTCGATGATCCATAGTGTCGTAAACGTAAGACAGCAAATGACTATCCTCCGACGGGTCACGTGACAAAATCTCAAAGCAATAGAGAAAAGCAGATCTTGTAGTTGGTCGTTGATGCTGTGAAACGGTTAAATTACTGTTTTGTTACTCGAATTGTTTGTAGTAGAAACCTGTGAATTATGTGTTCAAGCGGAAGATTAGTTGTATGAGCAGCAAATTCAGTCATTACTTTTGAATACAGAAGATTTCAGTCGATTGCAGTCGATACAACATTTGACTTTCAGATATCTTGCAAGAAAATGTCTTCCAAGAAAAAAACACATTTAACAGTACCACACTTTTTACTTTCCAACTTTTCACCCGCAACAAGGCGCGCAAGGTTTCTCTCAAACCAATGTACAAATGTTGGATACAATTCATTTTTTAATTTCTGCATGCCAACATATTTAGGAGTTGATAAATAATAAAACAGGTTGTGACATCCAAGCAATGATTGTATGTCGCCATCAAAAAAGAGTCCATCGGTGGAATCGCCAAAACATTCGCTTATCAACATACTTTCAATTCGCTATGCACATCAGGCTCATGTAGAATTTCCTCACATAAATGCAATACTTCTTTGTATTGACGACACTTGTATAAGTACAAAGCACGATAGCAGTCAACTGTGTTGCACTGGATGCCAAAGTCTTTGCTCATCGCATTGTAGAATGAAATCATATTTTCCAAAGCAATTTCCATCAGAGCATTAATTACCGTTTCTTTAACTGTCAAACGATTGATATTAAGAATCTTGTTTTCACTCAAAGGACCTGCTCTGCGATAAACGATATGCCTGGCAGCTTTGAAATAATAACGTGACTTTATTGAAACAATATGTCTCCGATTTATTCAAGTATTCAATCAGTTGCCCACAAGAAATGCAATATCAGGACAATCATCATATATTATATTGAATTGTTTGACTGTTCTTTCGACAATTGGAACATTTGGATAACGAGCAAACACATTTGGTGAGAGACGCAGATCAAGATAAAGCCTTCTCTTGGCGTAATGAAGATTATTAGTAATCGTCTTATGGAGTAAAATCAATCCAATGATTCTTGAGTTATCGTCAAAGAACAATAAACATCCTGCATTTAGTGTTTCCTGGTCCTCTTGGGATGTATCATTTCCGAGAAGTGCCCAACACAAACCTATTGCTTGTTGGTATTCTGATGTGGCAAAATGGAGTGCAGCCTGATAGACCAAAGTCGCATTATAAATACCGTTGGAGTTAAAATCATCATACTCTATTGCTTTTCTAAGAAACTCATTTGATATGAGAGACACTAGTCGAAATTCAGAACTGCTATTTGATCCAGTTAAATGTTGCACGAGATTCAGAGCACGCAACAATTGAAATCGACTACTTTCTGTTGTGTGCATTAAATTCGGAAAATTATGATATTGAGATATAATAATCTTTGGTGGCATCGAAATTGTTTTGATTAAATCGGCGAAAAGAATGTTATCTAAGTAAACCTCTCCACGACTAAAACTATAGGCAAAAATATAAAAATACAGCTGATTGTCAAAGTACGTGAAACTCGAGGCATTCTCTATTGATGACATAACTGCAAATTCGAAGTCGTTGCGTCTTCCAAATCGAATGTGAATTACGGTGTGAAAATCAGGTGATAAGAGGTGGCACCTTATTGAGCTTGCGGAACGACAAACAATATGAGCATCTTCGATTCTTTCCGCAAACATGTAGTCCAATGATTGTAATAGAAACGTTTTCCGAATATCCAATAATGGCAGCAGGTATTCCATATAATGTGGCATTACTTTCGGTGATGAATTCAATTGAATTCAGTTGTAAAAGGTTTCTGTCAACTTCGAAATAGGTCCGTATGACTGGTTCTATGTAATTCTCTATGAACCATTTACAAAGAATGCTAGAATTGCAAAATTCGTTTAGTCGTCTTTCAGTGTTCTCATGTATTGTGGAGCTCAATCAATCGTGAAATAGATTTGCCTCCGGTTTAAAATAATTCGGACAGTGTTTTCTCTTTAGCCACTCTAAGAGCTTTTTCAGTAACACACAGCGGATCACAATGACAGAAGATGAGGCCCACCATTCTGGTGACATCTCTTCAGAAGTCCATAACATCAGAGTCTTTAGATGATACCGACAGAGAACCTCATCCTCCTTTGTAAATTTTTTGAATTAATTCTTTCTTTGCAATGCATCTCAGCAAATGATAGACATTCTGATGAGTTGGAGTCCAACTATGAAGTAAAATGACTTCCGCGAATGAAAACGATAATCTCCACTGTGCTTTATCGTCTCTGCAAGATCGATGCTGAGCATAAAGAACATGACAACCGCTTTTTCCAATTTTCGAGATTGTATCACAGGTCGGCCAACCAAATTTTATAGGTCGATTAGGCCAATTTTGGGCTTCTCTAGACCGCTGAGGACAAAATATACAATGGACGTTATCAAATTCCAAATGCAAATTGGCATGGTCTTGCTGTTTTATTGCTGGGCCACTTATAAAAAGTGGATATCCACATTGATCAGGCCTATCAAGCAACATGTAATGACCTTGATGGGTTGTAGGACTAAAGTTAGATTGGTACTTTTTGAATTTCCAATCATAGTTCATTGTGCCCAAATGTCGCAGTCGAACGAATCCTGAATACATCTGATAAGATTCAATCTTGTAGCATTCGATCGCTTCAGCTAGCTCACTCATATCACTTGGCAATATTGGAAGGTCACCACTGAAGGCCAAATAATTTTATTTGACGTGTAGATAGTCTAAGTCGCCAATGCAAGAATTCAACGGTCGGATGTAGAACTCAGCCGCGCTGCCACTTGGTATGCTATATTGCTTTGGTGAGTCGACGATCAATTTATGCATGTAATCAGAAATAGAAGAATGTGGATAATGGTGTGCCCAGCAGACAGGCATTTTTAGAAAAAATTGACACATAGTGCTTAAAGACATGGTCGGAAACTAGTCTGTTTTGGCAATGGATGATCACACATTTGTCTTGGTTGAGTCGAAGCCATAGTTGCTCCCCTGGCTGTTCCAGCATTCTCACATCTTCCGCCACCGTCGCTTCCTCTCCTCCTAGGGTTAGATCATCCATGTAGCCCAGTACCAATGGTGACGACATCTCCTGTAAGATTGGCTGTAATGGAAGTCAAAAGAGCAACGGGCCAAGCGGGTCCCCTATTATTATTATTATTATTATTATTATTATTATTATTATTATTATTATGTCACAGTTTATTAAATGTTCCACTGAATTAATATAATTATTATGTTACATATAGTGTTATTCATCATTGGCATTGCCAACGGATCTGTCATCAGGCCATCACGGTCGCCGCTTGTCAGTGGATTGCAATCTGGACATAGTGCCCTGAAAAGTCACCGCATTGAAACGTTGGATCAATGCCGACAAGTTTTGGAAAAGGAAGTTTATCTCTCGGGTGTCACTGGTAGTTGTCGAAAGTTGGCGTCCAGTCTCAGACAGAAAGGCGAGGCCCTCACATTGAGAGGACCGAAGGTTTCTATAGCGATTGGAACAAAAGTGTATTTCTTCTCCAGCATAGAATATTTTGTGTGTTTCATTGTGGCTGCTATCTCCGCCGCTCCTCCGGCTGTGGCAGCTGTCTTGAGGATATAAGAAGCGGCCACTGTGTCCACCACCATCGCGTCCCAAAGTAAGGCCCGCCCCCCACTCTACGGTATCAGGGTCTGCTCGTCCGGTCTCTTTCCATCTGATCTAGAAAGACCTGATGATTCCTTGACCGCTGGAATACCGGCTCTGTTGAGGCTGCGATGGATAAGGTCGTTGATATTACAGTGTCTTGCTTGACGGCAAAAACCCAAATAACAGGACAGGCCATGTGTGCCTCTGGCAGAGACGAAGGCGCCGCATGCGCAGGTGTACGGCTCGCAGATGGCCACCCCTAATCGTAGACCGGCCGCCACCCTCACGGAATCGTCCTCCAGTCTGAGATCGGGAGAAACGAGCGGGAGAGCGTACAGCCAGTCCGAGGCGAGCGGTGACTGCAAGGCCCTTAGTCTCGCCTGGTCGTTGGGATCCTAATTCCCAGTCCACCCATCCTGATCGGGAGAGTGGCCTGACCCCATTGGTCATCGGTCATCGAAATGTTGAAGATTCGCTCGATCCCTCCTCGCAGCAGATCGTCGTAAGCCCATAGACGCGGGTGGTCGTGGCAAGGGGTGCATCAAAATAAATACATGAGTTTAGGCGAGCCGAACGAATGTCTAGGATCAGTAGAGCGTCTTGTCTAGCGATTAGTTCCAACCTGTCGAGCGCAATTCCAAGTTCGGCCACATAGGTGTCGAGGGCTGAAAGCAGGGCATCCGGTGGCTAGAGCGGAGCCCCTAGGAGCACGGCCGATGATGTATTGACCCGGGCGAACTGTCCTAGGAAGCCTTGACTAACGTCGTTGATATAGGCGTCGGAAGACAACGTTATTATCATTATTATTACATTATTATTATTGTTATTAATATTATAATTATTATTTTTATTATTATTGTTAAGCTGTGCGTGGCTAATTATTGCGTACAGATTATTATTATTATTATTATTATTATTATTATTATTATTATTATGCTGTTATCGCCCATGTGGGTGAGCTAAGTGAGTGGTGGCAATGTCCCGAAGAGGCAGGCGTCGTTCCCACGCTGAAGAACAACCGAGATACGTTGGAACAGAAATGACGTCTCCATTGGATCGTGGGTTGCAGCACTCGTTCGACTACCCAACTCTAAGATGAACTGCAGTCCTTCACTGCTCCAAGCGCCGCCGGATTCCAAGGAGATGGCTACGAAGTCGTGGGTGTTGGTTATGGTGAAATACTTGGCCCTCTTCGTCTTAGCTGCGCGTTCGGCTGCTTCGCCAGCTCTGATAGATGTGTCGACAAGATGTGACTTGGCGTAGGTGTCGGGCACTGTCACATCCCATGACAGACATCGACCACGTGTCCAAGGAATGAGCGAGACACCGTCCGGTCGCTTTCCAACTTCTCTTACCAAGTTGCCCTTACCAAGCCGAGAGGTTCCTTTTGCGCTGGTATCTTTGCTCTGCCAAGAGCTCTCCAGATGACATCGTTCAACATGCTATGTCATTGATGTTTTCCGCTGCCTCTTCTACAAATTAATCAATGGAGCCCTTTTGCGTCGACGCTCTCTTGACATTGGTGACACAAATATGACTTGCAGAGCGTCGTTCCTAGCCTCAACCCGGCTGCCATTCGTACATCCTCGTTTGAGAGGCGCAGGCCTAGGGCAGTCACAGGAGGCGCTAGCATCCAGTCTCCAGAATGAGGTGCTCGTGAGGTCAGCAGGCGAGCACGGTCACATGGATTGTTATTGGACTCCATCAGACCTTTCCATGCCTTGTCTGTGAATCGGAGGTCCCATTCTTTCTGGCGATGACTCGCTGCTCCTGTTGGTGGTTCTGCATCTGTCAGGGTCTTCCAAGCGTTGAGTATTATTGTTAATATTATTATTATTAATATTAATAATATTAATATTGTTATTAGTAGTAGTATTGTTATTGTTGCTAATACTACTATTATCATTATCATTTTTATTGTTATAATTATTATTGTTATTTCTGTTTTTGTTATTGTCATTGTTGTTGTCATTGTTATTGATATTGTTGCTAATACTACTATTATCATTATTGTTATTATTATTATTAAAAGTTTTTATTTTTTTACTATTATTATTGCCCAGAGGCAGACGGGTTCTCCCGGTAACTTGAATATTACTGACCGTCGATGCACTTTGTCTGAAAATGACTAACTCGTCGTTGTTGTCCTGTTTGGCGTTAAAGCATTGAATTGTTAACAAAATACGATGGTAGGCCCTCGAGGAAACAGTTTTTAACCGTTAACGTGGGTTTCCCGAGACACTTCTGGGTTTTGTCGTAGGTCGGATAGAAAAGCCTTCGTTGTTAATAGGGCCCATGGTTTCAAAAGCAAGAGAGAAAGTGCATACTGTAGGTTTCACACTTTTGTACGCATTAACCACAGTTGACAGCCATAATGTCGAAATAAGACAATGACATCAAATTCGTTAGTCCAATGCGTAGGCAAATTAGCAGGCCGTTTAATGAAGACTATTAAATCGAAACGAACCAGTGAGGGAATGATCATAGCAGTAACTCATTAGGTTCTCTCTCGTGCAATTCGTCATACCTATCGCCATTATTGTCGTCATTATCATCATGGGGGTTGTGGGCGATATTATTATAATTAAAATAATTATGAAAACTGCAAATTGTGATCATTGTGATTATATTGATTACTGTGATTAACATTGTCATTATTATCATTATTATCATTATTGTCATTATTGTTATTATTGCTATTATTGTTATTAATATCGTTATCATGACGATTTTTTCATTATTGTTATTGTTATTATTATCGTTGTTGTTGTTGGGGTCAATTTGTCCTAGGAAGAATTAACTCCCCTATTGCATTGGGTATCGGAGTCTATTTATCCTAGAGAGAAGTAACTCCCCGGGAGTCAATTTGTCCTAGGATGAACTAACTTCCCTATTGTATTAGGAATGGGAGTCAATTTATCCTAGGAAGAATTAACTCCCCTACTGCATTAGGCATGGGAGTCAATTTATCCTAGGAAGAATTAACTCCCCGGGAGTTAATTTGTTCTAGGATGAACTAACTTCCCTATTGTATTAGGAATGGGAGTCAATTTATCCTAGGAAGAATTAACTCCCCGGGAGTTAATTTGTTCTAGGATGAACTAACTTCCCTATTGTATTAGGAATGGGAGTCAATTTATCCTAGGAAGAATTAACTCCCCTACTGCATTAGGCATGGGAGTCAATTTATCCTAGGAAGAATTAACTCCCCTACTGTATTAGGAATGGGAGTCAATTTATCCTATGAAGTATTAACTTCCCTACTGCATTAGTTATGGGAGTCAAATTATCTCTTATCTGCATACAATTCCACCATGTCTGAACTCATCAGCAAACATGATCCAATCTTCACCAAGGCCTGAATCTCATGCAAAAAATCCATGGTTCATTTCTTTTCTCCAAGCTCTAAGATCATTGCGCCGTCGCCTGGAACGAGCATACAAAAGAACAGACGACGCATGCATTCTAAGTAGACTAAAAATCGTAACAAACAGATACCATTACCAACTTATCTCAGCCAAAAAAACACTGCCTATCATTCACTGAAATTCATCAAACCCTCTAAAACTTTGGAAACTGTTAATCTTCTCCACCGCGGCACCTCACATTGTCTCCCAAATTCTATTCCACATGCACCCTTTGCCGACTCATTTGCATCTTTCTTCATGGACAAAGTATCCTCACTCCGTCTCTCGTTACAGACTCTCCTATCACAATCAACATCCTCCCGCCTGAGACGACCACAATGACACAATTTTGCCACCTTGTACATCTTTTGACATAATTATTCGAGCCTGCTATTGACAAAGAAATTATGACCCTCATCCAGAGCTTCTCAGAACGAACAATCTGACCTTGATCTAATTCCAACCTCCTTGCTAACAGACTGTGCAACTCTTCTCGTTCCTACTACAACCAAGATCATCAACCTGTCTCTATCATTCGATACTTTTCCTATGCTTTCCAAAGACACAATTATTAAACCACTCCTCAAAAAACATCCTTAGACAAAGACTTCCTATCCAACTACCGTAAAATTTCAAATCTCTCTTTCCTTTCCAAACTCTCTGAACGGGTTGTCCTATCTCGCATCAACGGCTTCCCAACATCAAACAATCTCTCCTCAACCCAAAACAATATGCATACACCAAGCATCACTCTACCGAAACACTCCTCCAATTCTAAACTACAAGACTGCATGCACAATAGCCACATCAAAATTACATATACTGCAAGTGATGATTTTGATTATCGTCTCTTCGGTAATCTATCATTTTAACGGGTTTATTTTTATAATTCTCACTTCGGAATAGCAGGTTTTGTTATGTTCTATGCTAGCGTTGTACCGAAATTCTCGTCGGTCCAGCTCCCATTAATTCATATTTCTTTACATCGATCCAGCTTCCATTCAGGTATATCTTTTCATCAATCCAGCTTCAATTTAGGTATATTTCAGAGGTGTAAGAAGGTTTCTAAAAGTGGGGGATAAATCTTATAATATTGGGCGGAGCGCAAACAATTTTTGTTGCTACCCCACTTTTTGAATTTTTCTCCACCAGACATTCAAATACTGCAGGATGCTTTTAATGTATACACTATATACTGTATAGTAATATTTTGTGCAATATACAGCTAACCTTCATGCGAAATATTCAATTCCCCATATGACGCTTGAAACAGGCATGGGCTGGATGTCAAGTTAATTTCGGTTTTAACTTGCCGCAAGACCAATGGTCAGTAGACTGGCAGATACTATTCAACACAAAAAATGAAAAATATCAGTACGCAGTAGGAGGGTTGAACATAAGAGACTGAGAGGTAGAGAGAGAAATAGGGGTGGTCATACACAAGAGTGCAAAGCCATCAAGGCAATGTTCAGAGGCAGCAAGAAAGCCAACAAGGTGTTAGGAATGATTAAAAGAACAATAGTCAGCAGAGAAAAACAAAATAATTCTCTAGTTATATAAAACACTGGTCAGACCAAACCTTGATTATTGTGTAAACTGTACAAGCATGGAATCCATACTTAAAACAAGAATAGAGAAATTTGGAAAATATACGGGAGAGAGCAACAAAAATTACAACATTGTACACACATCCAAAATATAAAGAAAGATTGAAATCATTGAATAGATGTGCACTGACAATAATTGAGAGAAGCAGAACAAGAGGTGACTTGATTCAAACCTAAAACAATGACAATGAAGGACACACTGCCGGCACAAACATTTTTCACACTTACAATAAAACCATAGGGCACATATACTGCTTGAGATTTATTCATCCACAATAACTTTATCATTAGATATGAAAGCGATTGGAGAAACACATAAATAGAGCAGATTTGGGGGAAAAGGCGGGGCAATGATAACCAAAACTGTGGGATGTTAACCCCAGCTATAAAACTGGTTAACATCGATTCCACGTCCATTGTAACGAAATTGTCAAATCAATTAGTCCTAAGCATCTACTTAGGCATGATATTTTCATCGACCCAGCTTCCATTTAAGCATAATTTCTTTCGTCAATCCAGTTTTGCTCATTGCTGAACGGTATCCTGTGGTCTAAATGACTCTAAACAGACGTAATTAAACTCGCAAAAACGATAGTGAATAATGGTACAATAATAATAAATCCGCAAAAACGATAGATTATCATCTTTTCCAAGCTATGATGATGTAGGCGTTTAATCTTCGGCGCGTGGTTTTCGTTGGAAACCCCGGAATCACGAAGACTTGTTCGTGCTAAGATGTTTATATTAAAATGCAGAACGTATTTACAGCAACTATTTTCTACTATATTAAATTATCTCTTGATCCGCCCGCAGTCAATCACTTCGGCTTAAGGTCATACGTTTTTATGAGATGCTTCGTATTCTCTGTCGAAAGCTAGCTCTCCGAAAGCCTGCCTTGACTTGCTCTTGGGCGAATGTCCTTTCCTTTGATTGATATAAGTTTATTTAACGACGCATCCATAACAACGATGATATGCGTCCTTTCCTGTTGTTGATATAAGTTTATTTAACGACGCATCCATAACGATGATGATATGCGTCAAACACGAACAGTTGTACAGAGTACATATTTACATTGTCGATGAGTGTCTTTATGTGTGTCTCTCTTCTAGTTTTAATGTTTCATATGCAATAATGTTTTATAAGTAATATGATATTGTATGGTAGTGTTCATTGTCTATATACAGTAGTCCTAGATCTTCCGACCAGAAACTGCCAGCCACTTGTAGATGGTGTCCAAGCAGCTGGTTTCACCGAGCGCGGTGCTCAGTTCGTACGGCCAGTTTTTCCGTGCGCACATCCGGATGAGTTCGTCCTGGAGGCTGGGCCGGGCACTCCAGCAGGAAGTGGCGCACGGTTTCCTGGACGTCACCGCACTCGTCGCAGTTCCCGGTCGGGTGGCGGCCCCACAGCTTCATCTGTGGGTTTAGTATGCAGTGGCCCAACCGGAGTCTGGTTATGATGACTTCCTTACTCCGGTTGGGATCGTTATACTGTTTGGCCATCCTGACGTTTGGCTCCAGGGCTCGGTAGTGCGAGCCAGTGTCGGAGGTGGTCCATTCCGCTTGCCACTTCCCGAGGAAGTGGTCTTTGTACTTCTCTCGAGCTTCCTGGAGCTCGAGCGTCGTCGGGATGGCGATGATGTCATTGTTTAACGCTCGCTTGCAGAGGGTGTCAGCGGTCTCGTTTCCCTCGATGCCGGTATGTCCGGGGATCCAGACCAGGGTTGGGGTCGACTGGGTGCGTTGAGCGTATGCGTCCAGCACGTGGAGCAGTTCCGTGAGCTGCTGTGGTCTGGCAGCGGACTGCTGTCGCTCAACGCTCTGGATCGCGGCGAGGGAGTCGGAGAAGATGACGAGATGGTGTGCATCTGCGCTGACGGCCCATTCAACAGCCCTCTTTATGGCCTCCAGTTCGGCTGCCAGGACCGATGAGCCATCGCTCATTCGGCAGCTTTCGTGGTGGCCGCTAGAGGGCACGTGGAATGAGCACGACACCCTACCTGCTGCGTTCTTGGCTCCATCCATGTAGACAGCCACTCGCGCGTCGTAGGAGCGGATGTGATCTTTGACCAGATCCCTCTTTTTCAGAGGGTCGTTCAGGTCGCCGATCTTCTGTGTCAGAGTGGTGTCTGTCACGGATGGTCGCAGCAGCCACGGTGGTGTTGTGGTGCAGGCGAGCGGTTTGATTTTTGGTGGTTCGATCTCTTGGTCGATGTGTCTTGTTTTGATGCGGATGGGGTCGGTGTCGTCATTGGTGTTTTTCAGCTTCCGACCGCTAGTGATGGATTGCGTCGGGTGATTCGGGATCGCGTTGACCTTCGTGATGAGCTCCATCATCAACCGTTTGCGTTGTAGGTCGAGTGGCACTTCTCTGCATTCTACCTGCAGTGCAGCCAGACTCGTTCCTCGGAGCGCTCCAGAAGCGATACTCAGTGCCTTGTACTGGATTGTACTAAGCACCTTTTTCTGGTTTCTGGAGGCGCTGTCGTAGGCGACGCAGCCGTAGTCGATGACGGAGCGGATGAGAGCACGGTATATCATCAGGAGGGTGTCTTTCGATGCTCCCCAGTGCGAGCCCGCAATAGCGCGCATCAGTTTGAGGCACGTCTTGCAGCGATCAGCGATGTAGCTGATGTGGTCGCACCAGGTGAGATGTCGATCGAAGATCACCCCCAGGAACTTGACGTTGTTGTTGTAGGTCAACGGAATGGTCCCGAGCTTCAGCGGTCGGTGGGCTGCAGGTGTGCCGCAGCGGTGAAATTCTACGGCAACCGTTTTGTTGACGACACCTTGAAGCCCCATCCGTCTAAGTACTTTTTCAGTTGGTCCAGATAGTTTTGGAGATGACGCCGGTTCACTTCCGGGTTTGGGCCAGCTCTCCAGATGGCGCTGTCGTCCGCGTAAAGAGAAAGCCTTACGTCGTCCTGTGGCTCCGGTATGTCGTTCAACATGATGATGAAGAGCACAGGGCTGATGACACTGCCCTGTGGGGATCCGTTCTCCATGAGGAAGAGATCGGACAGCTCTGAGCCGACGCGGACACGGATGTGTCGGTCGGTCAGGAAGTCCCGGATCCAGTTGAACATTTGACCGGAGATGTTGTGCTGCTGTAGCTTCGGCAGCAGCCCATCTGTCCACATTAGGTCGAAGGCCTTCTCTAAATCTACGAAGACGCCAGTGAGGCTGTGCTTTGAATGAATGGCGCGTTGGATGTCGTCTTGAAGGCGGACGATGTGATACTGGCAGCTTCGCATTCTGCGGAAGCCCGACTGGTGCTTGTTGAAGCGGTGATTTGTTTCCATGCGCCAGGTCAGCCTGTCGGTTACTAACCGCTCCATCAGTTTGCACAAGACGGATGTCAGTGCGATAGGGCGGTATGAGTTTCCGTCGTAGGCTGGCTTTTGTGGCTTCTGGATAGGGACAACGATGGAGTTCTTCCAGCAGGCCGGAAGTCGTCCATGTTGCCAGACCGCGTTGTACAGCTCCAGCAAGGCTAGCAGACTTGGGTGCGGAAGCTGGGCCAGGATCTCGTAGGTGATGGTGTCCTCTCCTGGACTCGTGTCCTTTCTACAGCGCAGGAGGGCGATTCTCAGAGCCTGGATGGTGAGAGGCTCGTTGAAGGGCTGGTCGTCTGCCGGCAGCTGTCCCCCATGGAGCTCCTTCGAGTGCTCGTCCTCAAAGGCGGATTTGCGCTCTTGGAACTCCACGGTATGGTTCCTGTTGCTGCTGACATCTGAGAAGCACCTCCCAAGATGATTCGCCTTCTCCTGGTTTGTTGTGTAGGAGCGTCCGTCCTTCTTCAGAGTTGGTATGGCCGGTCGTGATCTCGCACCGGACATCTTTCTCATCGTTCCCCAGACTATTCCGAGCTTGGTCTTGTCGCTCAGCGTGGTGCAGTAGTCTCTCCAGGAGGTCTTCTGCGCGTTCTTGATGACTCTTTGGGTGATTCCTTTGATGCGTCGGTATTCTTCAGCATCCGCCGGGTGCCTGGTCTTCTGCATCTTCTTGCGGGCCTCTGTGCGCTCCTCGACGTGGCGTGTGCACTCGTCGGTCCAGTACGGCACACTCTTGACCTTCTCCTTGGGAGGAGTCGATCGTGGAATGTGCCGCGTGGCGATCTCCGGCAGCGAGCCGAGGAAGTTGGTGTGGCTCGCTTCGATATCGTCGGTGATGTGTGCGACGGTGAGTTCTGCCCTGCAGTCGTCTTTGAAAGCCGTCCAGTCAGCTTTTCGGTGTAGCCACCTAGGGATGAAGGCTTTCTCGACAGGGACTGCTTCCTCGATGTTGATGAGGATGGGCGAGTGGTCGCTTCCCATGGAGTCGTCTAGGACCGTCCAAGTGCACTTCCGTGCCAGGGGCGTCGAGGCCATAGCAAGGTCGAGGTGGCCGGCAGCTCCGGTGGCGTGGCTGGCGGTGGTCGGCGCGCCGGTGTTGAGGGCGACGAAGGCGTTGTCCTCCATGTCGTCCTCTAGTCTGCGTCCTCGTGCATCGGTGGTTCTGCACCCAAAGAGCGTGCTGTGCGCGTTGAAGTCTCCCAGAATGACTGCTGACCTGTCTTGGAAGAATCGAGAGTAGATGTCTGGTGGCAGAGGGTTTCCAGTTTGGCGTGGTCGGTGGTAGACGTTAACAATTTTGATCTTACCTGGTAGTCCGTCGAGGGTGATGGTGATCGACTCCGGGACGTCGGTGGTGCTGGTCGTTGAGAAGGCGATGCCGGTCTTCACGAACGTTGCAACTCCTCCTCCAGCCTCTCCAGTGGTTCGGTCATGCCTCACACAGGTGTAGCCGGGTAGCTCGAACTTGATGTTAGTCCTCAGCCACGTTTCCTGTATGCAGATGATCGTCGGCGGTGTCCGCATCTCGGAGAAGCGGTGCCTCAGCTCCCCTACGCGGGGTCTGAGGCTACATGCGTTCCACTGGAGTATTTGGAGGTCCGTGATGGTGGCTGTCGGTTGCAATGGCTGACGCGGCGCTCGTGGCACCGGAGGAGAGCGCGTAGGCGGTCGTCATCGCGCCGCACACCTGCTCAATCGGAATCCTGAAGACGGCCAAGATGGTGGTAGCTAGGATCTCGATCAGTCTAGAGACAGAGATAGCGCCACCGTTAGACTCCATGGCTTCGACGAACGGGGTGCAGGCACGGTTCAGAGCGTCAAGCACATCCCTCTGTACCCTACCGGTGTCGGTCGTCGCCACCTCCTCCTGTTGTCCGTCGGGCACGACAGGAGTTGGCGCGGTCGGTGGGTTCACCTGCGACCGTTTACGGACAGGGATACCAGAGGGACGCGAGCCTTCCGACTCCGCCTTAGCACTCCCCCCGGCGCTCGGAGCACCGGCTGTCGCCGTCGTCGTGTTGACCGCACCGGCCGTTGTTCCCGTCGTCTTCGTAGTCATCTTTGTCGCGGAAGCCTCCGTGGTGTTCTTCCGTGAGCGAGCAGTCCGAAGGGCATCGCTGTACAGCCTCCCTTCCTGGACGCTGATGGTGGTAGAAGACAATTCGCAAGTAAATTGTATTATAACGAAGTGATCGAAAACTTTGATAGAATGAAGCTTCAACAACAGCCGCTGTTTTAATCAGGAGCCTATTATTATACAATATACCATACTTACAATCCATCATCATGGTAGTGTGGAATTAAGTTAGTATTACTATAAAAGTATGCAATTATTGTATTACATGATTGCTATTGAATTTACTGTTTCGCCATATCGGCGTTTAAGTGTTTATATAAACAGATATAAATAAGTATAATCATATTGAATACAATTAATTGAAATTATTGATTTTGTAAGTACAAATTGCCAAGTTGAGGCCTTTATTTATTTGCTTGCTCCCTCTGGTGTTAAAACCTGACAACACCATTGAAAATCGGACTTGAGTTTGTTATTCTCTCACGTTTTTATCAGCATACATCGGTTGACATTTCATTTAAGTGTGTTGATTGATGCAGAAGACGACTTTTGTTCATCTGCAGATTCAGTTGTTCCCTACATCAATGTCGAAGAAACGAACATCACCTGAGACCAGCAATGACGAGGAAACGACTGAAGGGTCAGACCGTAAGTTAATTCAAAAAGGTTCTTCATACTTATGTCTTCTTTTTGCGAGAAACACTTGGTTGAGTTTGTTAGAACTACTTTAGTAAATCTTACTTTAGTAAATCTTACTTTAGTGAATCTTATTTTAGTAAATCTTACTTTAGTGAATCTTATTTTAGTAAATCTTACTTTAGTGAATCTTATTTTAGTAAATCTTACTTTAGTAAATCTTATTTTAGTAAATCTTACTTTAGTGAATCTTACTTTAGTAAATCTTACTTTAGTGAATCTTACTTTAGTAAATCTTACTTTAGTGAATCTTATTTTAGTAAATCTTAGTCCAGTTTAGACTGTTCCTGTTTAGATCAGCATTGTATGCAGACGCACAATGAGACGACCATTAATTAATGGCATTGCTAGTGCATAACAATGACTGCATTCAAATGCTACATTTAATGGTAATTAAAGAAAATATTTTAAAATTTTACTTGCTTCTCTTGCTAAACGTGCCAAAATTATCTCATTCAGCAACACAGCGGTAAGCTATAATTATTATTGCGATGAAAAAGTAAGTCACAAATCTTCTTTGAATCAAGTAATTCCTGTTTAGATAAACATTTTTGAAAAGAGTAAGGAGTTTTTTTAAATGCAATCTCCAGTAAACATTTTTGAAAAAAGTAAGGAGTTAGAAAAATATATGTAGTTCGTTCAAAACAAAGGCATTTTTAGACTGACTGTTAATATACAAAGCCAGAAAAGTTGGCAAAGAAAAGTACGTCCTTGATTTGATAGATTCCTTTTCTAAGACTGATTCATCAGACATTTATTCCTTTAACGGCGAACGTGTCCTACAATGCAAAGTATAGGAAAACCTATGCTACTGATCGTTAAAGGGTTAAACATTATGAGCCCTGAGAAGTCATTTGACGATGCTCTCGTCTTATCTTTGTGTTTTATATTTAGCTTAACCTACTAATGTGCGCTGATATTGAAAGATTCCTCTGCTGTGGTATTACCAAAGAATCAATAAAGAATCCTTTCATTAAATTATGTTGATCTTATGCTTAAGAGTTCTAAAGAATTGAGTATAAGACTACATATGTGATATGTTTTACCTGTAGCTTCAAGATCTCTCGATTGAGATGCTTCAGTGTGTCCTCCTCAACGCCGTAGCCATGGAAGTGATGAGTATGAAACTAGCCAGATGTGTGTGGAAAGAAAAAGCTGAAGCTGTGATGGGTTGACTTCAAACTATCTGTTCGCAATGGAGCAGCGTCCTTACGACCAACTTTTTCCGAATTGAACTTCACAGAACTCTGGACGACACAGGTTGGTTCATTATAAGTTAAAGTAAAAACATGGGGCTTTCAGGGCCCTCTTTTATTGACTTTTGGTAATATGGTAGATGACGCAATCAACCTATTTCTTTAAGAGATCATTTATTAAGTAAACCTGCCTTACTGGAGCTCGTAAGGAGTACTTGTTCGAGTGGGTAAACGGTATTTGATATTTTTCAATCTTTTGTCATTTTTTTCTCAATTTTGAGTTATTATGTCCGTAAAAACTTGAAATGTTGCATTGTCATGCAATCGTGACATGTGTGCAAAATTTCAGCTCTCTTGATCGACGGGAACATACCGGAAAAGAGAGTTGACAGAACTCTAACGGTCCGACGTTCCGTTCATGACAAACTTTACGTAAGCCAAGTTAAATAAAAGGATTTAAATGGAAAAAATATATCTGATTCTTTTAGCTTCATTCATTGCGCTGCACAAAAATGGAATTGTGGTCGAAGCGTTGTTTAACGCTTGAATAATGTGTTATAGGCTTCAGTGTTCTTATCCTCTTCATTCTCTTTCGGGTGGTCAGCGTATATTAACGGAGATCGGTATCACTGGAAGGGTTGTACGTAAATATAACTCACCTGTTGGTGGCGGTTTTACTAGTGTGAGTCGCCGATATGCACGGGAGAATCTTGATATCTGATCTGAATAACCGAATGGATCTTTTAGATTCTGAATTTAATTTAATGGATTTCACTGGTCCGGAGCTAGCTGAGGGCAAGTTCGACATTACGCATGACACGTTTTACAATAGCGATCGGAATAAGATAGTGGATATTGCTCAGCATGGTGGCTTAACTATCTTCCGTTTCACAGCAGAGTAACAACTCGAAAAGATGTTAACGATGGAAAAAACTTGTATTTAATAGTTTCGATATCTCACAGAATGATCGTATAAAAGTTTTTATCATCTGCTGTTTTAAATAACTGCGTTCAAATACGTTATGTTGAAAATTTTCGTTGAATTTCAAACTGACAAACCGCAGTATCGTTACAAACATAATATGAACTGATTAAAAAATGTCTTCAGGCTAGCGGAAGCCTTCACTGTTGTTGATTCAATCAGTTTTATTTAATAACGTAGAGCATGGGCCAAGACGGAACCAGCATAGGGAGATTTTGGTCAGGCCAAATTACAGTTGCAAATTATCTGCAATTATACGAAGCAAGCCTAAAATAAAATAAAGTATCACTAACAGTATTACCCTTAAGGGCCCACACTACTATCAGTATTTATGCTGCAGAGTGTTATATCTTTGGAGCCAAGCCATATGCGTCGGTGCATCTGTTCATAACTGCTTTAACTGACCTATATACATGTATGTTCAGAGTTATATCGAATCATCTCACTCAAGCTAACTGCCAACCAGGAACACCTTGTATATATTGAAGAATATATTGTGTTCAGAGGGCTTTATTCTGTCCGGAGTCCTCATTTGGCACTGACGGCATCTCCCATTGGGATTTATCTTGTGTCGCTCATCTTCTCTGTACATATTTTCATTAGTTCCCTCACTTCCTCTTACACTCCGTTTCAGTGGCGATCTAGCTACATGAACTTGTATCATGTCAGTCCATAAGACTACTCGTGTAACGGCAAATGAATGTTATAGAGAAATGCTTCGTCCACAAATTGTCGACTATATATGAATGACGACAAAAGGTTCACGACCTGATAGAAATTGGACGAGTGTAAAGAATTTATACTTAAATAGAAGATGATTCTTTATTTAAATATAAGTTAGAATCACGAGATATATTCATGCTTAATACATGTTGCAATGATGTTTGCTAGAATAGATGGATTAATGAATGTACGACCTATTTTGAATTAATGAAGTAGGCCTACACGTACACTCTTTGCTTAAATAGAAGCGGCGTTGATGAAGAAATCATTGTGTAAATTGAAGCTGGGTTAATACAAAGAATCTGCTTAAGCAGAAGGTGGAAGCAGAAGCAAATGAAGAATCGTTGCGTTGTGTTTACAGAATAATTGCTTAGCATAAGCTGGATCAATAAAAGAATTATTGTCTATATAAAAGCTGGAATAATTTGAAGGATCCGGCATAGGCAGAAGATGGACTGATGAACGAATTTTTTCTCTAGTGGACACTGAATTAATGTAAGAGTTAATGCTTAAATAGAAGCTGGATATGTGAAAGGAATTCTTGCGAATGCATGTTGGGGTGAGGTTAAAATAATATTTTCTGAGTAGAAGTGGGTGCATAAAATGACGTTATTGCACTTGAGTTTTTGAGCGAAGGAAGAAATCATAGCAATGACTGAAGCTGGGTTAATGATAAAAATCTTACTTTAATGGAAATTGGGTTTATAAAACTAACCTTCCTTAGGTAGATGCTGGATTAAATAAATATTGGATCTATGAAGGAAATTCTTGCTAAATGAATGCTGTAGGTTATTGTTGAAAATAATGCTAAAGGAAGTAAAATTTAAGGATAACGATCTTCGATATTCATACTTGGGTACGTATTCATTTGTCAATAACTCGTCTGCTCAGTAATTCAGCAGTAATTCCTTCATCGATCCAGCTTCTACATAAGCAAGAATTCTTTGTGCAATCCAACTTCTACTTAAGATGATCCTTTGCAATGATCCAGCATCCACTTAAACAACGTCTATTTCCTTAACTGAGCTTCTGCTTGAGCAGGAATAGTTTCATCATTTAAATTTCTAATTTAGTAAAACAATTCTTTTGCCAACTTCAGCTTCTAAGGAAGAATTGTTTTCAACAATCCAGCTTCTACTTAGGCATTGTTATTTTCGTCGATCTCGCTTCTATTTATGACTAATTTCTTCATCGATTCCGCTTCATCTAGGCAGAATTTTCTCATCGGTTCAGCTTATAATTAGGCATTGTTCTCTTCGTCGATCCCGCTACTATTAAAGAAGAATTTTCTCATCAATCCCGTTTCTACTCAAGCTTGATTCTTTTCATCAATCCAGCTTAAAGTGAAACATAATTCTTTTCACTATTCCAGCTTCTAAGTAAACAAGATTCGCATCATTAATCTAGCCTCTTTCTTTAAGCAAGAAGTCATTACTTCAGTCCAGCTTTTACTTCAAATTGGGAGAGCATGATATTTGCAAGATAAAGGCTGTAAGCATATACTTTGCCAATCTAAACTGCGGTTTATCAAAGTTCGCCAGGCACATATATCAAATAGTTTGATTTATAATTAATAGCATATAATTAAATTAATAAATTGAATAACAATTGAATTATTTCCTTGTACGAAACAGCCATTGAGTAGCCTGTCAATTCAATTCATTGACATAATAAGTATATCAAATTTGCGACATGCATCTTATTCACTTAGCCGCTACGTGTAACTATAGCATAAAGTCTATAAAAATTGCGATAAATAAAGCAGGGAACACGAAAATCGTGATTTCATCAACCTTTCACAAACATTAACCAAAACGCCCAACTCGTAATCAAGGTAGATTAAGATTATAAATTCTAATTTAAAATATAGCACAAAAAGGCAACGACAATGCACCAAATTGACTGACAAATTTACTACAAGCTACTGTGCGTTTGCTGGTAGTCTAATAAAGATTATTCTTACTTAGAAAAAATTAAGAAAAGTTGTGATGTAGTGGAATGAGAAGGAAACACTTCACTGCATCGCTATCAACTACAATATGTATGTAGGGCCTATATATATATATATAGGTCTACATATAAATATATGAAGAATTGCCTCTGAATTTGGCTACCCCATAAAATGGTTGCGTCTCTTGTTATCTAAGTGTAAGACGTTGAAGTATCCATAGTCCAGCCAATGAGCTTCAAATTATGCTGTCTAGGCTAGCATACATCATTAATTTATCAGTACTACAAAACTACACTACTTTTTGTTACGTCACTGGTTATCTTAAGGCTCAAATATTACCACAAACATGAGCAGTTTCATATTTTGTTCTCGCGAAATAAGGGTATGCGGACGTTTCATCCACGGACGATTCATCCACGGACGATTCATCCACGGACGATTCATCCAATTAAAGCAACAGACAAACATAGGCCAAGGGTACCAATTCCTTACAAACTATGTTACAATTGATCTATGTGGTCATTGTCACCTGTCAATAAGCGACATGTCGTTTGTTTCCAAATTGGTTACTTATTTAACACTGACACTGATTTTTCTCATCGGTTCCGGTCATCTCTAATGATGCCCGAGCTGACTTTAAGCTAACATAGTAACATTATATAGACTTATAGGCCTCTAGCCTACATAGGTCTACATATGAAGTAATTGAAACGCATAATATGTTCATAAATAGTTAATTATTTGAATAAAATTTAACACTAATTGTTTAGAAGATGTTATTTTTTCGTCCGGGATGACTCGTCCTTGGGTGAAGCGTCCTATAACCGAAATTAGCACCTATCAGACAGACACGAGTGCTACGGTTCTGCCCACTGTCTAGTATCAACGAATTTTTTTAAGTGTACACAATGGAATTATTTGCTTCTCAGTGTACACACTAGCACTGGTTATTAGCATTTGCTAAACATAGCATAGCTTTTCTGCATTCCATCGCGTCCACAGGTGGCGGATGGTGGAATGCCCTTCAGTAGGAGGGGGTAGCTGCAAAATAAGCGGGGGTTGTCTCTGACGAATGAAAAAACTGCATATTTACCCATTGACGGAGTTGTGACATGGCGAGATCAGGTCTCCGTCACAATAAACCTGGCATCAACTACCCAGTGGGTACCTCGGGAGAGCAGCAGGGCTAGAAGAAGGAAAACTGACGTTGAACCGCTACATATTTCGCCTCTCATCGCAACAGCAAAGCTATTCCTGGCTTGGAAACAAGAGGCGAGTTGGTCGAATGGGTGCGGATACGTCGGCCTCAAAGAAATAAGACGACAGAGAACCAATATTCATAGACAAGTAGTAGAACTCTCTGGATACATGGATCGCGGCTGCAGTAAACACCCAGAGTGTGTGCAGCGGTTTTGGTCTCTATAAATAGAGATTCATATTGTGGTGGACACCTACGGGTCCTCGGCCCATTAATCAACGGAAGAAGAACAATAACTGGCAATCTTCTTGTGACCAAGAAATGCGGGCGGATACGAATAATTGGCACCTGGTCGCCTTTTACGGTAAGCAGAAGGATTCTTTTTCATGGGAACCCAAGATGATCCCATCCTCACTATAACGTTCTCTTAGAGAGCCACGGGATCCCTAACAACCACGGTGTATCTTACCACATCCAATGAGAGATAAGTATTTCAAAACAAACACTAAATTTAACAGTCAGTTTTCTGCAGTTGCTAATAATTTGTTCGTTGTGCAAAAAATAAATCCGCTTTCAACTTTTTTAAAGTTATAAAATCCAACTTAGTATTTGCAATTTGCAATTCTCTAAACTCTGAGAATAAAATGTTTCATCCAGTATTGATTACGAATTGACCTTTCGACGGCGTTGCATTTTAGCAAATCTTGCAGAAATACTAATATCCTTGGATAGTTGGATGAGACACTGGAGCAATTCAGCAATCGTAAGAATTGTGCATCCGAGGATCAGTCCCAAGGTACCGCCAATGTCGCAAACCATTTTGAAAAATTCGTAGGCTGGAGTTGTTTTGATGTCGACGTAGTTCAGCTGAGAGTAGAAGATATCCAGGTAGACGAGTTCTTTGCTCAGTTTAGACATCGTCAGCTTTCGTCCCATTAACTGCGACCTTTGCGACATGTAATTGAGAAAATGCTCTGACAGAGGACTTGTCGAGATTGTGTATGGATATGTGATCTGATGGCACTGGAGAGGACAAGTACAATTTCGAGACGCACCGGAAGAAATCCACGAACTCATTGCTTCTGTCAAACACTTGTAGGCTTGATACAAAGAGCACAGGGGTAGTTCTGCAACTAATTTCACGCATTTGATTTATCAGATTGAGTTCTTCAATGTTATTACTATCAAAGGTAAAGAATCCTGAGAGTCTAATAAACAGTCACTACATGCAGTGTGAGTTGCTTACGTTTAACAGTAGACACTACACAATGCACAAAGCCATGGAGTTAATTTTTGTTTAAACCAAAACACTATGTAACACATTTACATGTTTTGTTCCTGGCTATTAATTATTTCAGTTTTGCTTCTGCTGCACACGCATACAAAATGCCCATTATTTCTTAATAACTTTGCTTTTGTGACCAGGAGGTTGATTTTATCAAAGTTAACAACTTCCTCCGAAAATTCCACAAGCATTCAATGCTCAGTAAACTTGAAGCAGTTTGCTTGAACTTTCTAGAACTGTAGAGAATATTCTAGAACGTGCGCGAAATTTCCAATAATATAAATGACAGTATCAAATACTGGTGCCTTAAGCCACCAGTTGATTTGTTCTAGCTCCCTGAGTAGATGGTATATCAGAGATGGCACCAAGAGCCTGCAAGTATCCGGCAGACGCATTTTGCTATGTATACCCTATGTGGCCAATTTATCAAGACAGGAGCGAAAAAGTACTCTGTGGAAGCATTTGCTAAGATGTGCGAGGCCTATACAAACATAAATGCATGCATGCGTGCATACATACATATATACATACATATATGCACAATGTTATACATACACGCTTCCTTGCCTGTATGCAATGTGCTTCTATGCTGACGTGCATTGTGTACAATACCTTTGAGCTGTGAAGTATTTCTGTATAATCGTACCGTCAAAGGTTAGTGTTCTACATTTACACTCGGCTACTGAATAATCCCTCAAGCATCGCTTCATGCATCGCATGTACGTGTAGTTTTCCGCCTGACGACAGTCGCCATACGGCTCAGGCAACTTAGACAGCTACAAATATACGAACGATGATTTTGTCTTAATATTAATTTTCAGACCGAAGTGGAAATGTTGACTTAGGTGTAACTGACTTTTGGGAATTGTGGTTTGGCATTAGTAAATAAATAAGCATTTTCTTCATTTATTTAGTTTGGTTTATGTGAAGCTAAGCATAATAAAACATCTTGTCAAACGTATTGTTCTTCATAAAGTTGTTCTAGTCAGTGGGACAATTAGCCTTAGGTCATGCGCTATGGAACACAGAGCATATGCGAATATGCCCTGCGTGTCTCTACGAGGAAAAGGAATGGGTTGAGAGCATGACCCGGGTCTGCCACGTCAATAATAAACAAATTCTCATATGCCGTTCTACACAGCTGTTCTGTTGTTGGGTTATCCTCTGGTAGGATGTGTAGTCGGACCAAATGACTCATCATGGCCTGCAGTCTACTGCGCTTCTGCTGACCTGCAAAATTCCACCATTCTGATGACACGTGAAAATTAAGAGCCAAGCCAGTTAAAGGCGTTCTTAGAGATGCTGTAGCTTTCACTGAGTCTAGAAAAATAGTGGCTGGAGATCGACAGCACTAGGGTTGAGTCTGAAAGACAAAGTATATCCACATCAACGGAATAGGCGATTCTGTATTGTATAGAGGCGAATTCATTTGCAGTGGGAAAGCCTTCAAAAATTAATAGGTAGATTGATGCCAAATTAGGTTAGTAGATGAACTGACGTTTAGCTTACATTTCTAAGTGAAACTGAAATTGACGATGAAATGCCAGTTCCAATTCTAAATCCTGCTGAAATCATCAAAGGTGCATCCTTCACGTCATGCAACACAACCTACAGAACACCATCATGTGAAGGTTTGTTCTTAAAAGAGTCTGAGAATTACAAGCTGCCATTTGCGTTGACTGTTATATGGTACTTACTCTCTCACGTTTTATATAGCAGAAGAGTTTTAATGCTGTGCAAGACTGGCACTCGATTAATCAATGAAATTTATTCTGCCACACAATAGACACGTTGCAAAATTTGACATAAACAAATGACAAGTGACAGACGATATATTAGCAGCAAATTAACGAAACCAATGATTAAATACAGGTCCAACCGGAAAGTGGAAAACAACTGGTTGACATGAAAATTCGCAATTGTTAATACTAACTTTACAAGAAATCCTCAATACTAAAATGGAAGAAGTGAAAGTACGAATATTCTGTGAAGAATAATAGATTAATCAGGCCTACCCTGAATCCACTGCCTGGAGAATTGGGAACTAAACAATCAGACTGATTGAACCAAAGCACAAGGCGAAGTCCATTATTGGCTCCAGGTTGACTTGTCACGTATTCTGTTGTATCTAAATCACAAGAAAAAACTTGACAGCTTGGCAAACTTCTCACAAGCAAGGAAACTTTTCCTGCAATTATGGAATCAATGATGTAAGACAACACAGATCTGGATCAATATTTGTCGGTTTAGCAACATAGCTAACATGCCTAATAAATAATTATAGCATCTGCGTGCAGACCCATAGCCACATGAGGTAAGATGAGGCGAGTGCCTCGTCTTAATTTCCAAGTCTATGGGTAAGATGAGGCATGCTTCGTCTTGCTTTGATATGAGAATTTATAAGTAGGCCTTTATTTCAAGAGAATGTAAAGTGTATTTAACTTCGTTGCCTCGCTTGATTGGCATTTGCTCGAAGCGTCTGAAGCATGTCTCGTCGTGCTTTGATATGAGAATTGTAAAAACATTTTTAGAGTATGTTGGCCTAAGGAGTGTTTGACAGAAATGGAACTAGAGAAGGACACGCAGACATACATGCATAACGACAAATACAAAAGCAATTTTATAATGGTTCATATCAATGTAAATAGAGCCCTATGCCTGGTAGTCTTGCAGATAAAGAGAAGCAAAGAAATAAAGACAAACGGTAAGATCACAGAAACCGCCTCAAGGTGTGGAACGAAGTTAATGGTTAATTATTAATCGCTACTGTAAATATCGTGTATATGATTGTAATCAATAATAACAAAGAAAAAATCAAAAGATAGGCTTCAATTTCATACGGGAGGCGAACGAATCCACGTGCTACCATACGTGTAGGCAACTAAAGTTTCCGAAGATTATGCCGCCGCTCATAACATCGCTGGCCACGACACCCTGAAAGTTAACTGCAAGCAAAAACTTCTCCCACTACTGTAATAATAATCCTTATCTTTTGCGTTCTATCAAATTGCAATTCTGAGGAGTTTCGTCATCAATATATCGTACAGGGTATTGTTGTAAAAGACAAGAAGATGAGCGAAACAGAAGAACTGAGGAAATTACAGGCGACAGGTTTAGACATTGCCTTTCCTTTTTGAATTTCATTCAGAGGTCGTAGGATAAATGTAGACCATGTTTGTAATGTATTTCAAGCGATTACTCATAAACCAACTCTGAAAATGGCATTTGTTAATCAACCAGGCTAGGATAGTAATTCACACAAACGTATATTGTAATAGTACGATACCATCTATAAAAATTAGTTTCATTTTGCTTTTGTAGGTTTACCAAACGTTGTAGGGATTATGCTTACCTGGGTTGAATGAGAGGCAGTATCCCAACTCAGTTACTATCGTCATAAATGCATCATCTAAATTACAGGGTCGATTCTCGAACGAACACTGAAACATAATTATCATCCATTTCTATTTAAATTGCAATTACTGGTATACATGCACCACAATAGAGTAGCTTATTCACATCTTTATTCTGCACCATATATAAGTAGGACCGTGCTTAACTGACACACACGGACTGTAGAGGTGTTTCTATCCTCAATGTTTGATATAATGAAGTACCTACATGTATACTCTTGCCAGATGTGGCAGGCGTGCAATTGAAGTTTTAGGCGTACAATTGAAGTCTTAGGCGTACAATTGAAGTTTTAGGTGTACAATTGAAGTTTTAGGCGAACAATTGAAGTGGCAGGCGAACAATTAAAGTAGCAGGCGTTCAGTTGACGCGGCAGGCGTACATTTGAAGTAGCAGGTGTAAGTAAGTAAGTAAGTAAGTAAGTATATTTTTTAGTCAGATGTCTGCAAACGCACGACAAGTACAAATAAAACAGGTACGAACAAAACAGCTATATACGTAATCTGTCGAGAGTATAAAAATTAGTAAACTGCCATGATAGCAACTATTAGGGCCGGGCAGGAGGGAAAGTCAATGGGGGCTAAGGCGCTGATACAATAATCTTATGATAAAGCCACACCGGGTGAAATCATCAGCCCGGGAGACAGACCTGTTGTGAGCACGCGGTTGCAACTGGTGCTCCACACTCCTAATACGAGGAAGAAGATTTCTTAGAATATGGTCAGGGTTAGAGAGGATAGAATTAAAAAGAGAGACATCGGCTCGATCGCAGAGTTCATCAAATGATAGTTGTTCAGAGGGGAGCATCCCGTGTCGCACCAGCTTCCGAACAACAGCATTGAGGCGAGCACGTGGGTCGAATTAGTGAAACCATACCATGCTGGAGACGCATACAGAAGGCGGGCTTGAGCAGTCCACTTGCACAACATCATGCCTCCATGATGTTGCCCGCGCAACATCATGGAGGCGAAGCCTACATGTGAGTACAACTCCCAAAATGTTCATCTCCACCACCCTATCGATTCCAAGCATCGGATGTGGAAGGGCATCGCCTCTGGCTCTAGGTCTACTTGCAATCATCTCTTTAGATTTGGATGTGTTAAGTTTGAGATTACACCTGGAGGCCCATGATTGCAAGTGGACTAGCTCAGAGTCGATAGATGCAATAGCTGAGGCAGGGATTATTACATTGCAATCATCCGCATACTTCAGCAGCTCATTGGCGCTGTTGAGAAGTTTGAGGCCAGAGATGGCATCAACAAAGTTGGGTGGGCCGAGACCAGAACCCTGGATGATCCCTGTATTAATCAAACAGAGGAGAGAGAGACGACACCCATGATTTTTGTGCTATGAGAACGATTAGATAGTAGTGAGAGTATCCAGTTATGGATGAAATCAGGTATTGGGAACGAGGCAAGCTGTTCAAAAAGATATTCATGGCTCACCGTATCAAATGCACGGGAGAAGTCGAGTGAGATGAGTCGGACATACGGTTCAGTAGTAAGCATATCTTGGATTTGATGGAGAAGAGAGACCAGAGCGGCAGTAGTTGAACCATAAGGAAGAAACGCATATTGGTCTGTGAAGTCCCAGTTACTCAGAGAATCAGTGAAGATGGTGCAAAAGTTGCGTCTGACAACCAGCTTATCGAGCATTAGGCAAAGTTTTGCAGTGATGGAGATCGGGCGGAAATCAACCTCAGTAGCGGGACGAGGAATTTTAGGCACAGGGGTGATGCAACTGGCATGTCATTGAGGCGGAGTGAAAGAATCTGCTAGGGAAACCCACAAATCACATTCTGCTATATATATGCTCAGAATTGGAGCTGTATCTGCTGCTTTCATCATGGCCAAATTCCGAATGTCACGACAGATGCTAACTTTCACTAAGAAAGTAAATGAAGGGTTGCATTAAGTAAAGTGGTGATCTTAAAAATGGGAGAAATACTGAGAGGAAAACTAAAAAGGAATCTGATGAAGTGAATGGTGAAGAAAGACACTGATAAAAAGTGTGATGCTACCTACAATGCCAAATGGAGCTGAAACTAAAATGGACGATGAGAAAAGCAGGAGGCTTTCGAATTGTGGGCATGTGTATAGAAGAATAAAGAAAATCACAAAATATGTAAAGATGTGATTGAAAAGATATTAAAAGATTGTCCCCTAGGCCTATACACACAATATGAAAGAGACAAAGAAAGTCAATTGGGCATTAATATATATATAATATATATGATATATATATATATATCTTTATACATATATATCATAGATACATTATATATATTAAATATGCATATATTATATATATATATATTATATATATATCAATATTTATATATTATATATATCTATCAATGCGATTTAAAGTAGTTGGATATAACATGACCTTACCTCAATCACCGCATCGTCCATTCGAATAAGTATTTTACTGTAAACGAAGTCCCAGTTCATACCCTCTGGAATGTTCAGCGATTGTTGGCCGCCACCACTGAGTCCCATATCGGTAACTGGCGGGAATTTGGTTGTAGCGACGTCTCGAAATTTTGGACCTTAAACATTTCAAACCTTGCTTTGCTTTATCGTGAAGTGATGATAATATTGAAATCGGACCAAACTAGGAAGCGCATATCACCGGAAAGACAATTTGAGGGAGAAATCATAAAATAAACTGGAGGTGTAAATTTCACAAATGTTTTGATAAATGTGTAAGTTGTCTGCCTGTGCTGGTCCAGTTGTCTTTGGAACCTACTTATTAAGCAGTCAATTGTGTTAGCTTTGGACGTGGGATTCTCTTCCTTGGGCTTTGGGAGCTCACATCATCTTCTACCGACTCGCCCCTATGCGCTACAGTGGGCTCATCGTCATCATTATTATGACTAAGGATTCACCTATACTACTAATCGTATAATTGCTGTTGCAACCTCTTCAACTACTACCAGTGTTTATTGCAGGACTTGAAACTTCAAGATCAAGACGAGACCGAGAAAGTGAGGTATCAAGACCGAGACCGAGACACTAGGTTCAAGACAGTACGAGACAGTAAGTACGAGACAGCAAAAGACAAGTGATCTTATACAAAAGGCTCTGATGACAAACGGCACGCTATAGCTTTTCACAAACTTCAGGTTCTCTCTCATACATTTTTCTACTTTAATATAATTGAATTGATTGCAGTATCATGTGACTCGCACGTTAACCAGAATTATCGTGTTTCGTAGATACTGGTTTCAGTTTCTAGCGCAATATTTTAGGACCGCTAACGCGAAAATTATCGAGACTGCTTGTTCGAGACAAAACAAGACTTTCATATCAAGACAGTTTTTAAAATTTTGAGACACTACCGCGAGATCGAGATCGAGGCAACAGGCCTCCGAGACAGAGACACTAAAAACTGTCTCGATACGTCTCGAGATCGAGACACTGTCTCGAGACCCCATGCAACTCTGACTACTACTACAATCGTAACTTCCCCCACTTCCACCGCTACTACAACTATAACTGCTACTGTTATTGTTATCAAAATATATCAATATTATTTTTCTTAAAATTGTTTTTATTATAATTATTACTTACACAGCAGGAAGAAGGAAAAGACGATGTTGAATTCAAGGCGACAACGCACGTACATGTATTCATACATAAAAAATTATATCTTAATTCAATTTTTTATTTGGAAGGAAATCATAGAAATATTACCTAATGATACGGTTTCTTTCTTGCTGATAAAAAGCTCTGAGCAGATGGTTACCGTAGGGAAGCGTAGAGATCGGTTGTGAACCACTTTGTAGCTAACAATGGTTGGATATTTAAGATAATACGATATGTGATCGTAAATCTGGAAAACCATGAAACCTGTTCCAAAAATTAGAAGCATCGTCCAAATAATCTTCCGGATAATTGAACCGATTTTATGATTTGATGGTTTAAACAGGTTAGACAAACCAACAATAGATACTTCTGCTGCAAAAATTTTCTTCCGACGTCTCATGATCATTCTCATCACTCCAAAGGAACTGGTTCTTCTGCTATCTTGTACTGCATCCAAGTAGCTCAGAGGTTCTCCAGCTGGATCGGCCTGCGATCTGTCAGCGAACGGATGAGATCCGGAAATCCTCCTGCTCGATCTTGATTTGGTCTGATTTTCGACAACGACTGACTGCCCTTCATTATCTATCGGTTTTGCATCATCTACAAATGGCTGAGGTGTCAAGATCTCTCCTTCCCGCATATAGTCTATCGTGAAGGGATGGGTCATCTTTGGATTTTCTACCGATTTAGTAAAGTATTGCTTCAAAGTCTAAGCATCTGTATGAAGTAACACGACCTTTTAGCCTGAAAGTGTATTTGGCATTTTTGCGCTGTCAAGCTTGTGAAAGAACATACGTCCACAAATGAGAGATCGACAATTCCTATAAAGTTTTACTGCAGCGCTAGTCAATGGTACGGAAGACTTGAGCCACCAATTTGCATTTTGTAGTTTTTTTTGAGCGGCGATGCTTTTAGCTGCAAAGAATAAAAATCACCAGAATAGTTCGGCCTTTAATTTCCCTTTAAAAATGATCATTTATAATTATTGGGAAAAAGTAAGGATTTCTATACCAAATTTTAGGCTGGTAAAATATAGAGAGTTTTAAACAATTCCTGAAGACTTTACTAATACATTTTAAAGGCTTAAATAATAAGAGCTGTTAAATATTCTATTCCGTATTATAAAATGTATGCAGTCCATTGTAACTATCAATGTAAAATAGCATAATAATGTAGGAATTCAGAAATCTCAGAACACCCCCAACTTTCTCAGCTGCCAGAAATCTTTTGTAGGTCTCTGCATGACCGTGTTCATTTGAGTTGAAGAATTGAATAGAACCGTCTAGAATCTCTTTTACATTGGTACCCCCAAAACTTTCTGGACCACGCATGGTTTCACAACACCTTAGAAAACATCTCGCCAGGTCAAGCAACACGATAAATTCTATATTTCAATTTAAAGGTTTAACGACAACGAGAAAGGAAATACTTGTATATGTGCTTCGTTCCTGAAAAACACGAACCAATGCGAAATACTTCGCTCCTGTTTCTGTTTCAACGTAGCTATCTAGCGCTTCAACTAAGAGCAACTTTTATGGTGTTTTCATGGATATAAGCGACCATTAATTTGTCATCACACATATAAAGAGTGTGTCAAACAATGCTAACAATTATAATACTAAATACTATTCAGTATCTGTATTATTTCCATCATTAAAGAACTGCATGAATTTGCTATTGCATACAATAACGAATACACGTAATTTATATAATTAAGTAACTATGCATAATGACACCATGACCTAGTAATGCATAATATAGACCAACCAGAAATCGGTCGTTCAGTGGGCAATTGCAAAGGACAATCGTAAAAATTAAATGCAACGACCGTTCTGATACAATATTATCCACCAATTAATTAAAAATGGTTCAACAGAGTATAAGCCTTTTGACGCCATCTAAAGGGTTCTGGCCATAATATTAATTTTCTTGCTCACGTTTAATACTCTCGACAGACGTCGTCTCATAACATTTATTGATCGTAATCCATGCAGTGGTACGAGGTAAAGAGTGTGTAGTAAGATGTTCTGTGCCTTCTAACCGAAGGATCGCAGGGTCTGTGCCTTCTAACCAGAGAATCGAACGAGTGAATGGAGCACTGGCTATCCTAAGGGAGATATTCACATTCCTCAGCTGTACACGCCATTGTGTTTTTAATTACTCTATGACCTTCCCAGCAAAAACAAAAAAAACATTAAAAAATGTAGCTTGGTAGCGACGCATAAAAGAATCTCAACCTGAAATACCACAAACTCTAAGTTCTTTCAGCCCTTCTCTCATTCACCCTATGTTATCTGCTCCAAGCCTCTCGGTTTTTCAGCCTTATCAGTTCCGTTTCCATCTATTCTATAAGAATTTATATTACTCCGATTCATCAAATCTGCCGCCATTCTATATCTGTCGCCATAAGTCAAGCTTATGTTTCAGTTACTTTCTCTTGCTTTCTTTCTTTCTCTCTCCTCTCTCCCTCTCTATCCTCTCTCTTTCTTCTTTCTCTCTCCCTCTCTCTTCCATATCTCCTCTCTCTCCATCTCTCCGACCTCACTCCCCTCTCGCCTCTCTCTCTGCCTCTGCCTCTGCCTCTGTCTCCTCTCCTCTCCTCTCCTCTCCTCTCCTCTCCTCTCCTCTCCTCTCCTCTCCTCTCCTCTCCTCTCCTCTCCTCTCCTCTCCTCTCCTCTCCTCTCCTCTCCTCTCCTCTCCTCTCCTCTCCTCTCCTCTCCTCTCCCCTCCTCTCCTCTCCTCTCCTCTCCTCTCCTCTCCTCTCCTCTCCTCTCCTCTCCTCTCCTCTCCTCTTTTCTCGTCTCCTCTCCTCTCCTCTTTTCTCGTCTCCTCTCCTCTCCTCTCCTCTCCTCTCCTCTCCTCTCCTCTCCTCTCCTCTTTTCTCGTCTCGTCTCGTCTCGTCTCCTCTCCTCTCCTCTCCTCTCCTCTCCTCTCCTCTCCTCTCCTCTCCTCTTCTCTCTCTCTCTCCCTCTCTCTCTCTCTCTGGTCCCTTGCCATGGGATTTTACGGTCCTGCATTTAAGTTTTATGATAAGAGTAATATTTGTTTAAGCCCAGACATTCACCGGTGTACGATCTGTCGCTAAGGAATGCACTTTGGCAATAACAATGTGCCGCTATGAATTTACGTTTCCTGCAACTTCTAATGCGTTAATTTATGTCGATTTATTATAATAACCTTAGCATAAGACAACGATGATGGTCTATTATTCTTCAGAGTGGTAGTAATCTAGTCAAACTTGCCACATCACGATGTTCTTTGGATGGTTTCTTCTCGTTCTGGCGGTTTTTCATTTCGACGCTTTTGCAGGTAAATTAGCTCCATCAGTAAAGTCTCTGTTTTAGCCTGTCTGTCTGTGTGTCTGCCTGGGTCTGTTTAGCCCTGTAGACAGAGACTGAAAACAGTAACAAACAATGAAGAACAGCAACTGTCAAATGAAAAGAAAAGCAAATGTAGCCAGCATGCAAGCCGTAGTAAAAAACGTTCGCGGTAATTAGTGAACCCAATGGAGTGGTTATATATGGGGCCTACAGTAACTGTTAGCAGGAGTGGATATATCGCACGTCAAGACGGTTGTATCATAAGCATGCTCATCACTAGGAATTGATTTAGAGTAGGTAAGATATGAAACACCAGAAATCCAAGTCATTAAGACAGAGCGAATGTTAAAAGCGGTAAACGAATGCTTTACAATCAACCTCAAACCTGCATTGATAACCCACTGCTCGTACTTTTCTAATGTTAGTCTCAAGCCCAGAGAAAGAAGGCTGGCGACGCTAATCAGCTTTGCTCTGACCTTTTGTTAAAAGGCAGATGGCCTATAATTATAGAGGCTGTCTCACAACCTTTTTGTCTGCCAACATGATCGGCTGCTTGCATACCTGTCTGCCTCGATTGCCAGTTGATTCTGTATGGCGTTAGGTAACATTTGGTGCACAATTTGAACTAATAGCTTTGACGGAATTATGATCCAATACCATAAATGGAAATATACATTCTAAATTACTAACACATCTACCACTATACAATATTCTACTCTTCATGCCTTCCATTAAGTCTAATTGATCGATTTCTAATAAATTTTATTTTTCTTTAAAGCGTCCAAGGCTAAGAATGGCAGCTTTATCTGGAACGCTAGACGCCTATACGATCATCTAATGGAGGACTACAAGGCATCTATTCGCCCAGTTAACCATTCTAAGGAATCCATCACGGTCCATTTGGATCTGAAATCTTTCTTAGTGGAGGATTTGGTGAGTAACTCCTTAACCTGAAACATTGCTCGTCACTGTTCCTTGTGCGTTGAGGTGCGAACCAGTGACTAGTTAAATTAAGTCCTAAATCCAACTAGACAAGATCATGCATAGTAATAATAATAATAACGCCGACCCTTATGGCACCGTGGGCCTAAAAGCGGACGTACCACTACAAGGGCGCCTTACAAAACTAGGGCCGAGCTACTGACTTCCACGAGCAGCCACAAGCGGTGCTTCCTTCTGCCACGTAGGCCTACATTGTACATTGGACTACGATGAATATCGGTTTCTGTATTCGTTAACTATTTTCAACTGCTTAATACCTGATTTATAGAGGATTGAGTTTCTCAAACAAGTCTTCTCAAAGTCTTCAATTTAACTAGAAAAGACTATTATAGCCAACACAAAACTTCCAGATATTTTGGTCAGATGAGACTCGACTGAACCCGATTGAACAGCTGTGTAGAGATTTGACTAGTTTAAATGGTGATGAATCCTTCGCTCTGTAGTGTGTCACTGTTAATTTTTCGGTTCTACATTCATTTAATTTAATGGACAAAATGGTATTAGGACAAAATGGTGCGGATAAAATGGTACGGACAAAATGGTATTGTACAAAATATTAGACTTACGGATAAAATGGTAGAGATATAAGGGGTCTAGGACATATTTCCACTCCCCGGACATTTCCCCTAGGACATTTCCCCCGATTGATCACTAGCATAGCAAACACATTAATAAGTTGTGTATCATATTAGTCATATTTATCAAATATGTATGATTAATGTTATATACATAACATATATATATGAATAATGTCCGGGGAGTGGAATGACATGGAAAAATATATATATACATCAGACTATGTTTGCTATGCGTAAAACAAAATTTGGTAAACCATAGTTTAGGTTGGCAAAGTCATTTTTCTTGCAAATATCATGCTGTCTAAATTTGAAATAGAAACTGAACTGATGAACAGAATCCTTGCATAAATTTAGGCTGGATTAATTAATAGAGTCTTGTTTAATCAGAAGAAGGACTAATGAACAGAATTATGTATAATTTGAAGTAGGACTGATGATAGGAATCCTTGCTAACATCGATGCTTGACTATTTGAAAGAATCTTGTTTAATCAGCAGCTGGATTGATGAAAAGAATCATGTTTGTTTATAAGGGGATTGATGAAAATGATCGCTCTTCAGATCAGAAGCGGGATCGATGAGAAAACGATGTTCAATGAGAAGTTGGATAGTTTAGAAGAATCATGCTTATAAGGCGAAGCTGGATCAACGAAAAGTTATACTTGAATGGTAGTGGGTTCGATAAGAGAATTCTGTTATAACGAGATGGATGTTAAAAATTATGCCTAATTAGAAGCTGGATTGGTCCAAAAAGAATTACGCTTATTTGGAAGCTGTTATCTGTATTCCTTGTCCATACCATTTTGTCCATACCGTATTGTCCGTATCATTTTGTCCGCTAACATTGTGTCACCATACCATTTTGTCCATACCATTTTGTCCGCTACCATTTTGTCCGTACCATTTTGTCCACTACCATTTTGTCCCCATACCATTTTGTCCATACCATTTTGTCCGTACCATTTTATCCGCTACCATTTTGTCCGTACCATTTTGTCCGTCCCATTTTGTCCGCTACCATTTTGTTCCCATACCATTTTGTTCCCATACCATTTTGTCCGCTACCATTTTGTCCGGTTACCGATCAATAAGTGGTTCAGAAGGCGTTTAGTCGGTGTTAAAACCACTGTATAAAACCACAATAGGTTTCGCGTTAACACTAACACTAGCCTACGTTGTTGCAATGTCTATAACAAGCTTTTTCCTCGGTTACCCACATTTCCACTTACATTTCTCAAGTCCTACACTGGCTCCCAATCAACTCACGTACGCAGTATAAAATCCTCCTCAGGGTCTCCAGATCTCAACTAGACCTTGCTTCCAAATATCTTTAAGACTTCATGAGTAAGCCTCTCTCCTCAACATCGGCCCATTCAATCTGTTGATCGTTTGAATCTCTTTGCCGAACAGTTGCTGTGACAGGTCACTCCACATGGAATGGTCTACCCCTGCTACGGACTAAGCTCATGTCTCTCACTCTCTCAAGGTACTTTTATTTCCACGGTGCTTCCGTGCTGAAAACGACTTAATAGTCCACTGCGAGAGAGCCCTCTAAAAATATCTAGATACGATACAGTTAGCTACCAAGATGATGTCGGCCGGTGCAGTTTTATTACTTATGTTCGTTTGAAACTGTGATTAACTTAACTATTTTTGCTTCTGTGTTCCACAGGACGAAAAAAATCAAGCCTTTATGCTTAGCGGATATATGTCTCAGGCATGTAATTTTTATATTAGGAATTTCCTTATTATTATCATTCATCGGCACTTGATTTTATTAAGGAATAATCAAGAACTAATTTGAATATTAATGTGCCATTATTGAATTTCGCCATTACATTAATAGTATGACTGCAGAGACGCGTACCTGTTGTCAATAAAAGAACTCTTTCCAAGACTATAGTCTTATGATTTTGTCTTCAGACAACTCCTCCTCAGGAAAGGTCGACTGATGCCGACCTTGCCTCACGCTGCCTCTAGACTGATGAAGTCCGTCTTGGTGCGGTCGCTTATCTCTACAATAAGGCAACTTCAGTTCATCCTGATCTGTGGTGATTGACTAGTGGCTAATATATTCAACTTTTCATCGTTTTTCATACTGTATGAGAGCTTTGTCTATCAAAGACATAATCGAATTCATGATCCTCCTCATTGGACGGGTTTCAGTGGTCGGTTCTGTTCCTTGCACACGAAAGCTGTCTGTTGTATCCAGATATCACCATACTTAACAGGTAATCTCATTATCATAACCATTTTTTTGAGAAATATATGATCAAATAACGTTCCTATCTGATAAATGGATGTCATGCGTTTTGTCTACCTACAGCAACAGAACAATTGGGAAGCGCACACTGTGTTATATGGTTACAGCTGTACTACCAGTATATGGTAATCAAAGTTCCAGAATACTATAACGGCAAAGCGGTTTCTCTTACTCAAAGCAAGTATACGTGCTGAGAATTTAAGTCATTCGATCCTGATCGCAGAGGTAATTCTTAGATGAAAAAAATGCTCAACGGATAGTTTGATAATTGATTGATTGGATATCTTGTTTGCTTATTTTGGCGTTGCTCAGAAAACCTATTACTGATCAGAATACAGCTGAATTGGCTTCGATTGTATTAAATTGGACTATTCTCAAGTAAATCACCTAAATTATCCTGTTTTTGTTTACATTTGTGCCTGGAGCAGAGCATAGTGGGACGAGACACGATCAGGACTGAGAAATAACTTTAGCTTTTGGCACTCCCATAACTATTCATTTGTAGCATCTTCGAACTCGTCATACTCAAGCTATTAACGTGGTCATACTTTCAGATTATCGGGTCAACGACCCCCGCAGAGCAGGCTTTTGTGAATCCATTGTTAAGCTACTTGTCCAGAACTTAGCTCTTGTGTTTGATATAGGCCTGTGGTCTACTTGCTAATTATACATGTAGGGTTCACATTCATTTTACTCACCCTCATTCTCCAAGGCTAAAACAAGGAGATATCTGACACTTAATGGATGTTGACGCTGTTGTTGTTGTTGTTTTTCTTCGTCATCATCATCATCGCTTTCTTTTACTTGCGGACTAGTTAAGAGTCAATTAAGGTTGAGGGTATTCATAGTGAAGCAAATCACCCGTTTCACAATGCTCATTGAAACATACCCGGGCGTAATAGGACTTTCGCTCGTCGTGTTCTTGGAAAGTTGGTTGTTATAGTTAGTAAAAGTTTTCGGGTAGAAACAGTTTATCAATGACTTCCTAGAGTATGAGAAATGCATTTGGAAAAGTTGCTAACGTTCATTGGTTGCAGCAAGAGCGCTTACCTCATCTTTCCAAGCCATCACGTGGCCTTCGTCGTCTTCACTGGAGAGGTTTTCTGAACCCTGCCGATCAATACTGAGACGCACTGTGAACTGGACTTATCTGAATTTCCATTTGACGAACACGTCTGTTCTGTTGTCTTTGCATCGTGGACTCGCAGCGATCTCTCGGTAGGAGGAGATAACTGAACAATAAATGGAGTTGCGTTGAAACGAATTAGATACTTAAGGCTTCTGTTCTTAAGGCTGACATTACGATAAAAAATGATCATCTGCAGATTGAAATGACTTGCAAATCTACCTAAGTAATCTAACACGCTTACTATGTAACGTAAACAAATGCAGCGTAGTGTACCGAAACATTTATATAGCACCTTTCAAGTATCATAGCGCCTTCGAGCGGTTCCTCTAAGTCCGAGTAAGACGCTATATAAATGGTCTTATGCATACAAACAAGCATCTATGAATATCGCTGTCTTTATAGTCATCCAACTAATCTAAACAAGTGCGACTTATGGTCATGTAAATGCTTTAAACTGGATTAATTGAAGGAGTGCGTGTCATAAAGGATGACTGTTTCAAGAAGAAGATCAGAGAAATCCAGACGAAGGTACATTGGATGGGCGGAAGCGATGGATCTGCGAATCTCTGAAGAATGATAGCGCAGTGATTGGCAGTGAGGACGACTCGCTGCTCGAACACACAGCTCTTTGACGCAGCGAAAACCATTGCGCACAATCCAAGTGAATTGAAGGAGTTCCTTCACAGGGATACAGCGCAGCGGTTCTTAGGTATAATGTGGGAACGACGTGGAAACTATTGAAAAACAGGATCATGCAATCCAATGTCTTGTGCGAAGTATGTTGAGCTAAGAGAGTCGGAATACCTGGTCACTCTTTCTCAATGTTCATGTGAAAGTATGCAGTGTAATAATTATGCCAATTGTCATGTTAAAAACTAGCAAACCCTGATATTTATTATGACTTAGTCCACCAATCGAACTAGATACGCTTCCATATGATCACATCTTTGTATGGAACCATATCGCTGTGCTTTGATCCGTGTCGCAGGTCAACTTGAATTTGATAGAGTTGTACGAGGATCCAACAGACCTTTTAATGTACGCCACCAATGAGAACCTCGAGTGGGGACTGATGAATGTCACGTTTGCACGCAACGATAAACTGTTGACGGACATGGACGGTTTCTCAGATGTCACCTACAGCTTCACCATCAGACGACGTACTACCTTTACCACATACTTGTTCATCGGACCCTCTGTGATGATCTGTTTGGTGACACCCGTTGTCTTTCTCCTGCCCCCGGGAAGCGGAGAGAAGATTATATTCGGTGAGTGATGAATGCAGTTCGCCTGTTGTTTTTTTATGGGTGGTGACACGATTTAACGCCAGGGCCCAAGTGTGTGGCGGATTTTAAAACGGTTGTAGCGTTAGTCCAGCTTTGGACTCAAAGACGGACTTCGTAGGCTGATTTGTGAGACTACGGGAAAATGGCGTGCATAAACGATCCGTTGGTCCCAAACTTGCTAGTCAGAGACCTGAATGGGCGTTGGAAAACCCAGCATCAATGGCTCGCGCGATTATGGCTAGTTGCGCATGCGCAAGCTATTTATAAGCTATTTTCGTACTTGATCTGGCAAAGAAATTTATTATGCTCACTGTTAAATTAACAGATGATTTTGTTAAAACACTAATGTCACTGTTATCGCAATAGTATTCCTCCGCAAAAATCACTATGCATAGATTACGATTGCCTTACTCAACTATTATTTAACTTGCATATGGGAAAAGTTAGTTCGACCATTGAAAGCTAAAGGCCGTGTATTCGGTGATGCGATGCATACACCAGTGTCAAAACTCCCGACCGATTAAACGAAGATCACCGCTATAATTACAATTTTGTGTTGGCGAAAACGTAGAAAATAATTAATAGCAGAGTGAACTATGATCTCTCTTAAACCCTCCTTGATGTCTGAAACTTCGACGAAGTAGACCAATCGAGGTGGCGGGCGAAATTTTATTTTTTAAGCCTGACTAGTAGATTTACGCCTGCCTGCCAGATGGACTAGCGCTAGTCGGGTTTTAGAGTACTTAGGCGTCTCCAAGAATCCCCATACACGCGGATCTTGTTCTCTAGTCGGGTTTACAGCGAAAACTGGTCCGGACTTGAACTTACGCCCGACTAAAAGAGATTCTACACGTGGCCCCAGGAGAATAGACTGCCGCACTTGAGGCATATTACGACATTAATTATAATTTCAAGGTTAAATTAGGTCTTCTTCCGCACGAAAGGGACTACGTAGAATTAGATCATTTGGAAAATATATGCACTAGAAAATGGATAGGAATATGTTTTGACGACACAGTTTCTCTAGGACTCGCAATTTGCAGTTTTGTTGCAATGGTTACTCCACCAATAATTCCACTCAAACTCAGTTTTTGGTTATTGAAACGTGACTGGGAATGAGGATGGTGATGGTCTTGATGACGACGAGGACTTTATAATGAAGATTGTCAACGCGAAAGCACATGATTTTTTACAATGATCACACGATGATGATAGGGAAAGTGGTGATAAAGATGGTCAGGAAGATGATGAAGCTGAGGACGTCCCCGATGATGATGATGATGAAGATAACGATGATGACGATGATGATTATGATGATGATGATAACGAGAATGATGATGATGATGATTATGATGATGATGATAATGATGATGATGACAATGATGATTGATGGCGATGATGATGGCGATGATGATAACGATGACGACGACGACGACGCCCACGCCCAGGCCGACGACGACGCCGATGACGATGACGTTGATGATGATAACGACGACGATGATGATGACGACGATGATGATGGCAATGACGTGATAATATTGACTTTTTCCCCAAAGGAATCGGTGTCTTGATTGCCGACACTCTCATGCTTAGTGAGCTGATCAGCTACATTCCCACGTCTCACCACAATTTACCAGTCATAGGTAAGTTCACTTACATCATTAAGCAGGTGATGAAATGATGAGTCAGTATGATTATTATTTACTTGCATAACCTCACTTATGAATACATGCAGTCATATGTAATATGGTGTAAAATATTATCTATTATATACACGATGTTAGATGTGTTAGCAAGAAGCGCAGTCTATGTTAAAACCATAGAATTTTATCTTGGTATTCTCAATAGCCTATCTCTTCTTATAACCTATGATTGTGTCCACTGAGACAGAATTACTTGCATCATATAAACCATTCCACAAAGTCTACCACACTTGCACTAGCGTATTTCCAACTAAACGTCGATGTCTTAACTTATTTATTTTTATCCGTGTCATACTTTCAAGTGATAATCACGTAGACCTATGATTCAATTATGTGAGGTTTGTGGAAAGCTCATGGATTATCAATGAGCCATCTCTTGATAATTCTACATCATCAATTTACTAATTAGTAATCTGTTCCGACATTGAATTAATTATGGATATATTATTCTTTAATTATAGTTGAATATATTCAGGTATATCCGTTTCATTTATAGCCAAGTTCTTTGTCGGTAATATCGTCATGGCTTCTCTGTCCCTTGTCATCTCAGCCATCATCACTGGTTTCTGGGACAAGAGTACATCGCGTCTGACTGGACCACACGCTTTCTTCCGACTGGTAAGATCGTTATTCAGTCAGCAGTCAATTCACCAGATAACCGTTCAATTACCGTGTAGGCAAATAGCCAGTTAACTTAGCTAACAACCTACAAGCAAAGCAATCAAATAAGCAGTCTACTGATTGGGCAGACACTGCAGCCATGTTTGGTTATAAATGTATTGACAGTCAGCCAATAAGTGTTCAAAATCGTCCGTTGACTGGCTAAATTAGCATCCAAGCAAGAGGTAGGTACATGTACTGATGAGACTTGAAACAATTTGACTCTGCAATATGATGGCGTCATATAAACGTCCTCTTGGTTTTTCTGTTTCAAGATTTTTCTTGGTCCAGTGGCGACCGTGATGTGCGTAAGGAAGGAAGATCTCTTCTCAGCTGATGAGACCTCTAGCGGTGGTGCTCTTGAGTTAAATTCAGAGGGAGAGGACGGGACTGAATCCACCTCCGCAGTTGATCCAGGCACTAACAACAGACGCCGCTTCATGGCCAACTATCTACGCAACGCAGCCAAGTCCGAGTGGCGCCAGCTAGTGATAGTTTTCGATCGCCTGTTCTTCGTCATCTATTGCGTCATACTCACAATTGTGACGCTGTCGTTTGCGCGCTACATATGACGTCACAGTTAAGAATAGCAGATGTAAAGTACCGACATTCTTGGCAAAAGATATACATTACAACAAACATAAAAATAAATTTTCGTCAGTTGGTTGAGATTATACAACCAACTTTCGTTATGAGACTGATTGAGTTTTTCTTATAATAAAGTAAAAGCGAATGGCGCTCAATTGTGTTTTTATGATCACAAGTTCAATACGAACTATTTTTTATTATTATTGTAGCCATTACCCACATTGTTGAAGACTTCCTATAAGCATCGTTCATTCAAGCTAATAATATTTTTTTTAATTTGAGTTCTCCTCGAGTAAATAAATTTATGTGTAACTCATAATTGCTATAAATAGCTCACGGACGAATAACTTTTGCAGGAAAATACAAACGAACCGATAGCGAAGGTAAACGTAAACAATACGAACGCAAATTTTAAGTATGTATTTATGTATCTATGCATGCATGTATGAATGTGTTTATGTACGAATGTATGTTAGTAGGTATGCAACCGTGCATACATGCATGTAAGTGTAATTTGTATACTTGTATGTAAGTACGCTTCTACGGATGTGCGACTACGCATGTACAGTGAGTATGTATGTATGGTAGGTAGGCATAAGTAGGCCCTAATTTAACGAATATGAGTATGCATGTGCGACCGTTCATTCCTTACAAAGATTTACATAGCGCCCCTTCAAAGTTACTACTCAGGAGCGCTCCCGACCCCAGCAAGACTAAAAAGAACAGCCTTAAGGCGAGTATAAAAAGCGCCTGAGTGGACCCTTGGTTACAACGCATATAATCGTTGTTATGGATGCGTCGTTAAATAAACTTATATCAATCAATCAACCCTTGGTTACAAGCGCAACGCCAACGGGAGCGTGTTCCAGAGCGAGGGGCCAACCATTGAGAATACACGATTTGGTTTAGTAGTTGTTGATAAATTGGGCAATGAGTGGGCCTCGCTCAGTGGGAGCGGAGAGAGCGACGACCCGGTGCACTCAAAATAGAGTAGCAGAGGTTGCGAAGATACCCAAGGGCGAGACCCAGCAAGGACGCCAGACCAAAGCGATGACACATGTACACTGCCAAAGAGGGAACCAGCGTAGCACGTGCAGCCAGCATATAGCAGGAGACATGTCAAAATTTCAAATGCGTCAGACAAGACGTGCGCCAGAACAGCGGACCCGGTCCAGAGACAGCAACCGCCCAGCTGAAGGCCTGTACAGAGTGAGCAATAGTGCTCTAGTCGAGCGGTGATAACGGAATGAACAAGGATATACGATATGTGTACGTGTATTATAATCATCGCAGTGGTTCGTCAATTAGAATTAGGTTACATAATTGTTTTATCCATGCTACGAAAACGTACGTGTATATGGTACATATAATTATACACGTAAGTGCATACATGTTCATAAATATAATGAAATATATATATATGCTAAGCCAACCAATAGGAGACAAGATGAGCTGTGGAATGGTTGATTCTGCAGAAGATACGGTCCTCAGATGTTTTGCATGCACTCCAGGGCCTTGAATTTTTATATTTGCTTGAGATATTTTGATGCATATTTAAGAATCTGCATACTCTAGGCCCCTTACCCATCATGTGATCCATATCATATGTCTATGATGTGCTGCAAGATTTCACAAATGATGAACTGACACATCCGTATTTGCAATCAACCATAATTATTATGTTGATGTGCATCTTAGTAATTCATTAACCTACGCATAATTAAAGTACAGGCTAAACGAACATTAGCACCATCTGTCATCATGCTATCTATTTCATAATTCGCTGCTAAAGCTGTGGTGACTATTAGATAGTGTACATGTTGCGCTGTTGACAGAGGTTGGACGAGTTCCGTTGGTCGTCATTTAATGGCTCAGACCATTATGAGCAGGGTACTTTAAATCTTGCAGCGAATAAATAACGTTGAACAATACGTTTTGGCTTTGGCTTCGGTGCTTGTTGCGAATGAAATTGTAAAGATCATAAGTGTCAATAATATTGTAAGTACAAAAGCACAGGCTTCGGCGTGCGCTATATTATTTCTCTAAAGTTTTTCGAAGTGTCTTATATCACCAATATGTGCACCTTGTTGACACTGCATCACAGTTTCTTCTATGCTCTTATTTAATAGGTTCAGGGACATATTTGTAGCCATTCTGCATCCTTGTCACATTCAGTAATCCATTGGAAGTCATTCTTCATTCTTTACAACTTCTTCGTCATCAGGCCAATTATTTTTTCGGGCCCTACCTGAGGTGCGATTGGCCTTCAGATAGCATCGAGATCAACGCAATCAAAGGCTGCCTTCAGGTCTATAGAGGCAATCCACAATCTCTTATCATTTGGCTCACTCTGTTAATGAATTATTTCTTATTTGATTTAATTTCTCAATTAAACATCAGGAATCACTGTGAGGTTCAAAGCCGAATATAGCCACTGAACGAACGAATGAACGACACGCCTTTGCATACATGTATCTGTCAACTCGTAAATATCTGCATCTCACTCTTAATCAGAGTTTCCATGCTGAGAGCACCTCTGAATAGCAGTTATTCTGTGGGAGACGCAATGTAGATCCAAGGATACGATGCGATACATGTCATGTTTATTAATGTTTTAATTCTAATATCATAGTCTATTGACTGGGAAGATTGATTCAACAGGACCTTATTAATATTATTATTATTATTATTATTATTATTATTATTATTGTTGTTGTTGTTGTTGTTGTTGCTGTTATAACGGCTTTATCAATTTCAAGTGAGAATTAATGGTGATGTCGTTCGAAGTAACCCTGCTCGTTGGACTTCTGAGCAGCGAAAGTTTCCTTGAAAGCAACTGCGTTGTAGCGTTGAATTATTATTATTATTATTATTAATAATATTATTATTATTGTTATTATTATTATTATCAGGGTCTTTAATGTAAATTAATGCTGATGTCGTCCGGAGTAGTCCTGCTCGTTGGCCTCCTGCGTTGTAGCGTTGAATAGTCATCGGATGCGCTGGTAGAGAAAAGTCGTCTCCCTCTGCTCCCCAGTAACTGCGCTCAGTTTGTGCCCCAGTTCTGAAAGGAAGCTTTGGCCTTCGGAATTGATGGGGCCAAAAGTTTCGAATGCCACCGGTGTGAAAACGTGCGTGGAGGCTAGCTCGGCGTATTTCTGAGTTTTGAGGTTCGCCCGCTCTTTGATTGCCATTGTATCTGACACTGTCGCGTCCCGTATCAAACACCGCCCCGCCCGCCATGGAATATGAGTGAGTCCGTCTGGTCTTTTTCCATCAGATCGGGTCAAGCTCACCGGCTCTTTGACAGTGGGGATCCCTGCACGGATAAGACTCCTATGAATAATGTCGTTCAGGGCCGCGTGTCTGGGCCAGCGTCCCAGTCCCAGGCCACATGAGATACCGTGATATCCGTTTCCCTCGACCAGGGCACCGCATGGGCACCAATGAGGTAAACAGACGGGTAGCCCAAGTCTGTAACCCACCGCCACCCTCAGGGACTCATCGTAAAGTCTCAGCCTGCAGTTGGTAATCGGTAGGGCTAAGAGCCAGTCGCCTGCGTATGGTGCTGACACTCCTCTAAGACGTGCCTGATTCTGGGAATCGGGCATTCTGGTGACGAGGTCTACCACTCCGAGCTCGATTGAAGGGCCGTCCCACCTTGATTGTTTGTGAGCCCAAGCTCCTTCTGGCTCCGGCACTCCGCTGATTTCCTTCCATTTGGCCTGAAGGGTCTCAAGGGCAGGGTCCTTTTTGGGCTTTCCTCGCAGAATCCTTGTCTGGAGTATATCAGTGGCTGCGGCCGATGCCATGAAGGCCATGAATAATATTATTATTATTATCATTATTATACTGCATTACTGTCAGTTTGAAATTCAAAGAAATTTATTCTTCTTCTTCTTATTATTATTATTATAATACTAATAGTAATAATGATAATGATAATAATTGTTATTATTATTAATTTTTTATTAATAATGTTATTATTATTTATATTAATAATAATAATAATAACAATAATAATAATAATAATAGTAAGAATAATAATAATAATAATAATTCTTATTATTATTAATTTTATTACTATCCTTGTAAATTTTTTTATTATTATTAATTTTATTACTATCATTATAAATAATTATTATTATTAATTTTATTATTATTGTTGTTATTATTATTTTTTATTGTTATTATTGTTATTATTTATATTATTACTATCATTATTATTATTATTAGTCTAGTTTTCACATAATATTATGCTATTCTCGCCTGTGGCGAGATAAGTGAGTGGTAGGAATGTCCCAAAGCGGCAAATGTTAAATGTAATGGTTTTTATTATAGTGACAATACGGCCTCGATCCTGCTCATTTTTCAATGAGAGTTTGTTTCGGGTGAGATCCTTCACCACCGCTCGTCCGTTTGAATGGACCCACGCTAGAGGGAGACTGAGTTCCCACGCTTAGAGCTACCAAGGTTTATGGTCTGCCATTGTCGGGTGTAGGACAAAGCCCTCTGACCAAAACCCTCTGACATAAACTCCTCTGACCTAATTCCTCTGTTATAAGCAGGACATTAGCCCCCACCCCCGACAAAAAACCCCTCTTGCCCTAACTAGCTTCTGCAATTAGAAGCCATACCATAATAACTGACACTACTAACAAAGTCTGCACAACATTATAAGTGTCAATCAGTACGACTATTAGTCTAACTCATTGGCGTCCAGATAGGGGGCGGTGGGTATTTTTTGAGTCTTAGGGGATATCTTGACTATCTGACACTTGGAACCAGGGTGCTTGCCTCCATCAGTTAGGGTGGGATTGACGCCTCTGGTCTGACTTATATAAGAAATCGCGTCACAGATAACACACATACGCTCTGCATAGACTAACCTGACGCGTATGAAAAAGCCGTTTCACAGATAGCCTATAATGAATTACGCACAGTGGTGCCTTCAGTGTACATAGACCAATCATATATTAACAACAAAAAGACCATGGAACTAATTAACTGTTTGCTATTTAACTATTGGACGACGATACCTGAGTGACCGCATCAGACTTTGAAATGACACATATGACACATGTTTTACTTCAGACTTTAAAGTATACACATATACTTCAGACTTCAGACTTTAAAGTATACGCATAATAAATAATAAAAGTAAAAAGTAACAAAAATTATTTTATTCTTAGGGGGGTTTGTCCTACTGAGGGGGGTTGGTCAGGGGGAGTTTGTCAGAGGGGTTTTGTCATGGGGGTTTGTCCACGACCCCCTATTATCTGCAGGCACTCACGTGGTATGTGAGACATCGACACCTTTTAATATGTTTCAATGCAATTTTCTTTGCAAATAAAGTACATGTAAAATATGCAGTTTGACTGTTTGCGGCCTCATTATTATTAAATATATAGGGTGGGCCAAAAAAGTAACCCCTTCGCGGTTTTTGCTAATATTTCGGCCAAAACTGCGAATTAATTAATTAAATTTTACAGGCGCAAAACTAATTCATATTTGCATAAAACGGTCAAAATTTCTTAGAATATTTCAAACAGAACAAAAGTTATATTAATTTTAATGAGCCCAAAGACGATTTTTTGATGGTAAAAAAATTTAATGCTGCACAAAATAACAAAAACAATTTTATGAAATCACATCTCGAGTAATTATTATATAGAAAAATTCAAAATGTTTCACAACCTGTTTGCAACGTGTCCACCACCAGTTGTCAGACATATTCTGAGTTTCATTGTAGAGCTTTTAATGGCTTTGCTGATGGGTTCTTGAGGTAAATCATCCTATTATCAGCGCCAATGCGACCTTATCGTTCTTGGCTTTGGATCCAATTGAGGTATTTCTCGTGCATAGCTCCAGCAGGTTCAAATCTGTAGAGCTATGTGGACTTTAGTTCTTCTCAATGAAACCAGGGGAATTGAACTTGAGCCAGTCTTGCACGAGGCAAGCAGTATGCGGTGGTGCGCTGTCTTGCTGAAAGATGAATCCAGCTGGCAGCAGATGCTTGCAATCGGATAGGTCTATTAATTGTGGAAACAGGCGACCAACGTAATATGCAGCATCCACATTCCTCATTTCATCAACAAAATAAAGTCGACTTTTGCCACCAAAAGTAACACCTTCCTGTAACGTAACATTTGCGGCGAACTTCAATCGATCAGGCTCGGCATCTAATTTCTTGCAACAGGACCCAACACAGTTGTTTTCGGTGTTGAATTGTGGCTTCGGGTAGAAGTTCTTCTCATCCGTGAAGACCAACCACTCGCTTCGTGTCACGAACCTTCAGCCGACGAAGCAGTGCTTAGGAGCGTTCAAATATTTTCAGCCACAAATAAAAATACGATCATGCTATAAAACCTTATCAGGCTTATTTATCCAACGAAGAGCTTACAGGAACTCTTTACAGGACTTGGTTCAGTATAAAAATCAAATGTTCGTGCAATATCTGACTCAATACTCAAAAGGAAGGCCGTGCAAGGGAAGAGACATTGCCATTGGGAAGGTCTCTGATGTTTATTAGAAATAGCAATCGCAGCAATATTCCCAGTATGCTTGGTTTGGCTGTTGCACTGTCAGATTCTTTCAGTTTCCAGACACACGTAACGCATCTATATCGATAAAGAAGAAACGTGTCTATGAAGCTATTTATTTTGCACAAAAGTTTTTTATGTATTGGACCGATTGCCCCCAAATTGTGCACGATAAAGGAGTAAATGGTTCGAATATCGACGCGTAAAAGAAACGCTAGGCTGCCATCGTAGGCCAGGGCAGAAATGAGTACAGGATAGGTGTCACGACAGGAGTTTTTGCAAAGGCGCTTAAGAAATGCATCGGAACTCAGAGGCTGCATGAAGGACAGCAAGCGACGAATTGGAGGGAGGACGGCGGGAGGCAACTACTCTATACGCCTTCAGAGACTATCGAGATGTACTTAAGGGCGACCGGCGTCAATTCACTGCGTCGACCAACTCATCCATGCGAATCGCCACGAAGACGAAATTCGACGCCAGAGGCCGAATCTAATCCCTTAGCGATTCGTCCAGGAATAGCGGTCACTTTAGCGACGATTTATCGACGACGGTCCTCCAGCCGCCAGGGCAGCGCTCGGAAATATGAGACCGAAGCAACCGTTATCAACTGGTTCCGACGCCCAATGAACTAAGGGCAGAGGGAAAGAGACGCCTAGGACATTAATAGGTCGACAGCAGGGCAGGAATTAAACCCCGGAGGCCTATGATCTCCTTTGACGCTGATAATTGTTTAATCTCAACGGACCTCTAAAACACCATTAACGGTATGCTAGAAGTGACTCGGCTTTAGTAATAGAGGGGGCATCCCACGAATCAGAGTCGAGGGGTGGGCAAGTGAGGATCTACGTGGACCAATCGGACAGCAGGATCGTAGTCAGCATCACAGGAGTGATGGCGGAGGACGAGGTTTATCTGCTGTATCGAGGAGGGCTAAAGCATAGTGTCTGGACTAGGAAAGACGTCGGAGACCATAAACAATAGGGCGTAGAACGTGACGATCTTCGAGAACCAAGTCAACTTCTGTTCAGTTAAATTCTAAGCTACGTGTAGATAGATAGTCGTATATGTGATATTAATATATTTTTTAAAACATCAAGAAGCGTCGTTGTTCGTGTTGGTGGATGAGAAAACGAACCGTCACGGATCAAGAAGGATCGTGACATTCTGGCGCAGTCAAAACAGGATCCTCCAACAGACGACCAAAGTAGGGACGAAGAAGCACTTTTGCTGTTTGGAGACGTCAGCACAACAACGACAACGACACGGAAGTCACGACGGGCAACGACGAGACAGCAACGCCAGAGACCGGAGCAACAGCCGAAAGAGTCGAGACGCCAACAGACGGCCATCGAGACGCAGCGAAAACGAAGGAAGCACGACGAAACATCGAGATCAACTAGATCGAGTGGAAGTGACGGCACGAGGCAGCCTCGGAACAAGGTAGGACCCTGTGAACGTGTATCTGATGTGCGAAATCCCGAGGTAATAGCCGAGACGGGTGTAGGCAAATAGAATTGGACTCTATGGCGCCTACCTTCAGCTTCTCTTCGTTGTGCAAGGCGGAAGAGTAGGTGTAGCTCGCCATAAGCGTGTGTATTGTATCTCTATAACTGCAAGTGTTTTGTTAGTTGAGGGTACGTCTGGTAAAATGGACAGACAAGGCCCCCAACAGCGAGCAAGTGCTCGGAAGATGACGAACGAGCAGATAGTGGTCTGCATGACCATGCAGGTCACGGTGCGGCTGTGATCGCGGCGATGGGCCGTTATCAACTCATTCGAGCATGGGCCGAAGGCCCGGAACAAATCGAAGGGACTGGGGAGAGTGAGAGTACTCTCAGTCAGGGGTCAGAGGTCGAAATAAGCAACGTACTCGCCATACGTGCGCTTGAGAGACGGAGACTGGAGAGAGACGAAAGAGAGTATGAGGAAAGAAGGAAGAGGGAAGAAAGAAAATAAAATTAAAAGAGGGAGAGAGAGCTGGAGGAAAGAGAAGAGTTGAAGGCAGAGAAGAGGAAGAGAGGAGAGAGAGGAGGAAGAGAGGATCAGAAGACAGCAAAGGGAGGACAGAGAATGCGAAGAGGAACGGGAAGACAGAAGAGAGAGGAGGCGGTTGCAAGACGAAAGAATGCACAGAAGATTGGAAGGAGGAGGACAGCTGGAGGATGGAGAAGCAGGAGCATCACAAAGATCTATCATGGCTCGCACGAAGGCATGCAACGATTCGATGAGATTTCCAGGGAAGCTGCTGACTTATCTTGTCTCTTTGACACTATAGAACTTCTGTTTAATTCTTGTGCAATTGACGCCGACCTCAAACCAAAGATCTAGCTTGCTGATCTAAGTGAAAAGCTAAGATATTAGTCTTTCGTCTCTCCTTAGCAGAAATATCAGATTACACGCGTCTGAAAGAGTGCATTCTGCGCAAGAATCGTATTAGTCCCATACAGCTGCGTGTCAGTGTCATGGAAATGAAGAAGGCTACGAAGGGGACATACTCGCCTCTGACGTCAAGGTTATATAGCACCCCCGAGTATACGAGCATGGCTAGCAGTGGTCCTTAATTTACCCGAAGAGATAATTTTGACACCACAAGTAACTGGTTTACTGAGGAAGACCCCACAATGCACTGTGTTAGCGGTCGACAGCAATGTAGCAGACGGACAGACGGACGTTCAAACTGCTAATTTGATAGACCAGCAAGTGCCACCGATCACGTCAGATGATGAGTTGCCTGACCGGGTGATCGGGGAGGATAACTTCACCAAGGGAGAGAGAGAGACAGATGAGGGAGAGAGAGACAGATGAGGGGGCGAGCAGGGCTCCCACCTCACTCACTCTGGACAAACCAACAGTTTGTTTTGGAAGACAAGGGACTGACTTGTTAGTTATAAAAGTGTTGCCTTCTGAACTAAATGTACGAACGGCAGACGCTGAGACTGTTGGTCGAGAACAGCAGCACTGTTCTTCCTTGAAGGGACCTCCCAGCACCTTGAAGAGATCAGGGGAGGGTCAATGTGAGTTACCCTTTCGCGTTGGGCAACCCCGTGAGAAACATGTGCAACAGATCAAGTCTAACTTGAAGATGACTGCGTTATGCGCAGAATATGACCCAATCATCGTTAACATTTGTTCTAGTGTGTACGGTCGCGACTGTGACGTCGGATCGATTAAGGTCATCAACCCATAAGAGGGGGATGCACCTCGAGGGAGCTCTCTGTTTCTAGCAGAGAGAGTAACTCATCTGTCGATTGGTGAACGGAGACAACTCCTAGAGTTATCAGACAAAGGTGCACAGGTTTGTTCTGAGAAGCTGGGTGTATGCGAGCTAGGACAGCACGCACTCGAGATACGACCCAGCTTCACTCCGAAACGCCTCCTAGCGTACCGAACGCCAGACTTAAGTCGCACCGAAACTGCACAGGTCTTGACGGATCTGACGTAGGAGCATGTGCCATCCATGGCAACCGAGACATCAGAAGGTACATGACGAATTGGAGAAAGGTCGGGGTAATACAGTCAACCTACACCCGATCGAACTCTCGAAGAAATTTTGGTTATCGGTGAAGGTCAGTGACATAGCAGTAGGGGCGTGACTATTTCAGTGGTCTTACTTAGGGCAGGAACATCCCGTTGCCTCTGCTAGCGCTAAATTAAGTTACACCCAGACTCGCTGGTCAACTATCGACCGAGAGGCATACGTCGTGATTTGGGAACTTTTTTGAGAAGTTTAGGACGTGGATCTTTCTGTCAGATATAATTCTTTTCTCTGAGCATAATCCTCTGTCTTTTCTCACTGAAGCAGCGCCTGAAAGCTCGAAACTAATTAGATGGACCTTAGCGCTACAAGAATTCAAACGAGAATTTAAGTTCAGACCGGGTCTAAGAATATTATTGCTGACCCCCTTTCTCGTGCCTAGAACCGAAGGAAAGTAGCCCATTGGACTACTAGTAGCAGGGTCTGAGCCTTAGGGTTGCATGTATTTATGTATTGTACAGCAATCACAGTGTGTTTCTTTTCTGTTTGACGAGCCGACGACAGCCGAAGAAACGAAGAAACGAGATGGAGGGATGTCACGACAGGACTTATGGCAAAGGCGATTAAGAAATGCATCGGAACTAAGCGGCTGCATGGAGGACAGGTAACGATGAATTGGAGGGAGGACGGCGGGGGGCATCCTTTAGTTCCTTCAGAGACTATCGAGATGCACGTAAAGAGCGACCGGCTTCAAGTCACTGCGTCGACCAGCTCATCCATGCGAATCGCCACGAAGACGAAATTCGACGCCAGAGGCCGAATCTAATCCCTTAGCGGTTCGTCCAGGATTAGCGGTCACATTAGCGACGATTCATCGACGAGAGTCCTTCAGCCGCCAGGGTAGCGCTCGGAAATATGAGACTGAAGCAACCGTTGTCAACTGGTCCTGACGCCCAATGAACTAAGGACAGAGGGAAAGAGACGTCTAGGATATTAATGGGTCGACGGCGAAGCAGGAATTTAATCTTCGGAGTCCTTTGATCTTCTTTGACGTTAATAATTCTTTAATCTCAACGGACCTCTAAAACACCATTAGCGGTATACTAGAAGTGACTGACATACTATCCGAAGGAGGAAGTTCCAGTGCCATTGTGCCAGTTCCAAGCCTGGTTAATTAGGAGGAGGGATCACGCTGCTTTAGTTCCATCAGGGGTCTAACCTTGACTGTAGCCGAGAGCATAGATGATACAATGTTCCAGGGAATAGCCAGGACCTGTTTAAATCGCAGTTCTTGAATTTCATGGCCTTGCGTGACGGCGCTGATTGTGTTTTGCCCGCATGGTGGACACCATATCTGTCATAAGCAGTAACGACGACTTTCACAGTCGTACAAGTGTATGTGACCTAGACCTCTTCGAATTGACGTCTTGTTGGTTGAGCTTTTAATATGTTTATTATGTTAATAGGTCTTCTCTGATTTCATAGGGAAGTTAATTGTGCCAGTGCTTATTAACGTAGTGCAAATCGTTGTACTCGTTTTAAACTGAACCTATACCTGCCAGCGCCAAGGCGCTTTGCCTTGAAAAAGGAGTTTACCACATTGTATTATTAAATAAAAATATTATACAATATTATGTTGCGTCAGGCGATACAGCCCACATTTTCTAATGTATAGTTTAATTACAATAAAATAAGTTGTAATAAAGTACAATACTCTAATATATGGTCTAATTAGTCTAGTATAGAGGGCACACATATGAGGCGATACAGCCCTATTATAATAATTATAATGCATAGTTCAATCATAATGCATAACATGCGATACATCCCACGTAGTCCAATATATAGTATTAATTAGCTTATAATGCAATACGGTATGCATAGTCTAATATATAGTGCACGCGTGAGGCGAAACAGTCCACCTATTATTATACAATGCATAGTTTAATCACAGCACATAGTTTACGATAAAATTAGGGCCATATGAAGTATAGGTGCAATAAAATTGACACAACCTATTAACCCTTAAACGAAACTTAATCTTGTTCGCCTGTCTGCCCACCTGTCTACTTGCCGATGTGGCTCGCCATTGGTCAGGCCAATCGGCCGACCGACAGGTAGATGCGCAATGAAGCACATAGTAACTCAGGTGCAAGCTAAAGTAATCATTTATAGCCTAATAATTATAGCATAATAATAGTAATTCATTCACAACTTGGCCTCCAACGAGAAGAGTCAGACTTTCGATACAAAGTGAGTTTACCTTTTCTCTATTTTTTTGTAACATTTTGACCTATAAGTAGGCAACTCCGCCACTCTGGCATACTATCCGAATGAGGAAGTTCCAGTGCCATTGCGCCAGTCCCTAGCCTGGTTAGTAAGGAGGAGGGAACCCGCTTTAGTTCTTTTAATATGTTTATTATGTTACCAGGTCTTCTCTGATTTCATGGGGAAGTTAATATTGCCAGTGCTTATCAACGTAGTGCAAATTGTTGTGCTCGTTTTTTAACTGAACCGACACATTTAAGAATTGTGTAGGTTACACCAATTGAAGTGCCACCCAAGCAAAGCAGGAAACTTCAGTTAGTTAAAATATATACAGTGAACCAAGACAATCAATGTGTGACGTACGCATTCTCATGGCGCATAGCGTTACATGCCATTGTTATACGATGTGGACGGTGTGAAGGTTGGTTCAACGGTTGCATGTGCGTTTTATGGTGACTATAGGTAGGTGGAAGGTTTCCCTCAATAAGATCCACCTACGAAATTTGCAAAAGACCATTCAAAATTAATATAAGCGCCTGTGCCACGATGTCGACGAAGACCTATTCAAGGTGGCTCGGGGAACCTGAGTCATGTATTACACGGGCTACTTCCTGGTATTAAGATGCCTTCTTATTAATTACGATCGCTGCCGCTGGGTCGTTTTATTCCTCAATTGGACGGTTTCACATGTATAACTTTAAAAATAAGAATTCTATATTCTGTCTAGTTGTATGTAAACCATGTATGTGGTCTCGAGACCGCGGTCTTGCTCTCGAGACCAGAAAACTGCGATCTTGTTCTTGGTCTCGGATGCATTGGTTTTGGTTTTTAGTATCGGACCATCGGTCTTGGTCTTGAGTGCGTCGGTCTTGGTCTTAAAGGAACGGTCTTGAGATTGGTTTCCGTCTTAACTTAGCGTTCTTTGTCATTTTAGAGCAAATTTTTCGATATTTGTCGGTTATTATCGATTATTAGAGACACCGAATGTTTAGGCCCTATGCGATTGTTATCGATTTATGACGTGCTGACCAAACAAATAGATCTTCATATTGGTCCTACATGTTACTATGGGCAGAAAATAATGCATAAGCAACGGAGCCAGCCATTTCAAAACTTGCTTTAACAAATGTCAAGGTTTTGGAATAATCTAATAATTATGTGGTCGGCCACGTTTAGACACTGTCAATTACAATTCTGAGGTCCGTGGTACAAGTACGCCGTTCAGACGCAACGTTAATTGACTTGTTCAGATGTCGTAAAGTATTTGCCAATCGTATAGTGTAAATAATTTATAGTGTGATATTCTCTGGCTGAAGCCAGAGGCTGAACTCGAAGAAGTTCAGAGTGATCGGTAAAACTGTTTTCTGGACCGTTGGTAAGATTTGTCTTCTTCAGCAAAAAAATAAATGGTTTTAGCGCGTTACTCCATTTATCGTCTTATTAGATTAAATTGCTTAGGCTTAAAAATGTGTATCGGTCTTGATCCTTGTCTTGGTCTCGGACCACTCTGTCTTGGTCTCTGTCTTTGTCTTGAGTTTTTGGTCTCGTGCCCAACACAGATTGTTGAAACTCGATACCTCAACCTTCATCTTGAAAATTCGTCCCTACCAGCCCCAGTTGAATTCCAGGCCGTCATCGACCAAATCGGCCTAGCCCAAAACGTTGCTGGTCCGAACCACAAGTGTGGCGGTTGGTTCGAGGTCATTCTTAACGACTGTTCGCCGGTAGACCTCAGGATCCACCCGCCAACCATCTCTGACCATGGCCTTGTTACTGCCACCATCCTATTTCTTCACGACACACCCTCCTACCTTGCCATACGGGTTGAAGGAATCTCGACCGGGAAAACTTCCTGTTGTCGCTACTTCAAGTATCAGCCATTGTTGACCCGTCCATCATGGCTGACCTCTCGGTTGCTGAAATCTTTGCAACCTAAGAAACAACTATGGTTAGCACCATTGACAGGCTCCTTCCGCTGCGCCTGACAAAAGTTTTTCGATCCGCACTGTCACCATGGTTCGATGTGGAGTGTCGTCATCTACGCCGCCAGGCCCGCAGACTTGAAAGATCATATTGTGGCACCCAGTTGCCTATTGATCGTTCTGCCTAGGTACAGGCTCGTGCGAAACATGCATCGCCGCTACCGGGATAAGGAGCGTACCTGTTGGGAAACGAAGATCATCGTCAACGCGAAGGACGCTAAGCGTTTGTCGACGCGTTCTTGGCAGGTGCCAGGCTGACAGACAGATGATCCATCTTTCACAGCAAATGACTTTCTATTTTCCTTCACCGCTAAGATCGTCAGCATCCGACAAGACATCGTTGGCTCTACTCCACCGATTTTCCACTTAACTGACTGCAGACTTTCTGCCACGGTTCCCATTACCAGTGCTGAGCTAAGCCACATCATCCTAACCTCTCCACCAAACTCCTGTGAACTTGACGCTCAAGGAGTTTGTTGACATTCTACTTCCGTTCCTAACCTTCCTCTGCAACATATCTATTCAGGACGGAGATCTACCGCCGTCGCAAAACACTCAATTCTGTATAATTCTAAATAAGTTGTTTCCGGAACGCCAATCCGGCTTTCGGAATGGTTATTCTATCGAGACGCTGTTACTCCGTCTCCTTTCCGACATTTATGGGGCTATCGATAATTTGCATGTTACTCTACTGGCTTTGTTTGACGTCAGTGCCGCTTTTGACACTGTGGATCATAATCGACCAGACAGTCCAAATAATCATGCTTATCTTGTTTAAGGGGCTAGAGATTTTATTTGGACTGTCTGGTAACTTTATTAGCTGGTTGGCCTCATTTGTCAAGGAGCGCTCCATTTGTGTGGTTCATGGGTCTTCCAGGTCCACGTGAGTCCTTGTCCCTTATGGCCTTCCTCAAGGCTCTGTGCTGGGTCTCCTTCTGTATGTCATCTACACTTCTGAGATTGCTTCCGTCCTGAATGCCACTGCTGTGCTGGGTCACCTGTACGCTGATGACGTCCAAGCCTACTTACATTGCATGGCTTCTAATGCCTCTACTGCGGTTCCGGAAATGAGCCAAACGCTGGATGCTCTCGAGACTTGGATGACGTCAAACCGCCTGCGACTCAACCCCCAATTTATCTGGCTGGTCACTCGCCAGCAGCTTATGAAGCTTGATTTAACTGTCATTACTGCTGATTTTCCCCGTTTCCTTTTTTGTACGGGACCTTGGAGTCACGTTGGACCAAGAGCTCACCTTTGCTTCTCATATTCACCGTCTCTGCCGTGATTCATACTAACAGTTGCGTCAGCTTCGAGCTGTTTGCCGCTCGCTAACTTCTGACGCTGCAACAACCATTGTTCACGCTTTCATTACATCACGACTGGATTACTGTTGCTGACTCTATGCAGGTCTTCCGGCTGGGCGATTGCGGTGTCTGGTACGAGTCCTGCGTTCTGCTGCACGTCCTGTTGGCCGAAATTTGGCCATGTCTCCGACTATATGCTGGATGTGCTCCACTGGCTCCCCTCCAATAGCGAATCTCCTACCGTATCATCTCTTTTTGGTATGGCAGTCCCTGCTAGGTCTCGACCCTGCCTATCTTCGTGATCTCTGTTACTCTGCATTGAGTTTCATGGGTCGCCGCTTTCTACGCTCTACTGAGCGAGGCATGCTCATTGTCCCATTTGCCTGTACGGCTACCAAACAGAATCATGTCTTCTCAGTTGTTGACCACTTGTTCTGGGACACCCTCCCGTTGGCGTTGCGGTTTTCGTTCACTCAGACTCATTTTATACTAGCCTTAAAACTGTTCTTTTTAACCATGCTGGGGTCTGGAGCGCTCCTGAGTAGTAGCCTTGAAGGGGCGCTAAGTAAATATCTGTAATGAATTAATGAATTAATGATGTAAACAGCAGTTTGATATATAACGATTTCCTACTCACATTAAAGAGTCCATGTTGCTTCTTAGCTCTTTAGTCGTGAATTGCTTTGATTACGCTGGTTCGGGTCCCTGTCTCTGTCCAGTGTCCACAGATGCAGTGACCCAATGATTATCATAATGGGATGTGATCGGTCATGACGAGTCATTTTTTTCTCTAAACTTTAAATAGACGCCACTCAAGGATAATCATTGCTAAGCAAGATTGATACTGTTATCCACTTTTATGAAGCATGACATTATATTGTTTAATATGTTTCTTTTTACATCTTCTTATGCAAAAAATCCTTATGATGATAACTTTTATCATTTCACAGAAACATCGATTAATAAAGCAGATATTTTCAAATATAAAGACAGCCTCATACTAAATTCTGCACACGAGCAGTGAGCATTATGGGCGCATGTGCAGCAAAACAGAAGAAAGTGGATCGCAAAAAAGACAGATTTTGTGGTGATACCTTGTCTGTTGAGAGATCGCCAATGTTACGGCTTAGAGGTAAATAGAAAGAAACAACTTTCTGTTAACATAGACGATCAAAAATTCATAAAGCTAAGTTTTGCATGAACAGGTCAATGTAGATCCGGTTGAGTGTGTCCTCCGAAATATTCTGCGTTGGTTAAGGATATACAATTTAACAAAGTAATATCAACAGTGATTGTCAACAAATGTGTCGATGTTAAGATACCGTACACTAAAGTCCTTTGCCTCAGCTTTATAAAATCCAAACCATCCACCTATCGTCAAGACACAGGACCAGTTAACTTCATATGTAGGTTGGTCTGCGGATGTTATTTGTCACCAGACATGAGATGGTTGTGTTAATCGTTTGCACCGACTACATATTACGAAGTTGGAACTTTAAAGGACAGCAGCAACATCAGTCGCAATATAACATAGACATGACTAAAATGACTCCACCGACTTGGTCCAAATGTCCTTGGGGCCTCCTGTCTTTCTCTACAAGCTGTTTGAGAATGAAAATTAAAACACTTTGTATGTTTACCTGATTCGATTTGTAATCACCGTACAAAGTGATGAAGAATCAAGAGCTTCCTTGTTGAGATCATCTCTTTGAGTGCCTTAGATATGATGATTTTTAGCACTGAGAAAGCGACGCTGGAATGCCAGATGACCATAAAGAACGTCGATGACGGTTGATATTTAAATGGCTAACATTCCATAGAATGCCGAGCAACCTCAGGAAAGTCGTTGACTAAATTTAATCGCTTGTGTCCTCGTTTACATCACAATAAGGGATCTCTCTAGTTCGTTGTAATGCACTTGCTCATTCTATTTGCATACAGATATTAAAACTAGCTTCATGCCTTTGTCTTTAGAAAGAATTGATGTGGTCGACCTACTATTAGGCTTTCATATAAAATCGCGACACCTCTCATAACGAGTAGGTCTATTAATTAATCGGGTTATTGGTTGTTGTTTTTATTTTAATACTGCCAATATCTTAGATTAGCTGAAAACCTTGAGGAATTTGCACAAGGAATGGCTGCATCATATTTGTTTCTTTATAAAACTATCACCATTTCCAGTTAACTGTTAGTCAATTTGATCATATCGTCATTTCCGGTGTATAAAATCGCAGTCAGCAGTGTTCACAGTTAGCTAGTTGGAAAGTGTTATTCCGGCACGTTACAGAAATTTCCAAATATGAGGATCATTCGGTGTTTTCTTCGGCCATCAGAATTCATCAACTAAAGAACAACATTGTAGCATATTGACTTTACTGTTGCCTTTAGTGCGTGCCTTGCGGACAGGTGTTAATTATATGATGCGACTTTTATTCTCGAATAACCCATTTTCACAAATTGTGAACCCATCCTTCATATGAGGTCGACAGATTTCGCGGTTTAGAGTCAGCAGGTGAAGTGGACTTGTGCCTGTTGCTGAATATAATTTTACCGATGAAATCAAGCGAATCCATTTTCTCCAATAAAGTTTACCTAATTGAACAGTAAAATTGACATAATCTTTAGAAAATGTGTAAATGTAGAATGATTTTAGAGCATCTAAATAAATTTATTTCAGTATTTCTTTTTGAAGACGCTCTGGATGACCCGCCCAGTACACCGAACACACCATCTACTACAACAGTAAGATTATGCATTAATTTTTTTCATGTCTCTAGTTTTCAGTGGAAAGCCCGAGGGGTGGGGGATAGAGGGACTTTGTACGGATGATGGTGGGTGAGAGGCAATGCTGGTAGAGGAACCGATAAAGTGCAGAATTCAGTCGTTAGTCGAGAAAGGGTGATACAGGAGGCTGAGCGGGTTGCCTGTATGATAAAGAGTTCGCGAGCATAATTGGGCTGAGAGTATTGTAAGGTGTTGTAGATTAGTGGTAGGACTTTTAACACCCAGATCCCGGACTCTTGACGAGAAAGAGAAGATCAAGAACATTTCAGTGAGAAGATCGAAATCAAGCTTCAGCAGTTGTTGAGATGTACGAAACCAGATAAATTGAGTCTTATAAGCATTAAGGACGATTTGACGACATTCAGAATTAGAGACAGTAGGCGAGAGATTAAATGCTGGCGACTTAAAGTAACTAAGATTTTGAGGACCACGAGCAAATGTCTAAACATCATCTAAAAATAATGATCAGCAGCACCACGGATCGGGAAAAGTCAGTCATATATACATGTAGAATAAACAGGAGAGGGCCGAGAACTGAGCCACCTTGTTTGACGGGACAATAATATAGAGTTGTACGGTCTCGAGACAATGTCTCGGTCCAGAGACGTCTCGAGACAATGTCTCGGTCTAGAGACTTCTCAAGACAATGTCTCGGTCTAGAGACGTCTCGAGATAGTTTTTTTAGTGTTTCTCTCACAAGAACCTGTTGCCTTGGTCTCGGTCTCGGTCTAGAGGTAGTGTCTCACATTTTTATAAACTCTCTCGAAGTGAAAATCTTGTTCTGTCTCGAACAAGCGGTCTCGATAAACTGGCGTTGACTGTCTTAACGTCTTTCGCTCTAAACTCAAACGGATGCTATGAAAAACGCCACATGATGCTGAAATCATTTCGATTATCTTAAAGTGCAAAATATCTGATAGAGAACCTGAAATTGTGAAGTTCGCATGTCCGCAATATGATGTTCTTGACAAAAATTGCATTAGCGTGTGGTTTGCAAGGCAACCATTACCATAAGCTTCGATCAGAACAACTTTGAGCTTCTCAGGGTGAATAAGGATATGTCTTTTATTTACTTTTTCGTTTGGTATTGGCATTGCATTTGCTTGTTTAAAATCGTAGATAGAAGATTTTAGACGTGCCTAAAAGGCTTTCTTTATACTATTAAGACGATAAGCTTACGCAAAGATACAGAAAAAGAAAAAGCAGCAAAAATGGTTCTCGGGAATTGGTACTAAATTACAAGTTTCAAATTGAAATTATAAATGAACCTTTTTCCCAAAAACTGACACGTGAGTTCTTTACAACGTTTTATTTAAAATCACTTGTTTTTTGCTGGCTCGTACTGTCTTGTACCTGGTGTCTCGGTCTCAGTCTCGGTCTTGGTACCTCAATGTCTCGGTCTCGTCTTGGTCTCCAAGTTCCAAATCTTGCATACAAGTCTGCAATAATATTGTGTTCGGGGGTCACCATTAATAATCATCTGGACTCATTCAGATTTATATGACTGACTCCAACAAGGTGGAGGCCCTTAAGCAATACATGTTGGAGATTGGAGCGCCATAAATAGTAATTTCCAGAGTCGTGATATAAATCTACAGATGCGATACGAAGACATCAGCTTAGAAGAAATTTTTGATCGATCATATCGAATACTGTGGATAGAGAGCCAAAGGAGTGACTTCAGAAAAGATTTTAGAAAGTAGAAATAGAATGGAAGTCTCTGCGTAATGGTGAGCCTTAAAACCAGACTGGTTGACAGGGAGGACACTAAATTGCTCATGAAAATTACGACACTGGAGAGACAAATCATTCTAGAGTTTTCGAGATTGATCGATTGATTTGAGAAATGTTTGAGTCAACATTTAGATTTTCCAGCTACTATAAGACTACGACGCGTTTCTGTGAATTAGGTATTCAACCTTCAGACTGGGACTTATTTTACATAATATATTCCAATAAATGAGCGAAGTCATCTAAAATGTCATTGATAATAAAGTAGTCGTGGATCTGGTTAACATGGACTAACATAATTTTTGGATAGCGATGCGAAAAGTAAGCGAAGGTCAGGTAGGTCAAAAGCCATCGAGATTGTTAAACGTTGATAATTTTAGCGCGAACATCTTTAAGTCTACTATGCTCATAAATAAATAAATAAATAAATATATGTATATATATATTAGGATGTTTCAAAATTGCATGGAGAGAAAAAATTGTTGATTTAAAATTGAGCTACTCTCTGTTTGGGTGAGGTCTGAGGTCAGGAACATTTGTGCAAAAGGTTTCATATATACAGTGAGTTTCAGTCACAGCTCATGACATGCAAAGTTTTGATCATGGCGAAAACGGCAATTATTTTCGTGTAAAATAACATTTAGGCATAATTTTAATTTCGTTTCAACTGGTCAAAAATTATATAAGTAAAATAGTTTGTAGCTCATATCACAGTAATATACTATATATACATGTATGACATGTCTATAATTATTCTTCATTGGAATTATCATGAAGTGTTGGTGATATTCGACTATCTGAAACACGAGCTGTTGCTGAGTCTCATCTTGTCTGAGAGTATTGCTTAAAGTCTGTTGCAAGTTTCACAGCACATTCTGCCCAGTCATCGATGACCTTCATGCTCTTTGCCTTCAGCTTAGCATCGGCATAAGCTTGACAGGAAGGCCAGGTGTAAGCTGAATCATCAGCAAGAACTATCGGATAAATTTTAAGCGCCTGAACATTCTTCACATTTCACGATTCATAGATTTTTATGTGATTAAATAGAATATATGTTCTGCCTGAAATTCTGCAGTTGACTTTGGATCAACTCTGTTAACATCTGTTTTCATTGGAGGTCCTCATGAAACATACTAGTTTCATAAACAGTTCAGACTGTCAATACAAGAACAAGCCAGATACCTGCCTAATGCTCTTTGACGCATCTGTCTCATCCAAACTCGCAAGACTGATAAAATCCTAACTAAAATATCACAGATGACAGCAAGTGGCATGACTTCTAAGTATGCAGGAGGCAGGGGTCATAATATAGAGCATCTGAGCTGTTTGAAGATGCAGTGAACCAGGCCTTCACATAGATGGATACAGTAAACAGACAGTTACGTTAACATGTCTTCAGCATGCATTTGGCTTGTTCTATAATTTTAATCAGAAGTTTGAACTGTTCACGAGATATGTATATTTTGGGACAATAAATTTCTTTTGCCATCCATCTGGCATGGTCATAGGCTCCAGGAAGATTAAAATGTACACGACCATCATCACTCACAACAGCATGATTTGCACCCGGTATGATTAGTGCTAATCTTATTAACTCTAGATTACCCTGATACCTGACACAGTTTTATATCTTAGCTCAATTGATTCTGAAGAAGCCTATAATGGCCTGCCTCTTCTGGTCAAGCCACCCGTACTCAACACTTCTGAGATCAGATTTAGCTTCAGTGGCTGAAGCATCAATTGCACAATGAATTTTCCTTGCTCTTTAAATCAATCTGCGGTCCCAAAAATTGAAATATTGATAGAATACTGCAGCTGAAGCAGATTCATGAATATGCTAAACAGAATCTCTTATGAAATTATTGATAAAGCTGTGCGAATCATAGAAATATTAACCAATATTGTCCTTTAATGTTTTCATTTAAGTTGTACGATCTTCCACTGGAGGTGATAGACATTATCTTACAGAAGTCCTATTTGCATTGGATATTTAATTCTTCAAAGCAGGAGAGAGACGAGGATATTATCAATTCTCTTATATCAGTTGACGCTTGTTTTCATCAAAGAATTACCAGTCAACGGTACAAGAAGGCAATCTGGCGATATCTGAAAGGTAAAATTTCTATCACACATTGCCGCTTTACTTATTTAGCCTACTTGAACCACTAGCGATCACTTAGATTAAATATTCTAATCTTAAGCCTTTCAAAGTTCATCTTCATAGCGACGCGTACTTTAAAAAAAATCTTAACTGTATTGTATTCACGGAAAGATAACATTTAAGCCTACCTGTAAGCAAACAGTGTTCAATTGGCTAGATGATTAATCGCTACATGGTCAGCCCTCGATCACAGAGAAAACCTAACCGGCGGACTGCCACACAGAGTCAACAGTTGACAAAGTTTTCCAAGTTTTCGTACAAGTTGAGTCAAGGATGACGAAGACTGAGCATCCTGAACTCTCAAGAACAGGACAGACATTCACCGTTGGTCACAAAACGTATTTCTCGTCGGTTGAAGGTCGACGCCTTTTGAAAAAAATTCTTGTCTTTAACATCACCTAAACCAAGACCTCCCAGTCACAGAGAGCGTGACTTAGGTATGTAGATCTGAACAAGAATCTCAATTCATCCTAAACCGCAATTCACATCAACTCTTCTGTCAAGTTCATATAATTCTGGTAAAATGATTTCAAGGCGAAGACATGTTCATATAAGTAATAGGCCTAGCAAAAGTATTTTATGATACAAATACGTTTTTGGAATTTTCAGGTTTTTATACAAAGAACAAGATGAGACCTGCGATCATTCGAGACAACCGAAATTACTTCTTAGAAAATATCGAACCGAATCACGAATTCATAACGTCACTGTTTTCCCTCAATTGCATAACGGAAGAGCAACGTCACTTCATTCAACGACAAGGGTCAAGTCAAGACAAGAACGCTGAACTTCTGCACATTCTGAGATCCTACGACAACACAAAGTTTTCAACTTTCGTCACGTGTCTTCGGCAGACGAACCAGCCATCAGTGGCGAGGATCCTGAGAAACGGAGGAGGTTCATAGAACAAATTTAATTTGAAAGATTACGAATCAACTCTTCGTTGTCGTAATTTTAGTAATAAATATAGGCCTAATTTCATCTAATTCGAATGTGACTACATGAGGATCATTCCTTAACCTTTAGGTGATTGAGCATAATTAATTTTGCCCAGCTGTGCTTGGCCTTAGTCAGCAGATAAATATTATTACGATAACAACTCCAGCGCTCGGTTTTTCAAAATAATTTTATTATTATTGTGGGTAGATACATACAGTATGAAAGAAAGTCACTATGATGATTTGGTGTATAGGCCGAAAAATTGATTTTGAAAGAGAGAGTGAAATGAATCGTCAGACGATAAAGAAAAAGACATTGCAAGAGAAGAGACAGACGGGGATTGGGTTGACCAACTGAAAGACCTGGTTAGCATAGTCACTGGACCCCACAAGATAGTCAGGCCCAAATAAGGCCATGGCAATCACGGTTTATTTTACAAGTAACCCTACCGATACGGTATAAAAAGCTAATGTAGCAATAAAAAATGACACGTCCATGATCAATTGCATCTGTGAAATAACAACCGCTCATCCATTTAGCAAAGACCGTTAGAAGCGATGTAAGCCTATATTCCCAGAAATATATAAACTATCTTGAGGTTGTAGAAAACTAAGATGGCATCAAAGGCGTTATTCACTAGAAATATAAAAATTTTAAATTCAATTAAACTCAATATTCGTCAAATGAGATGACCAAGCTATCACAATCGCAACTTAGTTTGCAATAACATTCATTTTATGCATGTGCAATTGTACACATAAAATAACACAGGCCTACCTACACACATGCGTGTATTGACCGACTTGTAGTAACATGTCACATTCAATTTATTTTCAATTCATTTATTGTTCCCAATTAAGTGACGTCACATGCAGAATTACTTCAACAACAGAAAGGTGCACACAACATCAGGCATCAGCAAAAACAAGATAATGATTTCTTGGAATAAATGGAACCCAGAAGGCACAACTTCCCGTAATGAGGGTCAGCAATAGATGCGGCTCAAAGTGAAGACAACAGCTAATTACACATGGCGTGACACCATGAGGTGGGAGCAATAGAATAAGCATGACAAAATCAAACGAATAGTGCTAGCCGAACAGTACAAGAGGTCAAAAGAGGAACATTAGACCGCTGGGATAGGCTATAAGTGATGAATAACAAGTGCGCACAGAGTTCATTAAGTATGAATAGAAGTCAGATGCCCTGTATGATTTTGACGATCAATTTCAATTTCAGATTGAGACAAACGTCCAGTTGAAAAAGATGAAGGATATCTCGTCACACTTTGTGACTCGATTATAAATTGCTAAAATGACACCTAAAAATAATTTTCACCTGCGCTTAATTTGTTGTTCTTAGTTGCAGTAAAAGTCGACGTTTCAAATGTTGATACAACCCATAGAGTGTCTATAGACCAACAATTGATTCGTCAAAGAATCAAGAACTTAAAACTCATGACCAAATCAAAATCACATGAAATTGATGTACTCATCAGTCAGCTGAAAGACGAAGACATAGAAATTCTCAACTCTCAACTGGACAAACAGACTGCTGTCGTTTGGATCTGGTGTCGTTCACAAGCAGCACTTCAATATATTCAGAAGCTGTACGAATCAAATCAACTGGCAGATTTGATCTTTGGTCCTGCAGATATTCGACCACTTGTCTCTGAAATCATCAAACCGAAAGTGATCAACATTGACAGGAATCAATTCGAGAAAACAGTTGGTAAGTTTTTATGAGAAAACTTAGGCAACATTATCAACCTACAACTCTTCGATGAATGAAATCACCAGGATGCTGACACTGACAATTTAAGAATAGAGTAATTGAATGAAAATTGAGCCTCAAAAGAGATAGGCTGGACAGAGGTTTTTAAAAAGCAAGAAACCATAACCTATCATCCGAAAAAGGTGCTTAGAATGAGGCACTATATTTGCAATATACTTCTATTATGTCACAGCAGAGGAACTAGTAATTAATTAACAATGAGTATGCTGTCAAATGCCATAAAATCTATATCAAATACTGAATTATTAGTCGGTTTAAAGTTTGATTGAGACCACGACACGAAAAGAAATATAAAAATGGGATCGTAAAGTAGAGACGCGTACAGAATTGACAAAAGAAAGCTGTAATTGTAATCTCCAACTTAATAACGCGCCACTCAATAGCTTAGTGCAGAGCACCAACTTATTTACGCGCGCTTCATTTGTGAAGGTCACATGTACCAAGCATAAACTTCATAGCAGTTCTGAAGTATCACTGTTAAACATAAGATCAAAGTGCGGAATAAAAGGATAGAAATGAAGATGATTTCAAAATATGTAGACCTCACAGTGAAATAATTATATTACTAGCATCATAATTGTGACTGATTCAGATTAACAACGATGATCAGATGAAAAGTGAGTGATCCGATCAGGCAGTAACAAGAAGAGGGCTCAGATGAACAGGTGGCTAAAGGCTTAGGATTGCTAGGTGGTCAGAAATTGAAACGGGCAAGGTCAAAGTCAGTTGACAGTAGGCTTTAAACGAAATCAAGATGCGTGCAACAGATTAAAGGCACAGCCGATACAAAAACCTAGCAGAGGAACTAGTAATTAATTAACAATGAGTATGCTGTCAAATGCCATAAAATCTATATCAAATACTAAATTATTATTCGTAAATCCTTAACAATTTTGTTTCTACAGTGGCCGTGTGTCCTATTTCCGTTCACTTCACTGAGAGAATCTGCATAGGAAGAAATGAAGTTTTGCGCGGAGTAACTAAACTTCGAAATAAAATCTACGTTCTTTGCCAATCATTTCCTCGTGTAATTCGTGTCTATGAAGGCAGAAATCCATTTCGTTTTCAGGAGGAAATTGTAATAGTAGCCATTGATGATCCTAATGACATTGGAGCCAGTGAGAAGGACAATTGTCTTTACGTCTCTGACCAAAGAGTGAAGTGCGTCTGGAAGATTACAAGAGTAGTACAATACCAACACAAAATCATCCGATGGCTGACCATTGATTATATGCCACATTGTCTGTCAGTGTCCAGTAATGGTCACTTATTGCTGGTCAAATCTCGGTCGTCCATTCTCAACATCTACGGATCGGACGCTGAACTTCTTCAATCAATTCAGTTACCAAGAGATATCGAGGACGCAATTCATGTAGTGGAAACATCCAAAGGGAATTTCATCATCCTTCACCAGTGGAGAAAAGATGAAGAGCAAGAGATTGGACCAAGTGAAATACTCAAGGATTGGATGTGGGGCGTAAGTGAGTTGACGAGAGATGGACAGATGGTCACCCGTCGTTTCATTCCTTCAAGCGAAAAACAAACACTGAGAAATCCTCGTTATCTCTCAGTCGATTCAGACGATCAAGTGTTTGTGGCTGATGCGGGAAATGATAGAGTGGTTCTCTTGAACTTCGATCTTACATGGAATCAGAATCTTTGTCTATCAGCAGAAGAACAGCAAAGTAAAGAAGAGACGAAGATCCGAAGGCCACTTAAATTGTTTTACGACGAAAGAAATAAACAACTGATCGTTGGGGGAGGATATTTCTATTTAGGGGCACTTAATATTTACACTTTGAGCAGAAAGTAACTCATTTTCATTCAAAGATTCCAACAAACAAATGCGCATATAATCTAAACCAATTTGTCCGATCAATAACACTGTGATATTATGACATAATAACAGTAACATTGTAATAATTAACAGTGTTTGAACGCTCTTTAGAGATCTTTAGATATCTCAGACGCATCGATTAATTCATCAAATATAAGACACGTAGCATTTGTCGACAAATGTTCGATTAGTCGCTTACCTTCTGTAAATTAAATTCTACATTTGATAGAAGTGATCAACAATAGGTAGATTTTCACAAGCACTTTGTGGTTGTAATTGTAATTTTGACGATTATTGTATCATTGTCAAATAATCAATTTCTATTTGATGTTTTACACTGTCAAATGTCACCGCAAATGCCACGAATAACTATATACTTGTAGCACGTACATATTTCAGCTCATACAACAAAACTCAACCAAATACAAAGATTGTTAATGCTGATTTATTTAGATGATTTTCATTTGCATTGTGAACTTCCTCAGCTGTAACTGACCCTTGGTTTGTTGTCGAAGACAAGTGAGAAAATCGAAAGCCGTTGTTTCGTTTAATCTCATCACCTTCGAAAGCTGATCGTTTTTATGTCGTTTTGAATGTTGTCGAGAATGAACTGACCTGCCTTTTATCATCATCATTATAAGTTTATTTGGCAATCTACAGTACAAGTTACATTTGTATGACAAACAAAATTTACAATTGCACCGGAGACCAAATTAAGGACGAAAGGTCACGCAAGTTAAGGTAACCTAATATAGTGAAAAGATCATTTCGAACCACTTCAATAATTGAAGTTCTTCGTTTGATCCTTTCATAAAGCTCTACGAAGATTAACTGACTTACTATGTTTGGATGATCATCGAGCGTTGTTTCATAATTATCACATGACTTCAGCGAAACCTATTCGCGTGATGTAAATGAGAAACCTCTGTACCCTCTGACGATGGAATTGAAGAGTAGGTGTGAAATGATTGTTTTAGGTCAACGAAACACCGTGGACTCCATCTCTAAGCGATAGAAGGTATCGTCGCACACATGTAGATTCCAGGACCCTGAACCAACTCATCAGTGTCATCACTGGCAATACGACGCATCGTACTGTATGGCCATCTGTCGGACGTTCCCGTATTAGTTAGTCTCTGTCCGTTCATTGAGAATTTTTCCGACGACGAGGGCTGTATGGTGGTGGATCCTGTCTCTCATTGGAAGAGAATTATTGATCGGCTTCATCTAGGATAGGCGTATACCACGGTATTCTATGACCTTCTGAATGTGACTATAGACGGTGTTGAATTCGCGGCGGACCAACATGACGATGCCTCCATGTGTCGCTAGGAGTACACACAGATGCAGATAGGCGATCAACATAATCAAGGACCAGCATTTGCCCCTTTATAACAATTCTGACTAATAAAAGATCAGCATTTCCTCTTCGATGACAATGCCGGGTAAGAAACCGACACCCATTGCCAACAAAGTGATTCACTCCATCTTCATATCTGATCTGTTCCCGCACACATGCCATCCTGCACGTCACTTGAAAGATGTGTTTAAGATCTGCTATGGCCATGTGATTCGCCTTGGTGAGGTATCATTATTTGGGAGCCGTTGCAGCACTGTTTTCAGTGTCATCTAACGAAGGCAGCAGTTTGTGAGTTACCTAAAATGCAGTGTCAATAATTGACTGCGCTTCAGGTACCTCACAAACCGCTGCCTTCGATCCTGTTTTGAGGTTTGACGATTGAGGTTCGTTTGCTATTAAAACAATTATTGTTTGGATAACTAACGAATCTCATTCGTTGCAAGAATTGCGTCAAAGAAGTTTTTCAGAATAGATTTATTTAGTAAGGCCCTTCTCATGGCAGAGCTATATTGCTTTCTGTAGCCGACGTCTTCCACCACGACTTAAAAGAGGGACTTTTAAAATTCTTTGTCTCTCTCTCCTGCTTTGATGAATTAAATATTGTCCCATAGGACTTTTGCTATAATAAATTATTATAATAAGTTTTCCGTATGTTGTCATGATATCGATGACTTTGTGCAGATCCTCAACTTCCCAATCAGTCGACATGTACTTACGATGAATTCCTACACGATGTCTGCCATTGCTAAAAATAATTTGACATGATCGTACGCATTGGTGTGGTGAAAATAATTGTGATGCATCTATTTATATAATTACCCAAACCAAGTGTCTACGTCTGTCAGTCTGTCAATCTGTCTGTCTGACTGATTCAAGCGAGTGATTGGACAGGTGCGTTTGTCTTCGAATCAAGTTTACCTAAATAGCACCGGATGTATTGTAGTATTGACCGCGGCGAACTTGCAGTAGGCATATGTTTAGGTGATGCACAATTCGCATTGACCGTTCCGTTAAATTTGTCCCAGTGTTTTCACCACTTCTCTAGCAACGTTAAAATTAAGTATCACCCGTGATTTTCCACGGATTAACAGCGAGTTGCTTCATAATCATTATCGTGATCATCATCGTCGTCATCACCATCATCGTGGTCGTCGCGTTGTCGTCATCGTATTTAGATATTTCTTTTCTGCCTTTATTGATTTACCAATTAATTAAATTGATTATTTATAACACGCATGATTGGTATTAGTGCAGACGGCAAGCGTATAGCGTGGCAACTATAGTAAAATCCGACCAATGGCGGGTGATTGAGAAACATACGGCGGCAAATTTCGCCATTTTTCAGGGGCGGCGCTTTTATTGAATTCAATTAAATAAATATTATTTTCTTAGACCACATATTCTAAATTATTTTCAATTATAAATATTTTTTCATTATTATAGTTCATCTGCTTCTTCTACTTGTTAACGTGCTCAACAAGAATCTTTATAATCGATTTCAGTTCAGTTATAGCCAATTTAGTTCAACTTATGGTTATGTGCGCCTTGTTTATAAATAGCAGTTAAAAACTCAAAAGTTTAAATTGAATAGAAATAGGATATTTAATTGAAATTAATTTCCTTAAATGCGAAAAATATCATAAGCAAATGGCGGATGGTAGAGGAAGAAAGAGGAAGCGATTGTCTGGGTCAGATTATTACAAAAATTTAGGCTCGAAAGTGTACCAACTGCGGCCAAGCAGAAAGACGCATCCTGAAGTTCACTAAGCGTCCGTTTAGTTGGTTTAGCCACGACTTCGATCAACTAAATATGGAAGCGCTAATTCGGGAGTTTGCAGCATTGATAGCCAGAAGAGTGAATTTTAAATAAATAATGTGTCATATGAATGAAAAAAATTATAAGCAATTCCTTAATTTCAGTTTCTAGTTCTTCTATGTCAGACTACGTGCTCAATAGAATATTTTCGTGTTTAGAATTTCAATGTAGGCCTACACTGCTTAGTATAATTACCAAGTTAAGAGTGCTCAGAACGTCGTTTTGTCTCCTTCGTATTAAATTTTAATTTGTGTGGGGGCGGGGCGGCAACATTGCATACCCTCTACTCACGAAAAATCCATAGAACCGGACCTGCATATATTTCCCGAACTGGAGTCAAATACAATAATCAACTCTACATAAAATTAAATCGATGCTCGTATAAATGAGTAGTAAATCTGATTTGCTTAAGAAACAACTAAATACAATATGACATTTCTGTTAAATGTGTTGAATCGTCTTTCTGGATTCTATTACGGTTAGGCTTAAGTCACACGACTCGAATTCCAAAACAACAGCCTATGAATGTAAGGCTGATCCAATTACGTACATGTGCATGTACTAAGGCGAAACTATGCAGGATCAACCAAGCTACTGTCAGAGAGTTATAAATTGATGAGCCGGGTACACATATTGGAAGAACTGGTAACATTATGAGCTGCTATATTTAGGATTTAACGTACACAACCTTCATGGCCATAATAATCATCATCGTCGTCGTTATCATCATCATCATGAACCGCCTTCTCTCTGAAATCTATGGGGCAATTGACAGTTCTCAGGTTTCTCTCTTGGCACTGTTTGATGTCTGCGCCGCTTTCTAAACCGTTGACCACGGTATCCTCCTTAGGCTCCTCTGCCTCGTTTGGTCTTTCAGGCACCTTTCTTGGTTGGCTCGGTTCCTTCCTGCAGGACCGCTCCTTCACGTTGATCTATGGGTTCACCAGGTCTTCCTGGATCCCGGCTCCATTCGGCCTATCCCAAGGACCGGTCGTAGGCCCTCTTCTGTATTTCATTTATGCTGCAGATTTAAGTCCTCTGCTGGCAGCCGACGCTGTTCTGAGCCAGTCCTATACGGATGACCTCCAGGCCTATATGCACTGTTCAGCCATGTTAGCTGCAGAGAGTCAGATGACGGAGACCTTGGAGGCCTGAATGTCGTCCAACCGCCTGCACCTAAACCTAAATGAAGCCAAAACTCAGTTCATTTGGTTTGGCACTCGCCATCAGCTAGCCAAAATAGACATGAGAGCCCTCGCCTTAGAGTTCCCTCAATTCCTTCTCTCATCTTCTGTCAGGGAGCTTGGTGTTACTCTAGACCAAGAACTCAGCTTCACATGACACATCCACTCGCGGCGGCACGCCGTATTGGCCGGGGACACGCAAGCGTGTTTTATAGTAATCTTACGAGTGTAAATGTGTTGAAGGGGCGCTACGCAAATCCTCCAATAAATATATTAGTCATATAGTGTCATTGGCACAGAACAACATCGAATTTTGGTTAAACATGTTAGTTTATATACATTTGGCGCAAACTATTCCATACATAGCCTATATACACGTAGGGCCTGCATTCGATTATTCATTTTGATGATTCCATAATAAATTTGTATACAGTTGATTGTTTATAAATCAAAATTAATAGTTGCTTTTCAGCTTAGCCTGGTGCTGCCCTCGAATTCAAAAACAGTTTCTTCGATGACCCATAGTGTCGTAAACGTAATACAGCAATTGACAATCCTACGACGGGTCACGTGACAAAATCTTAAAGCAATAGAGAAAAGCAGATCTTGTAGTTGGTCGTTGATGCTGTGAAACGGTTAAATTACTGTTTTGTTACTCGAATTTTTTTTAGTAGAAACCTGTGAATTATGTGTTCAAGCGGAAGATTAGTTGTATGAGCAGCAAATTCAGTCATTACTTTTGAATACAGAAGATTTCAGTCGATACCACATTTGACTTTCAGATATCTTGCAAGAAAATGTCTTCCAAGAAAAAACACGACATTTAACAGTACCACACTTTTTACTTTCCAACTTTTCACCCTCAACAAGGCGCGCAAGGTTTCTCTCAAACCAACGTACAAATGTTGGATACAATTCATTTTTTAATTTCTGCATGCCCACATATTTAGGAGTTGATAAATAATAAAACAGTTTGTGACATCCAAGCAATGATTGTATGTTGTCATCAAAAAAAGAGTCAATCGGTGGAATCGCCAAAACATTCGCATATGAACATACTTTCAATTCGCTATGCACATCAGGCTCATGTAGAATTTCCTCACATAAATGCAATACTTCTTTGTATTGACGACACTTGTATAAGTACAAAGCACGATAGCAGTCAACTGTGTTGCACTGGATGCCAAAGTCTTTGCTCATCGCATTGTAGAATGAAATCATATTTTCCAAAGCAATTTCCATCAGAGCATTAACTACCGTTTCTTTAACTGTCAAAGGATTCATATTAAGAATCTTGGTTTCACTAAAAGGACCTGCTCTTCGATAAACGATATGCCTGGCAGCTTTGAAATAATAACGTGACTTCATTGAAACAATATGTCTCCGATTTATTCAAGTATTCAATCAGTTGCCCATAAGAAATGCAATATCAGGACAATCATCATATATTATATTGAATTGTTTGACTGTTCTTTCGACAGTTGAAACATTTAGATAATGAGCAAACACATTTGGTGAGAGACGCAGATCAAGATAAAGCCTTCTCTTGTCGTAATGAAGATTATTAGTAATCTTCTTATGGAGTAAAATCAATCCAATGATTCTTGAGATATCGTCAAAGAACAATAAACATCCTGCATTTAGTGTTTCCTGGTCCTCTTGGGATGTATCATTTCCGAGAATTGCCCAACACAAACCTATTGCTTGTTGGTATTCTGATGTGGCAAAATGGAGTGCAGCCTGATAGGCCAAAGTCGCATTATAAATGCCGTTGGAGTTAAAATCATCATACTCTATTGCTTTTCTAAGAAACTCATTTGACATGAGAGACACTAGTCGAAATTCAGAACTGCTATTTGAAACAGTTAAATGTTGCACGAGATTCAGAGCACGCCACAATTGAAATCGACTACTTTCTGTTGTGTGCATTAAATTCGGAAAATTATGATATTGAGATATAATAATCTTTGGTGGCATCGAAATTGTTTTGATTAAATCGGCGAAAGGAATGTTATCTAAGTAAATCTCTCCACGACTAAAACTATAGGCAAAAATATAAAAATACAGCTGATTGTCTAAGTACGTGAAACTCGAGGCATTCTCTATTGATGACATAACTGCAAATTCGAAGTCGTTGCGTCTTCCAAATCGAATGTGAATTACGGTGTGAAAATCAGGTGATAAGAGGTGGCATCTTATTGAGCTTGCGGAACCACAAACAATATGAGTATCTTTGATTCTTTCCGCAACCATATAGTCCAATGATTGTAATAGAAACGCTTTCCGAATATCCAATAATGGCAGCAGGTATTCCATATAATGTGGCATAACTTTCGGTGATGAATTGAATTGAATTGAATTCAATTGTAAAAGGTTTCTGTCAACTTCGAAATAGGTCCGTATGACTGATTCTATGTAATTTTCTATGAACCATTTACAAAGAATGCTAGAATTGCAAAATTCGTTTAGACGTCTTTCAGTATTCTCATGTATTGTGGAGCTCGATCAATCGTGAAATAGATTTTTTTCCGGTATAAAATAATTCGGACAGTATTTTCTCTTTAGCCACTCTAAGAGCTTTTTCAGTAACACACAACAGATCACAATGACAGAAGATGAGGTCCACCATTCTGGTGACATCTTTTCAGAAGTCCATAACATCAGAGTCTTTAGATGATACGGACAGAGAACCTCATCCTCCTTTGTACAATTCTTTTGAATTAATTCTTTCTTTGCAATGCATCTCAGCAAATGATAGACAATCTGCTGAGTTGGAGTCCAACTTTGAAGTAAAATGACTTCCGCGAATGAAAACGGTAATCTTCACTGTGCTTCATCGTATCTGCAAGATCGATGCTGAGCATAAACAACATGACAACCGCTTTTTCCAATTTTCGAGATTGTATCACAGGTGGGCCAATCAAATTTTCTAGGTCGATTAGACCAATTTTGGGCTTCTCTAGGCCACTGAGGACAAAATATACAATGGACATTATCAAATTCCAAATACAAATTGGCATGGTCTTGCTGTTTTATTGCTGGGCCACTTATAGAAAGTGGATATCCACATTGATCAGGCCTATCAAGCAACATGTAATGACCTTGATGGGTTGTAGGACTAAAGTTAGATTGGTACTTTTTGAATTTCCAATCATAGTTCATTGTGCCCAAATGTCGCAGTCAATCGAATCCTGGATACATCTGATGAGATTCAATCTTGTAGCCTTCGATCGCTTCAGCTAGCTCACTCATATCACTTGGCAATATTAGAAGGTCACCACTGAAGGCCAAATAATTTTGTTTGACGTGTAGATAGTTTAAGTCGCCAATGCAAGAATTCAACGGTCGGATGTAGAACTCAGCCGCGCTGCCACTTGGTATGCTATATTGCTTTGGTGAGTCGACGATCAATTTATGCATGTGATCAGAAATAGAAGAATAAAAATACTTTGGATGCAATTGACGTGTGCTAGTTATGAACCAGGAAGCCATTTCTTCATTCCTTTCACCTGCATATTCCGTCATCTTAAATAAAGAAATATTTACTTTTTCATCAGCATAATAATAATTGCTGTGAACACCATCAATATTCATCATCGTTATAATCACCATAACTAACGATGTCATTCTTATCGCTAATGTCATCATGTTTATAATAAACATCAACATCATCAGTAACAGCAGCATAGACATCAACTACATTACCATCTTCGTCATAGTTACCACTTAAATCATGATCCTAAACAGTCTCAATGCAATTGTGATCATCACTAAAATCATGATATTCATGTTTATCGCACTGAAATAATCATCATCACAATCATTATAATCCTAGTCATCAGCAGAAGCTATAAATCACATTCAATGCTCGCATTTGACCAACTGAATATCCTCTGACCTTGAGAGTGTAAAATATAACACGGGCAAGTGTTATGTTCTGTCCCAAGAAAGTCTCAAGAACGTAACGCTCTGCCAATATTACGATTTATGTCAATTGCTACATCAACGTCACTATTTTCATCAAACAGTTTACCTAAAATTCCAAAATTTTGACAAGTCTGTTTTGAATTGCACAATTCGCTGACATTCGACGTGTTCTAATAGCAACAGCCATCGCATCATCTGAAAGATTTGCATATTATTAAGTGCATATAAGGAGGTAGGGCGTTTGACCCTATCTAGGAAACCAATCCGGCAATCCAGAAACTAGTTGTATAAGACAATTCAGTTATATAAAGTTCTTAGTTGAATTGAAAAACAAAGCCACAACAAACATGTAGTTATGTGATGGAAAGGAATAAAGTTCCATCATGAATTGCCAAAAAGTTTGTAAAATTTACATATAATGAGTGCACTGATTGTAAACTGTCGGTGGGAGGATTAGACACATCTGACTTGATATGCGAAGGCTAGGAAAATGATGTTGCTGACAGTTCATAACAATGGCTGCCTCAGTGATAACTTAAGGGACTGTTCTTCCTCTGAAACTTGTAGCTGTGGAGCGAAACTTCATGAACAGTTGTCAACAAATTCAGTCATTGCCTCACAGTCTCAATAACAATTATATGTTATCTTAATGGTGGCAGAGCCGTTGAATGACATTGAACATAGCTAGTATTTAGATATGGGCCAATTCAGCTCCCCAGTCATCTGAGTCAGAAAACTAATGACACACTTTGTGAGGGACTATGAGATTCGCTGCTGACTCTCTGTGGAGATCATAGATGATATCATCACTGTTTGCTATAGCCTATATGCCACATGGACATTCATTCATTCAGGAATTTATACAGAGCCCCTTCAAGAAAACTAGTTAAAGGTACTCCCATCTCCAACGTGTCCAAAAAGAACAGTTAACAGTTTTTGTGAGGAAGGTTTCATTTGCCGTCTCAAGGTATAGATGCAGCTCTGCTCTGGCCACCCATCTAATAGAACAGCAAATTAATTCGCTCATTCATTCATTACAAAGATTTATATAGCGCCCCTTCAGGGCTACTACTCAGGAGCGCTCCCGACCCCAGCATGGCTAAAAGGACAGTTTTAAGGCGAGTATAAATTGAGTCTGAGTGGACCCTTTGCGACAACTACAACGCCAGCGGCAGCATGTTCCAGAGCTAGGGGCCAACCACTGAGAAGGTACGATTCTGTTTGGTAGTTGTACGGGCAAATGGGACGATCAGCATGCCTCGCTCAGTAGAGCGGAGAGAGCGGGGACCCAGTACACTCAAAGTAGAGTAACAGAGATAGGCAGAGGACGATACCTAGCAAGGACCGCCATACCAAAGAGATGATACTATTCGAGATTCTCTGTTTGAGGGGAGCCAGTGGAGCACATCCAGCATATAGCCGGAGACATGGCGAAATTTCAGAATGCGTCCGACAAGACGTGCAGCAGAACGCAGGACTCGTTCCAGGCACTGCATCCGCCCAGCAGGAAGGACTGCATAGAGTGAGCAACATCAATTAAGTCAGGCTGTGATGAAAGCGTGAACAAGGGTTGCTGTGGCGTCTTGGGTAAGCGAGCGAGCAACAGTTCGAAGCCGACGCAACTGGCAAAAACGTTGAATATGAGAGGCAAAGGTGAGCTCTTGGTCCAACGTGACTCCTATGTCCCGGACAACAGAAAAAAATGCAAAGAGGGAAAATCAGCAGTAATGCCAGTTAAACCAAGCGCCATAAGCTGCTAGCGAGTGCCCAGCCAGATAAATACCCATCCTTGGCCACATACTCAGCTACAAGCAAGAGGTCCTTCACTGGGTCCTCACTGGCTGATAGGGAGCCAGTGAAGGACCTTTAGACTAGAATGGCAGCACATTTATTAACCCATAAGGTTTATTAGTATCAGCCAACAAGGGCGAACACTTAAACCCTGAATTCTCATTGATCTCGATCGAGTCTAGGGAATTACTTATAGCCCTTAGCCGCACATGGTTACGTTGCCGCACGATTGCCTCGCTGCAAAACCTCTTCAAATTTAGACTTATGATTACATAACGTGTCACATTAATGATGGTAGATGTAGAAGCGCAGCAAAATCGTATTTTAGCGTACTTCAGCCTTGTGAAATTTTCCAAAAAGCAAATAGCGTATTTTGTTACTAAAACGGCAATCTTTCATCAATCCAGCTTCCAATTAGGTATATTATTTTCATCAATCCAGCTTCCATTTAGAAGTCGTTTCATCATTCGAGTTGTTGGGTATGCTACCTTGTTTACGGCGATTCCAATTCCATCGCATCGACATTCTCGCATCAATCCAGCATATTTAATCATGATATTTTCATCAATCCAGCTTCCATTTAAGCATATATCCTTTCATCAATCCAGTTTATACTTACACAGTCTTCTTTTTTCATCGATCCCGGTTCCATTTAAGGCAAGTTTGACATAGATCTATGTATATATTCGCGTACAATTTTAAAATACGTTAAAATAGGGCCTAAGAGTGGACGAAACGGTCAATATTGAAATACGCTAAAATACGATTTTACCTTAAAGCGCATATGAAATATGATGTTTTGACCTTCAGATTTAATTGCTAATTGCAGAAACTATAATTATTTGTCGATTTTGTTCATACGAAACGCATTGCATTTGCTGTGTAACACCATATTCTACGCCGCTGTCGCATCTTTGCAGTGCAAGAGCTGCATAGATCTCAATTTTCTTGTGCACATCGCTATACAGGTCTTTCCAGCCATGTGTATCTTGGTCCTTGTATCGTCCTCTACGGACCGAGATGACTTAAACATTGACTCCGAGAAAATTAGTTAACTTCGTAGCAACAGATGTGAGTTCTCGTTTACACAAATCTTCATTCACAGGCGATAAATAACAGAACAACTGTTACAGTGTGTGCAATCCAAGCCAACACTGGATGTCTCTGTCGAAATAAGAGTCAAGGGGTATCAAAACCACATCATTCGCAAATGTAAATTTTCTCGAGTCCTACGGTAGATGTGGTTCATTGAGAATGACGTCACACAAATGAAATTACTTCAAGAAGTTGGCGCGATATATACAGATAGGCAGCACCTTAGGGCAGCACGGCACCAAATTACTTTGCCAATCGCGAAGTGCCAAGAGAGGTTGTGTGTGTTATAGTGGCAGATGCAGAGGAGGAGGCAGGGATACAAACACGTTTTACTGATTGGCGAGAAGCATTGGAAAGCAAGGGACTTAAGGTAAACATCAATAAAACAGAAACCATGGTCTGCTCCAAGACGGATAATACAATACTGACCAAGGACAGGGCTGGAAATGTGTTGAAGCAAACTGAAAATTTTAAATACCTTGGTTCGGTAATGAATGCTACGGGTGGCTATGAGCATGATGTCAAGAACAGGATAAAGATAGCTGGGCAAAAATGGAAGAACTTGACGGGTGTATTGTACGGCACCTAAATCTCAAGTCAAAGGTTTACAAAACACTGATAAGACCGGCGATGATCTATGGAACAGAGTGATGGACACTGACGAAGATAGAAGAAGAATTATTAGATAGAACGGAGATGAGAATGCTGAGGTGAAAGACATCATGGAGTGAGATGTATTAACACGAGAGGCCAGAATGAGATGGTACGGTCATGTAATGAGAAGAGAGGACGAAAGCTGTATTAAGAGAATTGTGAAAGCGGATGTCAACGGACGACGCAGTCGGAGACGACAGATGAAGAGATGGGAAGATACGATACAAAATAAAAACTGAAAAATTAAGACACTGGTGACAGAGTAGAGTTGAGAAGAAGGATCCGTGTGGCTGCCCCCTCCACTGTTAGGGATTAATTCATGCCTGAAGGAGATATATTGTGAGGAATATTCCGTGAGAAAATGTATGCTATCGCTTTCATTTGGAACACAGGCTTCATTAGACGCTTCTACTTTATAAACTGGAGCACTTCTTTGAAACAGACTCGTGCAGAGCTATCAACGCCCTATAACTTCTTCATCTGCTATGCCACTCTCTCTGATGATGAGCTGCTCATCATTTTGGTGGTTCTTCACCGGCTAGTGTTATCAGTAAATTCCCGTGTCAGCATATGTCCCTGGAGTTCGATACCATCTTTTACCGGAAAGAATGCTTGAAGCCAGTTCTCATCCGATTGCTCCAAGTTCAACATGCTCGAAAGTCCATCCCTCACCAGCGAGTCAAACGATAAGACTTGGACAGTAGACGCATAAGGCTGGGCGATAAACTTTACATTGTGGGCCGCCACATCCATCTTGCAATGTTCCCTCTAATTTTCTGGAAGTCGTGTGAACAAGTAATTTTGCGTGACACACATTTTAGAAATGGTTCACACCTTTGTGCGCAGGTCAGAGCTGAATGCAATGGATAATTAAATTAAGACCATATCTATGTCTACGGTGATAAGTTCTGATATCCCAAGTCAGGCCCTATCAGAGGGGAGCCAGGCGAGCCACTTGACCCGAACCTCTACTTCAATAGGGCCCTCAAAAATGAGCTAATAAAATTAAAATCAACTAAGTTCTGTACTACTATACACCGTGTCTCAAAATAAACCAAGCAACATTGATTTTGTCAGAACTTCGTAAAATTTCCACCAATTTTAATAACATTTGATAAGTAGATGACATAATAGCTGAACTTTTATGCTATATATAAATTTTCTACCTCATCTGACTCATATCACCGCACTACCTCATGTGCTGTTGTTTCGGCATCTTATTATGCCAACCCCATAGGATAATCTGGATAAGAGCATCTGCTAAAATAGTCGCTGTAATGTGCATCCATCAGCGATTGGCCTGATACCTACGTCATTTTTCGTCAAAGTAATCAGAATGATAGACACCTTATAGGAATTGAGTCTTTGAGATGTCGTGAAGCGATGCCGTCTGGACCAGATGCTGAGCCTTTAGGAAGCAAAGAAATGGCGAGGTTGACTAATGATAGTGGGTTCTGAATGTGAGATGAAAGAGTGTCAGAGGGAGTGCCAACATAGATATTGATATCGCCGATTAAAAGAAATTCATTTTTACCTTGACTTTATGATTACACATAGACGTAGTTAATTAATTAAATTACACGTATTCTGTTCAAAAAGTTACTAGTTATTGCACTTGCACCACAAGTAGTTTACATAGTTGCAACCTTCAAGCTGCCAAACCGAACGGCTGCAAACGTAACGTATCCAGAAAATAATAATAATGACTAGTCAATTACAATTTGGCGTATACTAAGTAGCCACAATTTATGGGGAACAAACAGTGGTGATCATGTCACTTCAATGACATGATCGTTTTAGTATCCGTGATATAATTATGCTTGTCAGACGCGCTACTTCAGACACCTGTATCGCCGAATAAAATTTAATAATACACATCCTTCAATTTTGGATACATGCGAAGGTTTGAAGAGGTGTTTAAATCTTATCAGCATTTAAAAATAGCGCACATGAGTAAATCTCCTTCCTAAAATATGTCTCAATAGTAAAAATGTCAGAAGAATTCAACAATTAATTCTTTATATGTGTGACATTATAATAAATTCTATAATCTAATAATTTTATATCAACATGCGTTTACTGTTTAAGTTCAAGTCATGACATCATTCTTCCCTCTGGGCTTCTGCTTAGGTATCTTATTACATGTGACAGGTTTGAACTTTATGGGAGTTTGTAGTGAAAGTCTTACTCCAATGAGGAGGCCAGGGTCAAAATACAGTGAGATTAAGACAAACTGCAAAAAAGATGGAAGTGAAAGTACTGAAAATTGTTTAGTATATCACTGGATGTTCTTTTGGAGCACTAATCGTGTTGTGACTATCCAGTCATTTAAATAGCTATATACATGTAGTTGGGTTAAAAAACACACAGAAACCAAAATTAATCTGGAGACATGTTTCAGATCCTTCCGTAAATATTCACACCCTTCTTTTGATCTCTGTTATAGGCTTATATTTCCCAAACTTTAAGTCAAAATTAATACAACAATTCACTCTGCATATAACTATATCGTTGCTCGTATAAATAAGTAGTAAATCTTATTTGCCAAAAAATAATTCATAAATAGAATATGGCTCTAAGTGTGTTGAATCGTCTTCTCGGATACTGCTATGTTCGGCTTAAGTCAGAATTCTTAAGACTTTAAATCCAGTACAGCAACCCATTAACGTAAGGCGGATGCAATTACCTACTAAGGCAAAGCTATGCCGCATCAGCCAAGCAATAATTGAGGATCCACGACAATTGGTTCACCGACACTTTTAAGCAGAAACCGGATGTGATGAAAAGAATTCTGTCTAAATAGGAGCTGGAACGATGAAATATAATTCTGTTTAAATGGAAGCTGCATTGATGAAAAGAATTAAGCTCAACTAGAAGCTGGATGTGATGAAAGCGTCATGCACCGTGCGGTTAAACATTATTCTCTTCATCATTCCCGCTTCCATTAGGACCGCATCATTTTCATCATTCCAGCTTCAGGTCGAAATTTTTTTACCGATCCAGCTTCTTAATACGTAAGATGATTCTTATCATTCCCGCCTCCATTAGAACTGAATTCCTATCATCAACTTCTAGGCAAACACTATAGTGAACCAAATGTCGGTGAAAGAATTTATGTGACACGAATAATAGACGTTCCCGATACATAATGGAAAACCTCGGCAATATTATTGGCGACTATATTTTTGCTGCCAGTAGTTTTGTGAAGTGGGTGTATAATTGTACAATGAAATGAGCAATTGATTGATTGATTGATTAAAGACATACTACAGCAATTACCCCTCTTAATGTACCTGTATGCCTGGAATTCACTGCTACATCGATTACTCCACATCCATAAAGGTTGTCTGGTATTAAGGCAATTAAAGCAGGCGTGTCTCTGTACGTACTATGTACGCATATGAATGTACATACGATGTACATGTATGTATGCATGGGTACACCGCCAAAAGCGCCCCGTACAAATGCGCCCCGTCAAATGCGCCCAGTCAAAAGCGCCCCGTACAAATGCGCCCCGTCAAATGCGCCCCGTCAAATGCGCCCCGTCAAATGCGCCCCGTACAAATGCGACCCGTCAAATGCGCCCCGTCAAATGCGCCCGAAAGCGACCAGACGTCGTGACACTCATCCATTGGACACGTGGTCGATGTCTGGCATGGGATGTGAGTAATTCAGCACTGGAATGCACATGTCTAGCCAAATACTCTCCTTTCCAGTTCTATGGTCTCACTGCTGCAAACTTCTCCATGCATCCAATGGCATCCAGCATGCACTCATTTCTTCTTTCGTAAATGTGAACATCATGACATCGTCATTCGCATTCGCAAATGAAGTTGATGTCTGCAGTAAAAGTTGCCAAGTGACATAAAAATTGCTATCTTGACGCATTGCTTCAAATTTTGCTCTGCGGCTTGGCATCAACTTTGCTGCCATTGCTAGATCTACGCAGACCTGCAGATGCCTTGCAATATTGAAGAATATAAAGTAGGTCTAATAATGAATATGAAATCTCTGAAACGTTGCGAGAAATCATGGGCTCCAGAAACAGTCGCTGAGTCTTCACCCGTAGAAGAGAAGGTTTTTAGGCTGGACACTACTGCGCAGAATCATTGGATGATCGTATTAACTGCAGTCTTTCTACTATATTCCACCTTGTACACACAACTCGCTTCAGTCTGCGTGTTTGCCCTCATTGTTCTGAGCGTCCATAAAGATAACATTTCTTTTGTGCCTAGAAGAAAACACATAGAGTTCGTCCAACAACTCGAGGGCATTCCTTATTTCAAGACAACTCGAAACTGTTGTTTGCATGACAAGATTGAAGCGATGGCCATGAAATGTGTAATGCTTTAGTATTTATTTCGTGGGTGTGGTCCCACGGACTACTCTTTGATTCGATGCAGCCCTCGTGAATGAGCTAGTGGCCTCACTCAATTAATGAAATACTTAATTATCAGTGCATACGTTATCAGACGGTCACAGACTTCAGTATTGGTGTGCGTGAGTAGGCCTTAGCCTAAAATGTACGTAAGTTCATTCATCAAACTTATATATAATGCAATTAAATCCAAAGCGTTACGATTCTGAGATCCTCAAACACACTGACACAAGAAGCCTCAACATAATTTTCTTCACATTATTATTATTATACTGTAACGGAACGGGGCCTATTCGACAGTGACCAGGATGACGACTTGCAGCCCCGTCCGATATGGGGGTAGTTCGTGTTGCAGTCCGCTGAGTAAGGCTTCAGTGGTTTGCTGAAGACTAACCATTTAAGGTTTAAATAGCTCCTTTCTGAATGACGCTTGGAATAAGACACGCTTGTTCGATAATCTTCTTTTAATGTACAACGGAAAACAATACTTCTGTAGCGCCGATTCGGAAACAGTCCGTATCTCACTCCCTCAATACGCCCTACGTCGATAACTAACGAGTAATTGCAACGCTACGTCAATGGCTGACGGCGACTACTATGCTACGTCAATGGCTGACGGCGACTATCACAATACTACGACGACTATATCCACGACGACTATCGCAAGCCACGACGACTATTCGTGCTTCCTAGGAGCCGAGACTGCAAGGCCGAAGCCGAATCTACAAGGCTCCCCGATGACAATCTCCAGACGACGACGACGACCACGATCCTACGACGACTCTCCGATGACGACTCTCCCCGATGACACGACTCGCTGATGACGACTCTCTCCGATGACACGACTCTCTCCCTTTATACTAATTTGCCGTAGATAGTAGATGATACACAGTAGATAGGAGACAGTAGACAGTAGAGACTACACAGTAGATAGGATACAGTAGATAGTAGATATCTACAGTAGATAGTAGATAGACTACAGTAGATAGTAGATAGTAGACAGTAGAGATTACACAGTAGATAGGATACAGTAGATAGTAGATATCTACAGTAGATAGTAGATAGACTACAGCAGATAGTAGATAGGCGCGCACAGCAGGCAGATACCACAGAAGAAAGAACACAGTAGACAGGCGTACACAACAGGCATACACCACAGCAGGCCGACACCAGGCAGGCGTACCCCTGAACCGTTACAATACCAGAATTTAACGACATCCTATAGCATCACAGGCTGTTGATGTCTTCAAAGCTATTTTACGTAATACATATTAATGTCATATATTGTTTTCATCCGTTTTTTTATTTAGTCTTTCTTTCTCTTGTCCTTCTTTTGTCTTTCTTTCTTTTGTCTTATTTTAGTTTGTCTGGCTATTGATTCCATTTCTGACACTAGTTCATACGGTAAAATTTAACAGATGGGTCTTAAATGTTTTTCATAACATATATTATTATTTAATTTACATTTATATACAATGTACACATACATATGCATATTTAGTTAGTAGGTCAGTTAGTTAGTTGTTTTCTTTTCTGTTTAGGCTCTTTTTTGACCGTATCGGTTCTTTTCTAGTTTCATATTTTTGTAGCTATTAAGGTTTTATTCTATTTTATTTACAGAGTTTACAAAGCACCAAAACAATTTCCTAACATTATCGTCAAACTATTAATATATTATTTACAAGCACAAATTTCATATTCATAGGCCATTATTTATAATACATACAATATTTAATAATGTATAACAACATAAGCAAAGTATTGATAATTAATCCATACATTTATTATTATTGCAAAACAAAACACGAACCAACTTACATGTTGTAATCAAATACTGATGTCCAAAAATAGTTAATGATATGGCGTTTCCCATATCCATTATCCAACTGCAGTAACTATACTTCAGTTAAGTTAAGAATTTGGACACTGTACTCACAGAATGAAGTTTTGAGTATTAGGGTCTATTTCTTCAGATGAAGGTTTTTCTCTTTTTATAATTTTTCCTAACATTGGAAAATTTGAATCGGTATGAATCGTGGTTTTACTTTGTTCTGTCACTCTCTGTGGTCTTCTTGCAAATCGGACAAGGGTCGTCTCTGGACATTTCTTGACAACCCCTCTGACACGACGCAACGCTCGAGAATAAGCTGGTGCCCTGTATTTAAGCGGAAGATGAGCGCGGTTGACACATTGCATAAAGTATTATGCATTTTGACGCCTCTTCTCTGAGACACCTATTATGACACATGTCTTGTTTCATCGAAAGTTCGCCTTTTAGCATGATTTATGTTGATTTAATCTTCCTTACATTCAAACCCCTTTGAGCCGATGTTTTTCAGTCGATTTCCACCGTTAACTGATGACCGTCATTGAGTTAAATAACTAAAAGAAACTATAGGGCCTAGTGACTTTGGAGCCATAATTAGTTAATTATATTTGTCAATAATTGACGACGTTCATACGCTGAAAGACTTGGTATGATTTGTTGCCAACTGAAAAAGCGAAAATTAGCGCTCAACAAAGAGAATTGCACCAAGTAAGAAAAACGTTTAGCCTATTATCTGATGATGACAAGAGAAGACGAGGAAGTCGGCATTTTCGAGTTTAGTGTTGTTTTCTTTAGTAACAGGCTAATAATGATGAAATATCTCAATATGGATTACTTATTACCGTTAAAAATCGAATCTGTAAGTAGGATATGATTCAAGAAACTATTGTTTCACCATGCTATAACAATTGCTACTGTTTACTCCCGTAGTCAAAATATAGTTGACCTGTTGATTACTTTTCATCTGTGTGAATCCATGTTGCATAAATTATGTGAGTCAACTTTCAGAAATGTTGCCTCCCAATTTATATTTCCACATGACTACAAAGTTAAGTTACTCAGCTTTATCTAAGTTCCTTTCACAAACTCTGACCTGTTGTCATCGAACAAATATGGAATCGTTTGGCTGATCACCAATGGATGGCCATTGATAAACTTAACGAGAAACCCGTGGTATGGAGCCAAGCACCAATCAGTCGGGATTCAAACCCCTACAGTGAAACATAACATTTTGTAATACACTTCCAAAGCAATTCATTTTGACGGTTACTAGTCGATGACTCGGATATAGTCAGGACATAATGTTTGAGGGGTGATCTACGTTTAATTGGTTTTGTTCCATTAGTAATGTTACACCTTGCGATAGGGCTATGTATCACGTTGAGACGACTGGTGATTGACAACGCGAGGCCAAGCAAACCAACGGCATGACTTTTACCAGAGCTTCAGCAGACAAAGATTGAATATATAAAGCATCCTTTCAAATAGTCAGTCCTACTCAAATGCAGCAAGGACCACAGGATGGTTTAAATCCGGCTTTACATAGGCTTATGGTATCTAGTAAAAAAGTAAACAGTCAGAACTTATTAAGGGGTTTAATACACATGTCACGTGACATGCAATTTTCGACAGTGGCTAGAGTGATTGACTATTGACCTAATCTATAAAATTAAGTTATGTCAACATAGCGATTGTTCCACTTATCGGCTAAATACACGAACGAAACTTATTATTTTATCTCAACTCAGTTGTTCGTTTCATCCTGTTGAGAACGGACTATAGGCCTACTGACAGCTTGTTTACAGCCGTGTCAGGTACTGACTTTTTGATGTGTCGTTTTGATATTATTTTAAATTATGAAAATTCCAGCTTAAACAATTTCCCAAAGATGTCAACTACGTCAATGCAATAACTGCAGAATGAAAAACTTTGCAGTGATTTCTAGAAATATAATGCATATAGTAGGAAGTAGGAAGTAACGGTGTAGAAGGTCGAGATGAAGATCATGACTCCTCGCAACCATTATGAATGGCGGTACGGGTATCATTATAGGCTAAATTCAGTATTCGACAGCCAGGGATGTGGTCTCGAGACCGCGGTATTGGTCTCCGTCTTAAATTAGCGTTCTTGATCATTTGCCGTAGGCCTATCAGAGCAATGTGTTCGATATTTGTCGGTTATTTTTCGATTAATAGAAACACTGGATGTTTAAGCTTTACGCGATTGTTATCGATTTATGGCGTGCAGATCTTTATATGCGTGGTGCTATGGGCAGAAAAAAATGCATTTGCTACGAAGCCAACGATTTCAAAAGTTTGCTTTCACAAATGTAAAGGTTTTTGAAGCAATCTAATAATAATGTGATCGGTTACATGGTACAAGTACACCATTCAAACGGAACGTTAATCTACTTGTTCAGATGTCTTAAAGTATTTACCTATCGTTTACTGTAAGTAATTTGTAGTGTGACATTCTCAGGCCGAAGCCAAGGGCTGAACCCGCCAAAGTTCAGAGTGGCCGGTAAAACTGTTTTCTGGACCATTTTTAAGATTAGTATTCTTCAGCAATAAAATTAATGTTTTAAGCGTGTTAATCCGTTTTAGCGTCTTAATAAATTGAATAGTTTATCAATGAATCAATCAATCAAAGTTTATTTGGTGATCCAATAATAGAACAAGAATGACAATTATACAAATCTTGCAACTATTGCTATTGCATCACCCAGGAGACACAATTAGGGATCGGAAGATCCCGCTGGTTAAAAAAGACTATTGGTCTTGGTTTCGGACCATCGGTCTCGGTTTTGCTCTTGGTCTCGGACCACTCGGTCTCGGTCTTGGTCTTGGTCCTGGACTTCTCGGTCTTGGTCTTGGTTTTGGTCTCGAGTTTTAGGTCACATGCCCAACACTGTCAATAGCTTGCGTTGGCAGTAAAACGACGGCGCTGAATATGCTGATCTTGTATTTTTCAATAAATATTATTTACATCAAACACAAGCTAAGTGTCGTTGAAGATGACGTCGCTTGGAGATATGATGGAGCCACGGTGTCAATAACTGTCGCGTCTCATATCAGGTTCCGTCCTCTTCGCCATGGAATCAGCGTCAGACCATCAGGGCGTTTTCCGTCTGTTCTGGAGAGTCCGGGGGTTCCTTAATGTTTGGAAAACCAGCGCGTGTGAGGCTACGACTGATTATGTCGTTTAATGCTTCGTGCCTGGCGAACCGCCCTGAGACATGACCACAAGCAAGGCCGTGTGTCCTTCTGCATTGACTCGTGACCCGCATGGGCATGCGTGTGGCTCACATATGCGTGTCCCCAGATAGAAACCCACCACAATTCTGACAGCTTCTTTGTCTAGCCAAAGTCCACATGAAGTGACTGGTAGAGCAAAGAGCCAGTCTTCCGCATGCGGTGCTGCGGCTGCCTTGAATCGCGCCTGATGGCATGGGTCGGTTTGGGCAATGCTCAGCTCGGTGACTGCCTTCTGCAGTAGCGGCTTATCCCAGTTTGATTGCTTGTGTGCTGTATTATTGTCCGGACGCATCGCTTGGCACTCGGTGCATCACAGATGTTCCATCTCCTCAAGCAGTTCGTCGACGTCGGACCAGATGCTGCCCAAGATGGAGGACTGCAGTGCTCAGGCGCTTGCAGCGAAAGCCAAACAGACGGGAAGCGCCAGCGAGGTCACTCGACGAATTCCAAATCCTCCCATCTTTACCGGTAATGATGCTTGAAGCCATCGGTCGTTCGATAGAGTGATGTTGAGAACTGCTTTTAAACCGCTTCGAAGAAGGTCGTCGAATTTGTCTAGCAGAGAGTGTCCCGTGAATGAACTGCATCTTAAGGTATATATCACTCTCTGGGAACTGAGTGAACATTTGAGGAGAAGCAGAGCGTCGTGTTTGGCTACATACTCTAGTCTGGTAACTGTTCAGGCCAGTTCCTTGCATCTGCCCTCCAGACATGTCGTCAAGGTCTCGCTGGTGGATGATGGTGCGCCCAGCAGATAGGCATTTTCCGGAAGAATTGACATATAGTGCTTAAAGACATGGTCGGAAACTAGTTTGTCTTGGCAATGGATGATCTCACATTTGTCTTCGTTGAGTCGAAGCCATAGTTTCTCCCCTCGCTGTTCCAGCATTCTCACATCTTCCGCCACCGTCGCTTTCTCTCCTCCTAGGGTTAGATCATCCATGTAGCCCAGTACCATTGGTGACGACATCTCCTGTAAAATTGGCTGTAATGGAAGTCAAAAGAGCAACGGGCCAAGTGGGTCTCCTATTATTATTATTATTATTATTATGTCACAATTTATTAAATGTTCGATTGAAATAATATAATTATTATGTCACATATAGTGTTATTCATCATTGGCATTGCCAACGGATCTGTCTTCAGGCCATCAGGGTCGCCGCTTGTCAGTGGATTGTAATCTGAACATCTGATAGTGCCCTGAAAAGCCACCGCATTGAAACGTTGGATCAATGCCGACAAGTTTTGGAAAAGGAAGTTTGTCTCTCGGGTGTCACCGGTAGTTGTCGAAAGTCGGCGTCCAGTCTCAGACAGAAAGGCGAGGCCCTCACTATTGAGGGGACCGAAGGTTTCTATAGCGATTGGAACAAAAGTGTATTTCTTCTCCAGCACAGAATATTTTGTGTGTTTCCTTGTGGCTGCTATCTCCGCCGCTCCTCCGGCTGTGGCAGCTGTCTTGGGGATATAAGAAGCGGCCACTGTGTCCACCACCGTCGCGTCCCAAAGTAAGGCCGGCCTCCACTCCACGGTATCAGGGTCTGCCCGTCCGGTCTCTTTCCATCTAATCTAGAAAGACCTGACGGTTCCTTGACCGCTGGAATACCGGCTCTGTTGAGGCTGCGATGGATAAGGTCGTTGATATTACAGTGTCTTGCTTGACGGTCAAAACTCAAAGAACAGGACAGGCCATGTGTGCCTCTGGCAGAGACGAAGGCGCCGCATGCGCAGGTGTGCGGCTCGCAGATGGCCACCCCTAATCGTAGACCGACCGCCACCCTCACGGTATCGTCCTCCAGTCTGAGATCGCGAGAAACGAGCGGGAGAGCGTATAGCCAGTCCGAGGCGTGCGGTGACTGCAAGGCCCTTAGTCTCGCCTGGTTGTAGGGATCCTAATTCCCAGTCCTCTCATCCTGATCGGGAGAGTGGCCTGACCCCATTGGTCATCGGTCATCGAAATGTTGAAGATTCGCTCGATCCCTCCTAGCAGCAGATCGTCGTAAGCCCAAAGACGCGGATGGTGGGGCAAAGGGGTGCATCTCAATAAATACACGAGTTTAGGCGAGCCGATCGAATGTCTAAGGATCAGTAGAGCGTCTTGTCTAGCGATTAGTTGCAACCTGTCGAGCGCAATTCCAAGGTCGGCCACATAGGTGTCGAGGGCTGAAAGCAGGGCATCCGTTGGCGAGAGCGGAGCCCCTAGGAGCACGGCCAATGATGTATTGACCTGGGCGAACTATCCTAGGAAGCCTTGACTAACGTCGTTGATATGGGCGTCGGAAGAATTAACTCCCCGGGAGTTAATTTGTTCTAGGATGAGCTTACTTCCCTATTCTATTAGGAATTGGAGTCAATTTATCCTAGGAAGAATTAACTCCTGTGAGTCAATTTGTCCTATGAAGTATTACCTTCCCTGCTGCATTAGTTATGGGAGTCAAATTATCTCTTATCTGCATACAATTCCACCATGTCTGAACTCATCAGCAAACATGATCCAATCTTCACCAAGACCTGAATCTCATGCAAAAAATCCATGGTTCATTTCTTTTCTCCAAGCTCTAAGATCATCGCGCCGTCGCCTGGAACGAGCATACAAAAGAACAGACGACGCATGCATTCTTAGTAGACTAAAAATCGTAACAAATAGATACCATGACCAACTTATCTCAGCCAAAAAAACACTACCTATCATTCACTCAAATTCATCCAACCCTCTAAAACTTTGGAAACTGTTAATCTTCTCCACCGCGGTACCTCACATTGTCTCCCAAATTCTATTCCACATGCACTCTTTGCCGACTCATTTGCATCTTTCTTCATGGACAAAGTATCCTCACTCCGTCTCTCGTTACAGACTCTCCTATCACAATCAACATCCTCCCGCCTGAGACGACCACAATGACACAATTTTGCCACCTTGTACATCTTTTGACATAATTATTCGAGCCTGCTATTGACAAAGAAATCATGACCCTCATCCAAGCTTCTCAGAACGAACAATCTGACCTTGATCCAATTCCAACCTCCTTGCTAAAAGACTGCAACTTTTCTGGTTCCTACTACAACCAAGATCATCAACCTGTCTCTATCATCCGGTACTTTTCCTATGCTTTCCAAAGACACAATTATTAAACCACTCCTCAAAAAACATCCTTAGACAAAGACTTCCTATCCAACTACCGTAAAATTTCAAATCTCTCTTTCTTATCAAAACTCTATGAACGGGTTGTCCTATCTCGCATCAACGGCTTCACAACATCAAACAATCTCTCCTCAACCCAAAACAATATGCATACACCAAGCATCACTCTACCGAAACACTCCTCCAATTCTAAACTACAAGACTGCATACACAATAGCCACATCAAAACTAGATGTACTGGAAGTGATGATTTTGGTTATCGTCTCTTCGGTAATCTATCATTTTTACGGGTTTATTTTTGTAATTCTCACTTCGAAATAGCAGGTTTTGTTATGTTCTTTGCTCTCGTTGTACCGAAATTCTCGTCGGTCCAGCTCCCATTCATTCATATTTCTTTACATCGATCCAGCTTCCATTTAGGTATATCTTTTCATCAATCCAGCTTCAATTTAGGTATATTTCAGAGGTATAAGAAGGTTCTAAAAGTGGGGGATAAATCTTATAATATTGGGCGGAGCGCAAACAATTTTTTTTGCTACCCCACTTTTTTGAATTTTTCTCCACCAGACATTTAAATAATGCAGGATGCTTTTAAAGTATACATTATATACTGTATAGCAATATTTTGTGCAATATACAGCTAACCTTCATGCGAAATATTCTTTTCCCCCATATGACGCTTGTAACAGGGCATGGGCTGGATGTCAAGTTAATTTCGGTTTTAACTTGCCGCAAGACCAATGGTCAGTAGACTGGCAGATGCTATTCAACACAAAAAATGAAAAATATCAGTACGCAGTAGGAGGGTTGAACATAAGAGACTGAGAGGTAGAAATAGAAATAGGGGTGGTCATACACAAGAGTGCAAAGCCATCAAGACAATGTTCAGAGGCAGCAAGAAAGCCAACAAGGTGTTAGGAATGATTAAAAGAACAATAGTCAGCAGAGAAAAACAAAATAATTCTCGAGTTATATAAATCAATGGTCAGACCAAGCCTTGATTACTGTGTACACTGTACAAGCATGGAATCCATACTTGAAACAAGATATAGAGAAATTTGGAAAAAATACATGGGAGAGCAACAAAAATTACAACATTGTACACACATCCAAAATATAAAGAAAGATTGAAATCATTGAATAGATGTGCACTGACAATAATTGAGAGAAGAAGAACAAGAGGTGACTTGATTGAAACCTCAAATAATGACGATAAAGGACACACTGCCGGCACAAACATTTTTCACACTTACAATAAAACCATAGAGTACATATACTGCTTGAGATTTATTCACCCACAATAACTTTATCATTAGATATGAAAGCGATTGGAGAAACATATAAATAGAGCAGATTTGGGGGGAAAAGGTGGGGCAATGATCACCAAAACTGTGGGATGTTAACCCCAGCTATAAAACTGGTTAACATCGATTCCACGTCCATTGTAACGAAATTGTCAAATCAATTAGTCCTAAGCATCTACTCAGGCATGATATTTTCATCGACCCAGCATCCATTTAAGCATAATTTCTTTCGTCAATCCAGTTTTGCTCATTGCTGAACGGTATCCTGTGGTCTAAATGACTCTAAACAGACGTTTACTGCCTCACATAATTAAACTCGCCAAAACGATAGTGAATAATAGTACAATAATAATAAATCTGCTAAAACGATAGATTACCATCTCTTCCAAGCTATGATGATGTAGGCGTTTAATCTTCAGCGCGTGGTTTTCGTTGGAAACCCCGGAATCACGAAGACTTGTTCGTGCTAAGATGTTTATTTTAAAATGCAGAACGTATTTACAGCAACTATTTTCTACTATATTAAATTATCTCTTGATCCGCCCGCAGTCAATCACTTCGGCTTAAGGTCATACGTTTTTATGAGATGCTTCGTATTCTCTGTCGAAATCTAGCTCTCCGAAAGCCTGCCTTGACTCGCTCTTGGGCGAATGTCCTTTCCGGCCTCGTCTTCCTATATATACCCTATCTAACGCCTTCACTGCCATCTGTTGGCTAGTTCCACTATCCCCCGCCTTTCGGGTGCGGTTGGCCCGTTCCGCTGTCTTAAAGGCCATCGCCTGTGTCACTGTCCCTCGTTTCCTGCCGTTTCCTTACCCATAATTTCTGTCCGTCTACGTCTTTGTCGCGTCTCTCTCTAAATCCCTCTATCTCCTGCTGTCATTGTTTAGTGCAGACGATTCAGCCGGGAAGTGCACTGGGTGGACTTAAACAGGATTGTGTCATCTCATCCACCTTCCATTTAAACGTAATTCTTTACAATCGATCCAGCTTCTATTTAAGCCTGATGATTTTCATCAATCCAGCTTCTATTTAAAAAGGTATGTTTTAATCGATCCAGCTTCTAACTAAGCTGGATCGATTAAAATGGATTTTCTTAAATAGAAGCTGGATTGATGAAAATCACCAGGCTTAAATTGAAGCTGGATTGATGAAATGGCGAAAAACCGTACTGGCGAAAAATTTACGGAGACAAACGTGTACTGGCGAAAAATTTATGGCGTATAATTGATTGCCAGAAATTTATGGAAAAAAAGTGTCGGTCACCAAGTATAGGCCTAGTGATTTGTAGTTAAATGAGTCATATCGCTTTGACAATACTTGAGCTAGAGTATGAGAACATTGATACATTGATGCAACTTTTACATTACACGTGTCATTATAAAATTGTGTTTAAATTATTTACATGACTGTAGAAAAGACATTTGTTTTATCAGTCAGTATATTATTGCTAACAGTTGGCGCATTTGTCGGGGCACATTTGCATTTATGTGTAAACCACACATCTGTCGTACTAGGCTGGTTATTAATTGAGCACTTGACCATGTTCGATAACTATTGACCGGATATCGTTTCCAAAACTATGGGGAATTACATAATTTATATGTCTATTCCAGCTCACAGGAGATAAATTAGATCATAATTATTGAATAGTTTAATTTAGCAGTAATCAAATAAATAGTATTATAAGCGAGTGTTTTAGCAATGTGAATACAAACATTAACCTCACAATAGCAAATTGAACGGTAATCACGTGAATGGTTAAACTTTCGTATGTTATACTTAGTGTCACGATGATATCTAGTTTAAATATTCTTGATAATAATTATGTTTGATGATCGATTCAAGATTCGAGAATAATAATATTAATAATGAAAATATTTATAGCTCTGTGATACATCTATAATTGTCAAGTGTAGGCCATCGTAGATGGAGAGAAACACGAGAAAGTGGGAAAATTCAGTTGCATAATGAAATGCCTTACGTTGAAACAAGTAGAAGAATATCTATGGGAATAGACGCCTTCTATTACAATTGAGGAAAGGAATTAATGCGATGAAATACTATGATTGAGGATCTGAAAACCGAATAATCAATATTATGCTGTGAAGTTGCTGCCACACTACTCGTAAACAGAGACCATGAGGTAGGAAGACATCAAAATATTTAGGGCCTTTAGTTGTGGATATAACGAAGAATGTAGAGAGTCAGCTGAATGGAATGCAATACTAATGAAAAGATACTACAAATTGCAGAAGAATACAGAACCCTGAGAAGAATAATTAAAAGCCGATAGAGAAAACGCGTATTTCAGGGTAGACTCCTTTTTAAGAGCTATAAGTGAGGAAAAATGTATTGGAGGAGCAAGATATCGACAGAGAATGATGTCATTGAACTGGACGGGAGGTTGCAGCAAGTTGAACGAGAGAAGTGGAAACGTGACGTTGGGCGTGCATGCATAGGAAGGCAGAGAACCAATAGAAGATACCATCACATGGCTAAGCATATTGGACGTCAAACGTGTTGATGCAAGCATTGCAATATCCCTTTAACTATTTATTCATTTTCAGTTAATTTCATTTTTTATTGCGATTCGTTATTGTAAAAAATCTTTAAAACATGACCGAATGAGTTAATCAGGGAGGAGAGAAGAATGGCTCTACACGCATGTCGCATAAAGTGTCAAAATGTCATAATATTGGACTATTTTATAGGGTATGTGCTGCAATATACATCCAGCATTGAGTGAACACGATATTAATTATGAATGGTCATAAAAAATCAGAATTTGGGTTACAGTCACTCTCACCCCAAAAGATTTGAGAAAGGCTTCTTTGAAACTATAGCATAATATTTTAATTAGAAACAGAAATTTGCATCTACATGAACTCTCATGACATAGGTTGCTTATGTTAGTCTTTTCCTCATTCTTCCTATTATGTCGGGTTCATTACAAGGGCAAGAAACACGATGGTGAATATTATCAGTCGTATCTTTAACGCTACCTTTTGATTATTAGATGGGGAAGTAATATTGATTTTGTTCATTCAGAATGGAACAGGTTTCTGAATTCATCGTTGGCATGTGCCAGATTCGTTCTAAAGCGCCGGTTGGTGTTTTCTCTCAAACGAACTTTAGCGGTGAATCTCCAAACCAAAACTACGTGTATTTTTTGCGATGTGGCAGCTTCTTTGAGTTTTTCATTAATCCGATAAATTCATGCATCGGCGACTTGGATATAATGGCATTTACCGCTGACATGTTGGCCTTCACAGAAGACATTCCAGTTTTACCAGTTGATTACCATTGTTTATTGGACACGATTGAATGCTTCCGAATTGAACCGTACGATGATTACCCTGGATTTGTTAAGCTTCGACGTTTCGGGGAAGTCAGGTATAACTGGCATTGCAAACAGTTTGAATTTGAGCGGACTCAAGAATTACGTGTAAGTCTCATAGATTTATATAAGAACCCTGCCAGATTCTTTATTGACAAAAATGCTTTCCATTTCGATACGGTTGGTCCGGCGATAAAAGCTACATGCCAAGGAAATCCACTTTTTGACTTTGTTGCATGCATGCGGTGCCCACAGTGGCCTAAAGAAGCCAAAAATTGGCCTTTTCGACAAAGAACTCACAGGTGGCCAACTGGTGACACTATCCGAAATGTTGTACAGAATGGTTGCCATATTGTAAATGCAAAGCATCCTGCTTGTAGAAATTATAAACACCAGTGCAGGCTGTCATTCTCCGCTGCGGAAGAAATTTTACTTCAGAGCTGGACTACTATTCAACAGATTGTCTACCATATCCTTCGATTCTTTGCCAAAAGAGAATTGATTAGAAAGGATCTTTCAAAGGAAGACGAGGTTCTCTGTACGTATCATTTTAAAACACTGATGCTGTGGACTTGTGAGGAGAAATCGTCAGAATGGTGGAATTCTTACTCTGTTGTTGAACTATGCTGCTGTTTATTGCGACAACTCTTAGAAATGCTACAGAGAAAAGATTGTCCGAACTATTTCATTCCTGAAGCAAACTTGTTTCATGAACACATGAACCAGAAAATTGTTGATGAGACTACAAGACATTTAAATGAATTTTGCCATGTTAAAACGCTTAACATGTGGTTTGAGTCTAGCTACATATTGCCAATCTTCAGTAGGGGGCTTGCCTCAGCAGATGCAATGGAGCCTGTGGCAGATTTTGGATATTGGATGATGCGTACTTGGGAAGTAATGAATGATGAAAAACTGGAAAAGTTAGACTTTCATTTTTCAGGTGGATTAATGATTTTTGCCAATTTATTATTTCGGGAATTCAAATTGGAAAGTTATGTTCACTGCCGCTTTCATCAAAATACTGCTTCTCATGCCATTAATTATGTATTATCCAAACTAGCTAACCCAGGTTCATTTTCGTCAACGGCAGAGTTGTCCTCCAGTTTTCCACATATGGAAAAATCATTATTCATCTTACTCATGATTGAAGCATTACGATTGCATCTAACTACATGCGATAGCCAGCAGTTTACTGAATACATCAAAGAAATTTCATGGCAACCAACAGTCAAATTGTCCAGGCATTACAACTTTCCAAAACCCTACAAGGCAAGTCTCGACAGAAGTTATGTAATTTTCTTGAGAGCCCAAGATCTCATGGAAAATTTAAATGGGACAAAACTTAACAATCTTCAGCAATTTAAATTGGTATCTGAGTTAACAAAGGAGCTTCTGAGCAAAGCAATACACTGTGCTGATTTTAAGTCGAGCTCTATCAGAGACGCAGCTTTTGTCTATATGGCTGCTCTTCATTTTTCAGAAACGAATTACGAAGCTGTCATTGACCTGTGCTCGAGAGTGCTCATCAATCGAACGCCTAATGAAGAATCGGAAGAGGTCGAGAAAGAGGAGGAGAAACACGAGGCGAGAGAAACGTTGAATGCAGCGTGTTTGTTTTATATTGATGACGTTGTTAGAATCGTTGGATTTTATCTGCTCATCTGGCGGATAAAGAACAACCATCCAAACAAATGGAGATCGTATCTTCTTGATTTGCGCCTCACACCAGATGTGTTTGCTTACCACTTAATAATTTTATCAAGTGAAAAGAGACGTAAGGCTATACAGCTAACTTACGATATGAAAGTCCCAACATTTCCTATGGATGAGATTTTGATGGCTATGAATAATCAGAGAACTTGCGCAATTTCAAAGAAAGCAAAAAGTCTTTACTGCGTGTATCACCGAACTGATCCATTGAATCAAGCAGAAGCTGCAAGTGAAAGCTTTGTTCCAAAAAAAGACGATATTATTCAGTTGCTCATAGAATATTCCTTAGAAAACATGACGTCATTTTACAATGCAATATACAAAGATTTTTACATTAAATGCGATGTAGTTGATTGCTATCGTGCTGCGTACCTGTACAAGTGTTGTAAATATTCTGATGTTTTGTCTTTGTGTGAACGAATTCTCGATGAACCGGATCAACAGAGTGATTTTAAAATGCTTGCACTTGCAAATGTGATGGTTTTGCCGCCGCTTTGTTCATATTTTGACAGTGATATCAGGTGCTTGCTTGGATTTCAAACACTTTTCGGTTTTGTTTCGATTCTGAATAAAATGGAGCTTAGTTCTATTTCCATGTTCCTGGAATGTTTGTACGACCAGATTTTTCTTGACAAAACTACGTTTCTTACAGTTCACTTATATACTTCCTCTGAAAAGTGTAACTATTTTGTTGGGCGACATTTCCTGGCAAGATATTTGAAACTGAGATGTCTGATCGACTGTAATCATTCAATATCTGAAATAATGCTAGAATTGGAGACACTGCAAAGTCGTCTTCCATTTGAACACATCATTTGCGAATTTCTTCGGCACAAATCTCGACGACATTTTAACAACGTAACGTAATAAAGACATACGATAGAAATTATTCTTTGAATGATTGGAATCTTTCTAGACAATCTGACTTAAAAAGAATTCGCTGCCAACAACGAAACTTTTCTGCAACTATTAATGCGAACTTTCAAGTTTGGGTAGGCCTACATTGTACAGATCGCCGTGTAAATATGCGCTATTTTTGGTATTGCTATAGAGCAGGCATTTTCGATATAAATATTTTCAAATGTGAAAACAATAATACATGACGCATGATTGCATTTGCTACTCGGCCGTTTTGTGTTTCTTTAGATTGTACTGCGGAATTGTACGAATTTTGTACAGGTCTTGTGGTAGAGACACAGCAAAGTTTCACAGAATGATTGACCTAGTCTTTATGTTGATTAGTCCCATATGATATGATTGTGTGTGACAGGCATGTGTGCGTTAGTAAGCCTAAGTGCTCACTTTGGTGTCCTTTGTTCACCTGTGCTGATGTCATAATTAAGAGTTACTTTAGAAATACTTCTGCGGTCGACAGATGTGTATCTAGAAAGGGAGAAGTCTAATGCATGTCGAATGAAAACGCTCAACCTGGAAGAAGGACATTGAAGTCGTATTAAACCTTTGCCTGCGCTCGACCTGATCCAGTGGCGAAGGAAATGATGCTGACAAGATCTTCTACAGAGTTCGTATGACTGGGTTGCTTTGTAAATAAGAGTTGCCTTGATTCTGTTTTTTGGAAATTGATATACATGATTACAATTAGGCTAACATAGACAATAAAGAGATCTTGTAAAAAAAATGTTTGTCTTTTTGCAAATAGGAGTATTGCAAATGAAACAGAAAATTTGAACCGAGTTCTTGTTTTAAGAAGTAACTCGCGTCAAGTATCTAGAGGATTTTACAGCCCACCCCATCAACCAAAATTTGGACGACTAGTTAAGCCACGCGGACTTTATTACCGGCAAGTTTGCCGCTAGTAAACACCCGCATTCGCTTCGATGCATTATAATGTACTAGGCACTAGAGTTTAAAACTATATTATACAGTGCATCACAAAATTACAAAATAACAAATTATTGCCAAGGCTTCGTGTCAACCGCACTGTAACCGCTTACGGTCGTACGGATATTCTTTACTATCCCAGAGCAATGGCTCATTTAACCCATGCATTGACGCTTATGCTTAGGACTTTGATAAACTAATCATATCATGTCTCTCAATTACGCTTTTGTATTTTTTTTATTATTTTTACATTTTTTGCTCTTTGACATCATTCTTTTAATAAATGGAGAAGGTCGCAAGTGGAACATGAATGTCGTATCAATTGGACTGGGTTCAATAGGCAGAGGATCAATTGCCGAAGGGATTAATTGACTACGGCACCAATTAACGGGGAATCAACAGATGGGGATCAAAACACGTAGAACCAGGTATCTGGAATGTGCTGAGTGTGAGGAAGGTCTATGTAGGTTGAAATATGTGAGTATGAACTCTGCATAAATAAACGTGAAGCGCAGCATAACACAAACTAAATGCTCACTAGTAGGCCTACTAATAATTAGCATGTGCAGGACAGACATGTATGTAAGTATGCATCTACAGCATGTACTTTGTTTATGTGCATATATATATATATATATATATATATATATATGTGTGTGTGTGTGTAGGTTTGTATTTATATAATATTATAGTAACTGCCCCAGAGGTGAGATATACATGTAGCCCTACACGTTCGCGTTGATGTGACGAACGAACCGAGCAGCGGAGGCTCACTGATCCATTGGGCGTCTGAAAGATAACTCTTCTTCTTCTCTTTATTCTGACATATCAACTTGACATGTTCTTTTGCCTTCTTTTTATGAAAACAAAGTCAACAAATATTATATCACTAAACATTATTTTGTGAAAATTTTGCCTTTCTGGTTTGGCGTAGAGGTGATAATTTTATTGTATGTGACGGCCAATGCATTAAGCATATTTTTTAACGAAGTAGCGCAAAATAGGGCGTAATACATGGCTGACATTCAGTAGGCCTAACATTACGCAGAAGGCGCCTCTCAGATGCGTAGAATATGCCAACAAACACTTTCACCAGCTCTTATTATCAACGATAACTGACGAATAAGATGGCGCTCTCGCTCAGCTTTTAATGCTTAGGAGATCATCGATAGTTTGATTTGGATTAAGATTGTGGGCACTCGATTGAACCCATTGTAGCTCTTATATGGGTCTCTTATCAGAATATGGTCCTGCCTGGGAAGAAGGAGGAAGAAGTAGGCCTAGAGATGGAGGTATAAATGGGAACGAAGAGAGGGATGGGACGACACCAAAGGAAATAAGTGTCAACTGATTGCTAGAGTTGAATTCATGATCTAGTTTTGCGTCCTATTTTGAGCAACATAATAACGTAATTATTCAGAACACGTAACTACGTTCGACGTGGCACATCGAGAAGGGAAACAGAGGGGCAAATACTCAGTGGTCCGTATCCTTTTAGAAGCACAGACCGGACCCGCAATCAATTTATAACAAAATACTATTATCAGCCGTAACACGTTTATGAATTATGCCATTAGAAATATAATATTACTTACAATTACCTGCAATCAATTAAAACTTTGAGCACTTGAATATTACCTTAGCTATCACTGTTTGCTATGGAACACGCCCACTTCCATCCAAGGAACCAGGGATTGTTTATGGGCATGGAATGTATTTACCTATTAGCCTGTCATTTCTGTCAGTGGGCCTAGACGTAATGTTAGATTACAGCCGATATCTATATTAAAATATTGATCAGTGAAATAATACTAGCAGAAAATTAAAACGTTACACGCAAACTTAAGAGCACTTATTATTAGTAGGCCTAAGCTGATTTGAGACCCAACTAAGCACACTAAACACAATGTTATGAGGATGTCCATTACGAGCGCAAAGTAAGTTCTTTGCTCTTTATGCGACGATGTCTCAATTGAACAAGTAGGCCTATGCATGTATCTTGTATCCTATCTCTGATCACAAAGTGTCACAGATAATACGCGAACGAAACATCCCATGTCAAATACTCATGCGCAGTGATGCCCTACATAGATTGGAGTCCGCGATAAGCCAAACATGTTTTGACTAGAACAACATGTAGATATGAGGTGGAGATCATGATCGCCAAAACAGTTTGGCTAGAAATACGTGTAAATGATAATCAGGGATTAAGAGCTGGTTCTTGTTATGAATCACAACATGGTTGTCATTTCTAAGACGGGATTTTGTTAGAATGTTAACGTTTGTACAGATTGTTCCTAGCAAACTGTCGGGTGATTAAAAGGTACGAGGAAATTTTATAAAGAACTTTGTACCTGTAAGAGTACAATGGGCGCCTGTGCAGGAAAATCCAAGCGAGTTGATAGCGAAAGTAATCGCATTGACCAGAAATGCGAAAGGCGACTTCCTGAACCACAGCAAATAGGTAATCGTATTGACCAGAAATGCGAAAGGCGACTCCCTGAACCACAGCAAATAGGTAATCGCATTGACCAGAAATGCGAAAGGCGACTCCCTGAACCACAGCAAATAGGTAATCGCATTGACCAGAAATGCGAAAGGCGACTCCTTGAACCACAGCAAATAGGTAATCGCATTGACCAGAAATGCGAAAGGCGACTCCCTGAACCACAGCAAATAGGTAATCGCATTGACCAGAAATGCGAAAGGCGACTCCTTGAACCACAGCGTATAGGTGAGTGAAGTTAAGCGACTTTATTTGCTAAGACTCAGACATAGAAAACATCGACATTGATGAGCTCCGTTGGAGAGCAATGGATTGGTCCCGATCCGATTAATCGCCTCTGTATGGTACATTTAGACATTGGTGGTAGGAAACTAGAATTAGGCCTACTGCGACCATCAGCTTATACTGCCCCGATCATTAGGATTCATAATTCCTGGGCATTCCTAACGGTGTATTCAAGTTTTCGAAGCGTAGTGTCTGTCCCCTGCGAGGTACTCTCTAAATTTGTGGCTCTTGAAGTCACCAAACGTCCAGAGTCTCTCTATTACGATCAACCGATAAATACACACAGTCTGAAGATTTAGCACAACAACGCTGATTGTAGGCCTCGTACATGTAATTGCTAAATTTAGTTACTTTCCAATAAATACAGGGCAAACAGGGATGGAAGATCAAACGGCGAATCTGATACAATATTTGCTATAGGCCAATAGGGCCTATGCATTTTTTGTTAAGCCAAAGATAGATCGAGTCTTGTGAATTTATCTTATGGGAGAAGACTCGTGTTTTACCTTTGTTTTGAGAAGGAATATAGTCGACCAACCCATTATTAAGCTTTCCTCTAATTGAAAATCCTAACATCTCAGATAGACGCCATTATCTAACGGCGTCTGCTGATAGCCCTAAATAAATAACGTCGTTCATGAAAGCATTTGAGCAAAATAATATATGTGCTTTTGTTTTGTATTCAAACAAGAGCCTCGACAACTGATGAATGGAGCAGATGTGCAGAATGAATCACCGTCTATTACGACGGTAAGACTGTACTATTTAATCGGACTAATATAGCAAAGGCGTCAGACAACTTGGCCTACGTAAACATTTTGAATGACAAGAACATCTTACAGTCTGCTCAAATAAAGTTCATATAACATAAACCTATATACAGTACCGACAGCGCTACAGTATGCGTTGTAGCACATGAATCTCTCACTAATCTCGCACGAATCACGCGTCAATGTCGCATGATTGTCGCCCGAGTAACGCGTCGTTCATGCCGCTACAACGCTGGATTAGCGCTGTCGCGACTCCGCCCACATGTCAATCAGCTGAATCTCTAATGAATGGTGCTCGCTCTGGGGTTAGCCTTTATCGTCGCCAGGCCTGAATTATCCAGAGGCGGATTCTTTTCGCTACTAGATCACGCCATGCTGTGGGTGTCTATATTAGGAAATTTGCAGTAGTTCGATGCAGTACATAATCCTGTCTAATTGCACATATTGTACATACATGCACAGTAATTATATGCACAATGCCCAAATGCATGATATCGCGTGTCAGTGTATGCGTGCTTGCGTTTGTGCGCGTCTGTGTGTCTGTCTGGGTGTCTGTGTGCGTGTGTCGTTTTGTGTCGGTTCGACTGCATGTGTGAATGTGTGTGATTGTGTGTGCCTGTATGCGTGCTTGTGCAACTGTATGTGTGTCTGTGTCTGTCTGTGTCTGTCGGCGTGTCTGTCTATGTATGCCTGCATGTGTCTGTATGTCTCTGTTTGTCTGTATGCGTATGCGTCCGTGTCTGTGTGTCCGACTATGTGTCTGTGTGTGTGTCGGTGTTTCTCTCTGAACCCTTGAGCGCGACAACGATGAGGGGTGCTAGTTGATCATTATAATTTATTATGATCATTATCATTACTAATATTATGCATGATTTTATGTAGGCCTATGTACATGGCTATGTGTATACACGTGTATATGTATGTGAGTGAATACATGTATGCGCATAAAGTATGTGCATGAATGTGTACCTGGGCCTGTGTTACCGAAGTCGCTCTTCGGTAACACAAGCTCAGGTACACATTCATGCACATACTTTATATAAAATTTCGTCTATGTAATATGTGTCCACATTTCTGCCTGATTTGCATACCTAGCCAATATAGCAATTTGGGTAGTGATTGAGTGCTTGATTGTTGAATGGAATTTTGAATTTGCATAGTTCCTTACAAGTACATGCGCACCTGTCCAGCGTAAGGGTTTCTATTATCCTCTTATTTCCACTGCACTGATTTCTGTCTCCATTTCTTAACCTGCATAATAGTTTAATAGTGCCTAAAAAGACAGCGCCGCCATAATAACTCATAGGGCATGAACCGACGGCGTACCAAAACAAATCCGACCTCGGGTCAAATCCAAGACCAGTCCTAAGAGACAGTCTAAAAAGGATTGGCAAGAGTACATAAAAAGGTTTTAAATCAAGATCCATATATATACATAAATTCACAATATGCATTTGAATACATATATATATTCTAAGCAGGAACAGAGGATATGGCTCTGAAAATCAAGCATTCACGATTTACGGTCATGCAAAGGGTCATAGCATACGACCGACTGTGACTGCCCTGTCAAGTTCTATTACTATGAAGACAATGGTTGGGGGACTGAGACTCACTGTTTGTAGAGACTGCGCGATCATTCAATTGACGCAACTGGATTGCGTATCTAACCTACATAGACAAACCACTTAATGCCAACAATATTCTAACTCTTCGTCAAATAACTTCCCTCCAAATTAAGGAATTTATGTATAATTTACAAATCTCCTGTATTTGCCAGTCATTTTATACGAACTTTTGCTATTAATCCCTACAGCACTCTTTCCTCTCGCAATTATAGACCTATCTCATGCAGAACAAATACCCGTAAATTCTGTGTTAAACACACAGTACCCATCATTTGGAATTTGAGACCAATTGAAAGTCGTCTATCCAGTATTATTAGAGTTTAAAGAAACAAATAAAAAAAACACTGTTAGGAATTCTTAGAGTTACAGTGCATACCACTCTCTAACACTGGGCACCACTCTTTCAAATCCAAGAAGAGTCAACACGACAGTGGGGTATTGACTACACACTCAGGTTCTCACACCTCACAGTGTTGCAGCCGTTTGACTGCATATTATCAATTCATCTATCAATCAAAAATATTTATTATAGCTCCCCTTCAAGATGGCTACTCAGAGGCGCTCCCGGCCTAACCGCGGGCGAAAAGGACTGTTCCTAGGTAGGAGACGGAGCTCAATGAGAGTCCATTCCATTACATACACTGAGCACACACACACACACACACACACACACACACACATATATATATAATATATATACTCATTCATTAATTCTGAACATTTATATAGCGCCCCTTAAAGAAACCTGCTCAGCAGCGCTCCCAACCTAGCCACGACTAAGAAAAACCGTCATGAGGAACTTGTAAAAAGTCGACGGTTGGACCACAACCAATGAGCGGAGCTCAAACGGGCAATCATTCCAAAAATGAAGAGTCCACAGCCAAGAAAGCACGGCGCTGCCGTGGAACTGGACGCTCACCTCTCGTCACAGAGCGAAGCAAACAACGATCTACAACGTCAGACATTGGGCAGCAAAGATCACGCAAGTAAGATGGAGCACAACACAAGAGCACTAATGCAGTATGAGATTCGCTGTGACACTGGAAGCCAATGCAAAACATTGTACATGTATGCAGAAACAGAGGAGAATTTGGGAAACCGACCAATAAGCCTAGCAGCCGAGCCCAAAACCCAATCCAACCGCCCCAGAACCACAAGAGGAAGACCAGCAAGTAAAGAACAGCAATGGTCAACTCGAGAAGTAACAAAGCGATGAACAAGAAACACGATCGTGGGTGAGAGAGCGAGAGACCACTCGATGCTGACGAAGCTGGTAGTAGCAACTCCGTGCAACTAGCTTCACGTGTTGAGAGAGTGAGCTCAGAGTCAAGGGTAACTTCCATATCACGAACTGTTATCTGGAAAATTATGACTATGGAAACTAGTCATGATGATGATGACGATGATGATTATGTTGGTGATGATGATGATGTTGATGACGACGACGAAAATGATGATGACGACGACGAAAATAGTAACAATAATATTTGGCTCTTTCAAACCGGTTTTTCAGTCTATTTCTCAATTACACTCGCATCGGTCATCATCACGTAAAAACAAACGCAAACAACAGTGACCAAGATTTGGCTCATGGCTTCATCCCTTGAAGTCGCGATTTACAACACTGCAGCAAACTTCCCGCATGGGTTTGGTTGCACTTTTCACACGTTTGACGGGAGGCTGTCCACGAGCAGCTTGCAAGATGGCCGTACTGACTAAAGCTGCGCACGCACACACACGCACACACGAATACAGGCACGAAGGCATATGAGTGTCATATCAATTACAGGTGTGTCGATGCATATAATTATAAGGACTCTGAAGCACGATCATTGTTTCAATTGTTATTTTCAGCTGTCTACTTAGCCATTTGAGCCTATTCAGATAGACTGACCACACCGGTCCATTTGTTTACGAAGATTGTACACGAGGCGAATGAGATGCTTTGGAGAGATCTGATTGGTAGCTAGTAGGCGGCAGGTATTCATCAGACCACGCCTTAAAAACTTGGCCTTTAAGGTATAAGCATGGGGTGGGCATTGTCCTCTGTATGTGATAAGTTTATTTAACGGCGCATTCATGAGGATGATATGCGTCTGACATTGTCCGAGTCAGAGATGTAATTATATAGAGAGCAAATATCCCATCCCCTACAAAATCAGACCATTATTCTTCTGGTTCTTCTTACGCGTCCACCGCAGTCGAAATTCCTAAACCATTGTTTGTTTCTTCATGTCTTTCACTCCATGTCGATGTCCGTCTGTCTTTGTCTGTCTGCATATCAGAGACATATTGTACTGTCTGCCTTAGTTTGCTTAATTGTCACTGTCTGTCTATGCCTGCCAGTGCCTCTCTGTCTGCGTGTCTCTCTGTTTCTACTTGTCTGTCTGCCTCGGAATGAATGTCTCTGTTTGTCTGTCTGTGTAATCCTGACACTGTATGTCTGTCAATCCCTGTCCGTCTGATTGCCTGTCTCTGTGTGTCTATCTCTGCCTGTTTATCTACGTGAGTCTGTATATGTTTGTTTGTCTGTAGGTCTGCCTGTTTTTATCCTAATGTCTAGCTCTGCCATTCTTTACTGCCTCTATGTCTACTTTTAGGCCTGCTTGTATGTCTTCCTATTGGTCTGTCTGCCTGTATCTGCCCGATACTGTCTGTCTCTGTCTGCCTGTGTCTGCCAACCACTGTCCGATTTCTCTGTCCGTATTTGCCCGCATTCTCACATACACACAAGCAGACATACACGCAAAGGCAAACAAACAAGAACACAACCAAACACACACATTCATGCGTAAGCATAAACACGCATACACAAACTCATACGCAGACATACACATGGTCGCACACACACACCCACAAGGGTACACATGCATCCAAACATACACAGATACACTGTCAAATCTGCGCACACACGCATACACTATATAAATGTAATATTACTATCCGATCTCTCATCTGCATAAAGAGCCTGATGTAGAAGTTTCTTATCAAAATAAGTATGTAAACTTCATATATAACAAACGTGCACGTGTGTACATATAGTTGTGTACAGGTACATACATCTCTCGCCGTGACTCAGCTTTTAGATGACTGATCATGCGGTACGATCTAATTAACTGAAGCTATTGATGAGTTTAGATCCCTAGCGATTGGTCGCCAGTATCCTGTTAGCCCCGCCTATGTCGTCGGTAAGGCGCGATTCACGCGAAATTCGCGCGCGATTCTCGCCTCGGTTAACGGGCCACAACGCATGAATCTCCCGCTAAGGGACGCGTTAAACTCCCGTTAATGGGGCGATAATGACGCGACATTGATGCATTAAGAATACCATCACGCTGGCAGTACATTACGTTCTTACTAAGAAATGTTCAGTCATTCAGACACTTCTCTTATACGTGTGCCTTCTAAATTGACAGCGAAACCAATTGAATGTGTTGATCTATGGATCTTTATCGTTAGTTAATTCATAGATCTGAAATTTACTCCTCAGTTACGCGCATCGAAGTCAGTTTTTTGTTGCTTTCTTTCATCTGACTGCTTAACGATGGGGCGCATAGTGTAATTCCTTTTATCAGTGTTTTGCTATTATTATGTTTATGAAACTAATCGTTAGTCCGTTCATGTGCATGGGATTGCAACAATGTTGCGAGAATGGAATCATAAATACTTCAACATTAAAGCACACAGGAAATAGATCACAGCTTATTATCCTGAAGGAACGTATTGCCGAATTTATTTACGATGGCGAGGACCAATCATGAAGATAAAGAAAAAGTCTAAATCAAAAGACCTGGAAGAATATTGAGCGAATAGACTTGAATTATCTATGAGTGTAAAAAGTTGGAGCAGGAATTGCTAAGAATTAATTATTGATGTTAGCTCTCCCTCTCTCAATTGATTGCATAATCAAGAGATTTTATTCAGGCTATTGGAATAGGATAACATCAACACAGATTTGATGAATACTGCCTTACCTTAGACCTTACTCCATACTCGTGCTGTTGGCACATTGGGCGACACAGTTTCTCCACACTCCCTGTTCTTGTCAGACTCTCTGACGTCTTCTTCCCAAGTCATTCCTCCGTCGCTGAGATCCTCTGAGACCGCGTCCTTCCAATTCTTTCCTTTTCTTCCTCGTTTCATCTATTTTCGACTCAGTTCATTGCCTGTTTCGGGATTCTGTCCTCGTCCATGCTGTGTAGATGTGTCAACCATCGTAGCCGTATCCTTCTTATACCGCATGCTTTTGAAACTGATGCTTTAATCAATCATAAATTGTTTAGTACAGTGGTTCTAAGTCTAGCGAATCAGTTGCAAAGTAATGCATTGATAATTTGCTTCATTTGCATGTTTCGTGAAATTTTAAATAAACCAATTAAATAATATCCATTGTTGTCTTCCGTTTCAAGTGATGCATCTCTTTGCATTTCAGTTGTACGATCTTCCGCTGGAGATGTTGGACATTATCTTACAAAAGTCCTATCTACATTGGGTGTTGAATAGACCAAATCCAGCAATACAGAGAGACGAAGAAGTGATCTGGACTCTCGCATCAGTTGACGTTTGCTTTTCTCGACGGATGACTAAACAGTGGTTCAAAAAGATAATCTGGCGTTATCTGGAAGGTTGGAAACATTACCACAAATTATAGACATTATTAGATAACATTTTCTTAACGAGCGTCTTACCTAGCGCCATTATCATAACAGAATCCACACAAACCTCACAAAAGCGCTGTCATCTGAAGCAATAGCGGTAGACTACAATGTACAATACTTAAAAGTAATTCTATCGCCAATAAAGCAAAGATATTTTTTAAACGGTCATACAACTACTGCGGAATAGACACCACTGGAAGGCCCTTAGGCTGATAAAACTACCTCAGTTTTCAAAACTAGACTTTCTATGCGTAGCCTGTGCAATGAATTTTACAATCATAAATGTGATAATAATAATATTTTTCATTGCACAGAAGTTGACGTATCGCAATACTTACAGATCTTATTCTAATTGTCAGGGTATTCTTAGGTTTGAAATGGGTTTTGATAGAAAATGGTCTTCACTATATTCTTTTAATGGCCGCTTTGCTGGAGTTGATCTATTCAACACCAAATGTAGATAGGACTTTTGGCCGCATTTTGAATTCGTGATATCTAGTTTTCATTATCTCAGGCGGGGTAGTCTGTAGTCACGCGGTCTTAGACGTAGGTTATGGCTTCGTGTGATATTCTAGAAAATGAATCCATTGTTTAATCACGGAGAGCTCCTATATAGGACGCTATCTTCTGCGATGACAGATCGCCGCGTTCGAGCCAGGAAACTCTCTTTTCGAGCCTTTTGAATCGAATTTGAAATGATTGGTTACGATGGCACCCAGTGCAACAAACCTCGCCACACCTGTGCCCTCAACAGCTACATTAGACCTACTATATTTGCATGGTGATAGTGCTTTGAGCTCCTAAAAGTCTCAAATGTCAATAAGATACGTGCTACGTTAAAAAAGACTGTTGACTCTACTAGATCATTTTGCAGCTAAACATGGCAGTGAAAGAACTGTTCACTTAATCCTTTGAATGTTATTTTGGAATTTATATGTCGTGGTCGAAGTCGATCAAGAAAGTCCATGGCCCAAAAAAATAATAAAGCCGCGTCTCCATATTAAGACTAAGCTGACATAGTCCACACCACAAAAGCGCTGACTTCTGAAGCCTTATTCATAATGGTGGGTTAATTAGAAACAAAGCTATCAATAAGTCAAAAGTATTACTCTTTAATGGTCATGTAACTACCGTGGATGAGTCACCACCGGAAGACCCTCAGGTTGATAAAATTACCTCAGTTTTAAGACTAGACCTTTTACACGTAGCCAGTGCAGCGAATTTTACAATCATGAATGTGATAATAATAATAATATTTACTTCGAGCAAAGACACATGTTGCAAAAATGTTATAAGAATAACGTAGATTATTTTACATCGTTTCAGATTTTTATGGAAAAACCAATGAAAGATCTGCAATCATGAGAAACAACCGAAATTATTTCTTGGAAAATATTCAACCGAATGAAGAGTTAATTGATTCGCTGTTGTCTCTCAACTGTATAACAGAAGAACAAAGTCATTTCATTCGAAAACAATGTTCAACCCCAGACAAGAACGCCGAACTTACACAGTTTGTGAGAAACTTCGACGAGAAAACGTTTTCAACTTTCATAAAGTGTCTTCGACAAACGAATCAAGCAACAGTAGCAAGGATCGTCAAAAACGGTGGAGGTTCATGAAACATAACATTTACCTACATTTCATTTATGTTTCATTTTAAAATATTGTGCGAATTTGTGTCGTAATTCAAATGCACAACGCAATGCATCTACATCGAATTTCGTCAAGTGCTCCTCGATATTATGACGTGATTCTGCCTTTTCAGTATTGCCCGGTAATGGTTTTTGTCAACGTTTAATTTAGCATCACAAATGTATTTTCTGGATGACCAGTATCTGGGAAGGTAGGTTAGACAACCATATTATTCTAATAATAATGATAATAATAATAATAATAATAATAATAATAATAATAATAATAATAATAATAATATAGTCAATGCCGTTGGCTTCAGAGGCTCTTTCGTGCAGCTATGGCAAGACTAAGTTGTTTGACTATAGCAATAGTAATAATAACAAAATTGAATAATAATAACATATCAAAAACAATAATATTATTTATTAAAATAACATTATTGGCGCTTTTGCTATTTTTACAATTATAATTTGTATTAGGCCTATTATTAGTTTTCGTTACCGTTTATTATTATAATGAATTACGATAATAATAATAATGCTAAAAGATAATAGTGATAATAATGATAATAAAAATAATTAAAGTAAGAAAGTAAAGTAAAACCTAGTCATGTTGAAACAAAATCCAAGTAACCAATTCTAAAATGTCAATAAACTAACATCTCTTAATTATCTGATGTCCATCACAGCTACAGCAGAAACCAATTCCCTCTAGTCCTTGTCAACCTTAGCTATTGAACTGTTCTTCATTTTAGTCGTAATGAATGTCAAAGTCACAAATCGTGGTGCAAGGGGAAAAGCGTACATAGAACCGCAGCTGCTTCATCAAAGAATTAGTGACCTTCAAAACACGAGTAAACCAAGATTCCATCAAATGGATGAACTAATCAATCGACTGAAGAAGGATGGCATCGAAATCCTTAACTCTCAACTGTTGAGACAAACTGTGGTCGTTTGGATCTGGTGTCAATCACAAGTAGCCATTGAAACTATTCAGAAGCTCTACGAATCGAATCAGCTGACAGATATATTCCTTGGTTTTGCAGATATTCGACCATCTGACTCTGAAATCATCAAATCTAAAGTGATCAGCATTGATAGAAATCAATTCAGGAAAACAGTTGGCAAGTTCTTATAACACGCATCATAATAATTATTGGGTTGCTTATGCGTATAAATTAGAGCCTAATCATCTCAGCGCTCACGGTTTCAGGTTGTTTCTTCGATATCCTGTGCTGAAATCTCCTCTGAATAGTTCGTACTGCGAGTGGCGCTCTATCATGTTTAGTCGGTAAGGAAAAGTAGACATTATTGGACTACCTAAGACAAACCGAGGTTTTTTGAATAAATCCTATCGAATATCTAAAAGGAAATTATGCCATAAGATAGGATAATATTCAAGTATGTGGTCAATAAGTATTGGACAGATCGTATTTATTTATTTATTTATGAAAAATAACTAAAACAAAATATGGAGCCGTAAAAAGTCCAGTCTAGGCAACCCACGTCCTTAAATAACTTCCTCCATGTCAATCTGGGTTTCGTAAGGGTTACTCAACTGAGTCCTTCCTACTTCGTTTCCTCTCCGACATATATAGTGCCATGGACAGGTCCCAAGCAATCCTTCTGGCCTTATATGATGTAAACGCTGCATTCTATTCAGTAGATCGTGATATCCTCTTGAGTCGCCTTTCCTTAACTTTTGGGATAAGACACCTTCCACTTATCTGGATCAAGTCTTATCTCTCCGAGCGTTCTACATTTGTTGTATTTCACTCATCTCGTTCGCCTTGGCGCCCTGCTCCCCTTTGGTGTCCCCCAGGGATCGGTCCTTGGACCTCTTCCCTACATTCCTTTCACTGCAGATGTCGAAACACTACTGACATCTTGTTCTCTTACGAGCCATTCTTACGCAGATGATGTTCAATCGTATGTGCATTGCTCATCATCCCAGGCTTCTTCTACAGTCCGAAGAATGTCTCAAGCTACAGATACCCTAACTGCCTGGATGTCATCTAATCAAATGCGACTTAATTCGCAGAAAACTCAATATATTTGGCTTGGTGCAGCAGCTGAACAATCTCGACTTGGGCTCTCTGTCTTCTGAATTCCCTAACTTTGTATTCTCCATCTGTGTCAGGGATCTGGGGGTAGTTTTGGATCAAGAACTGTCTTTTTGTGAAGCACATTTCTGCATTTACTCGTTCCTGCTACTATTTCTTGCGCCAGTTGCGGGTTGTTTCCCGCTCTCTCTCCTCACCCTCTGCTGCCACTTTGGTTCATGCCTTTATCGTTAATCGATTAGATTACTGTCCCTCTCTCTTCTGTGGGCTCCCTCAGGTCCGATTGCAAACCTTGGAGGGGGTTCAAAGGGCTGCAGCTCGTTTGATTGGTTGTGTTCCTAAATTTGGCCACATCTCTACGTATATGCGGAACGTCCTTCACTGGCTTCCGGTTAGGCAGCGCATTCAATATAGGATCTCCTCTATTGTCTGGCACGGTGTTGTGAGCAATGCGCCTGTCTATCTTAAGGATCTGTTCACCTTAACTTCGGCTTCTTCTAGTCGCCGATCTCTTCGCTCGGCTTCTCGATTCGACTTTGTGGTTCCACATGCTCATACCGCAACCAGGCAAAATAGAGCTTTTGCAATTGTGGGTCCTCGTGTGTGGAACAACTTCCCGTCTAAAATGCTCTTTCTTCTATAAACTTCTCAAGACTTTCCTTTTTGACCGGGCCTGGGTCGGGAGCGCCTCTGAATAGTTTTCTTGAAGAGGCGCTATATAAATTGCATTGATTGATTGATTGATTAAATGGGGCACACCGTCGTTAGCGCCTAGCATAAAAGCGCACAGTCATAAACGCCCAGTCATAAGCGCCCCGTCATAAGCGCCAGGCAAAAAATGCCCGTCATATGCGCCCCCGTCATAAACGCCCAGACTGTACTATTGCCGATTGCGCATTAATTGTACTTTGATGTAACACAACGTTTGTCTTCGCGTGAGCAGTGCGCACATATGAAATCATACATCAAAGTGTGTAAAAAATGCTGTAATGGTTTTTGTCATCGTAACTTAATTGAATACAGTATATTTCGTCAACACTTATTATTTGTGTACATTGATGTACATCAATTTTCTCGCTGGTCTTCAGGCAAGTACACATTTATATGTAATCAAACATGAAAGTATGTAGACGCGGAAATATTTCTTGTAATCTTAACAGTAGAATTAGAATTGCTAAATTAATGATTAATTTGGGCAGACCTGCAATAACACATTAACAACTACGCCAACGTTAAGAGTTTCGTTGCTGTTTTTAACAAAAATTCTCTTACAAAATACATTTGTGTCCATCATTCTTACGTTCGTGTTTCTCTTAAGTAACGGGCGCTTTTGACGGGGCGCTTTTGTCCAGGGCGCAATTGACGGTGGGCGCTATGACGGGGCGCTTATAACGAGGCACTTTTATCCTGGGCGCTAACGTCGGGACGCCCAGTAGCATGGCCTTTACCAGTTTGAAAACAGTGAGTAGCAGCAGTCTAGGTAAATTAAGAAACTGACGAATATGCGGGTCCAAACTCTCTACATGGACAGAATTTAAGTGAGCTATTGGTGTATGGAGATGGGGCTATGCCTCATCCGTTATTCTCCTCCTCCTCCTCCTCGTCCTATACAAATACCAATTTAAGCGCAGAGACGTTTACGCTATAAAATGTTTCCCCTCCCCCTGTTGCACTGCGATATTTCGTCTACCCCACACGCATGCGTACGTGCATCTGAGCTCTACCCCCAACTCATTGCCAAGGTCAAATAGCTAAAGACATCTATAGACATTGATTTTTTCGCAGGCTATTTATTTTAAGCATCCTACCTAACAGCTTAAATTTGTTAACTGCTATGAAGAAATATAACACTAAAAACGCTTGCATTTAAAAAAAGTTCTAATGCCACACAAAACTGATTAAGAAGGGATATAGTCTTTGATTGGGGTTGCAGTTCTAATTGTAATATTCTGTATTGTGGACGTCATAATTAGACAGTTATATTTGCGTACGTACATGTTTTCTGGACCCCTCCCTCCACCCGTACATAAAATCGCCGAAATTTGAAACCTCCTCCGTCGCTGCGTACGTAATATGGGGACGGCCCCTTAAAGTCAGTTTGTTTTATTGATGTCACTTACATTAGTTTATAAGCAATCATAAAATCAAACATTACATGGGCTCTATAGTCAGGAATATCTTTCGCTCGATATAAGAAATAAAATAAGAAAATTCGTTGTTTCTACTCATCACGTCATGATATTTCGTTGTGCCGGCTCTAGCTTTGATCATAGGGTGATGCAATAATTAATTAAACCGTTGTAGTGTAAAAAGTAATTAAAATAAATACATAGCAAAAAAAACAAATAATTTTTAACATAATTTCCAGAATAAATGGAGAATAAATCGTCAAAACTAATGTAAAACATAGTTATCAATAGAGGCCAGCATGGTCAAAAATCGAATGTAGGCTTACATGTATGATGAAACAATTAGCAGAAGAAATAGTATGTGTTGTCAATTTAAATAATAATAATATTAATCAATAGGCTTACTCAAGAAAAGCTGATTCTAAAGTCAATGTTTGCAGGAAGTGATAATTGTGTTTTCATTGTCGCAGTGAAAACGATTTCCATTAACTTCACTGAAAGGATCAACATTAAAGGATTTGCAGAAATCCTGGGAGTGACAAAACTTCGAAACAAAATTTACGTCTTCTGTAAACCAGTTTATTATTCTCCTGTGATCCTTGTCTTTGAGGATCGTAATCGATTTCGTCTTAAGAAGGAAATCACGATAAAAGAGATGAGAGATGGCAGAGACATTGCATCCTGTGAGAAGGAAAACTGTATCTATCTCTCTGACTTTGCGTCGGAGTGCATCTGGAAGATGACAAGGAAAACAAATGACATGCACCAAGTCATTAAATGGTTGCCCCTTAATTACGCTCCGCGTACTCTGTCAGTGACCAGGAATGGCCATGTCTTGATAGCCAGCAAATGGTCATTGGGTGTGAATATTTATGGATCAGATGCAGAACTTCTTCGCTACACACCATTTCCAAGAGATGCCGAGATCGAAAATGCAATTCATGCAGTGGAAACATCCATCGGAAATTTGTACATACTACACCAATTAATGGAGAACGAAGAAATGCGAGAGAATGGGTCAAGTAGGACTGTGGACGACAAGCTGTGGGTCGTTAGTGAGTTGACTAGCGATGGACAGACGGTCATCCGTCGTTATATTCCCTCAAATGAAATAGAAAAACTTATTGATCCTGCATACTTCTCACTCGATTCAGACGATCAAGTGTTTGTGGCTGACCTAGGAAATCATAGAGTCATTATCTTGGACTTCGATCTCAAATGGAATCGAATTCTTTGCCCACAAAGAGAAGAAGAAGAATGGACGACGAATGGATGGCCGCAGAGATTGTATTACGATGAAGAACAGAAACAACTTATCGTCGCAGGAGGATATTATCACCTATGGGCAGTTCATGTTTAAACTTTGAAGATAAAATGATTCACTATTCATCCAAATATTTTGACAAACAATATCATTTCAATATATTCCAGTATTTGGGTTCAGCCTTCTAATATCTATGGTTGCATCAATATAATATTTACAGATGTGATTGAGCAATACTCTTCAATATATACATTGACGAAGTAGTAAGAGAAAAGTTGGAAAACACCGAGCAAGGAATAAAAGTAGGAAGACGGTGGAACAAAGCGCAAAGATTTGCGGATGATCAAGCAATGAGAGCAGAAAGTAAAAATCGGATTGCGGAGAATGACGAGTAGACTCAACAGGATATCAGCGGAATACGAAATGGAAAAACACACAAAGAAGACAAAGGTAATGACGATAGGTAATGGAAAGATAAAAAACGATCAAAATAACAATAAATGGATTGATAATAGAACAAGTAGAGAGATTCTCCTACTTATAATGCATGATCGCACAAGACGCAAAGTGCCATGAAGATATTAAAAGAAGAATAAGAATCGCACAAGACGCAAGAGATTCAAAAGAAAATTGAAAAACATGCATCTTGCTAAAAGAAAGAACATCTCAATGGAATATTAAATAGAAACTTGAAAATGAGAATGATAAAAACGATTATTTGGAGAGTGGTCCTTTACGGATCAGAAACATAGACAATAACAGAAGAATACGAGAAAAGATTATGAGCATTGGATATGTGGATTTGGCGCAGAATGGAAAAGTTATTTTAACAAAACACAGGACAAACGAAAAGGTATTACAAAATGGTAAGGGAGAAATGATCACTAATGAATACAATAAGATAACGACAAAGGAGATAGATTGGACACAAACTAAGAGGCGAATCCATATTACAAAACATCTTAGAAGGAAAAATGAAAGGAAGAGACAACAGGAAGACCGACAATAACGAACTTGGAACGGATGATGGTAGGGAGAGGCAACAAGAGGATGAAGCAGGAGGCCCAGAACAGAGAGAAGTGGCGACATTGAACAAATGAATCTACCGATAAGTCAGAAAACTAAAGAAGAAAATTGAACTTATTATCTAAAAAATTGTAAGTCCAAATGACAGAGATTACATGCATTGTCTATCAATCAGATGTTTATTGAATATGAAATCAATGACCGATTTCTTAAAGAGGACAGTGAATCATTCATTCAATGTTAATTGCAATTTGAAACCCGTTTTAGATAAGTTTTATATTATTTGTCATTCCATTTGTTTACTTATCTCGCCAACCACTTACGTATCAATAGATCAATTATAAGGGCCTACTTCAATTACTTTTCCACAGCTAACATGACCCAGTGTTACAGTTCCGAACCTCGCAACGACGTCCCTGTTTAATTCGGTAGAGGATCGTAGTATATTTCCCTGCAGCTGATTAATATGTGGCGGCAAGCAGTGCTGAATGCTGATTGGTCAGCAACCTGGTGAGTGGACCCGCGAAACTTAGGCTCCAAGGACGTTAACAAAAGTTGGCTGCGGCTCAAGTGGATGCGTCGTTAAATAACTTACCACACACACACACTCGAAAGACAGACCAGAACTCGGCGGGAGGAACGAAAAAGAACATAAACACGACAGGAAGTGAAAGAGGTAAGAAGTTGGTGAAAGTCAACAATGATCGATGTCGTGTTTCTTTCATTTGGTTTGTTTTTTGCTCCATGTTTTGAGGTGAAATGTCTACATATTTGTGGTCTAAAAATAAACATGATGTCAATTCCTGTTACAGTAGTCTATTTGCAATGCGTGTGTTGATTGCAATGTCTGCGTTGATTAGTAAAATTTCCTTAAGACTCGTAAGGTCAATTAGGCCCAATAGATTGACGTGATGTCTATTTGTCGACATTCTTGCAACAAAGATGGCGGAAATGGAAGCGCTAGTTCCATGGAAGTAGACAGCCTTGTTACGATGGGCTTTTTAGCCGTTGTGCAACGCGAACAAAAATTAGCTCTATTCCTTCAAGAATTAATAGAATCCAATGCAGAAAGTATCGAATATGATTTGGCAGGTTTTAGTTTTATGGACCCCCAACACACACAATCAGGTTGTCATGACGGGAATTAATTTCGCGGGAACGGACCCAGGTGCTGAAATTGGCATCACTGCAATGCCAGCGGATCTCACGGACATTATGTCACCGCCTTAAGATAACGAGAACCTGGTAGATAGAAAGAACTGATTACAGAACTATGGTTAAGAGCACCACATAGGCGAAGTGTTAGATTGCAGCAGAAGCCAAGAGCTAACAATACATAGTATAGCTATGTCCAACAGCCTATAGAATTTCGCTCTATACTCTCTTTGATTAAGATTTGAACCCCCGTTCATCTAACAAGTGAATCTAGCCAGCATTTTTTCCCGAATACTGAGAAGGCGGCAAGTGGGCGGTCGCGACGAGAGTATTATATGTGCAACTTCTATTAGAGTCTCACATTCAACACAGATCAACATGTACCAGTTAAACTATTTTAAGTGCAAGCAACATCCATGTGCATTTCCAATAAGAAAGTATGTCCTTCGTCTGCTGTCACAACTCTCTTATTATAGCAGTCATCTCATCCTAAGGTTTAGAGTCAGCAGAATGTATTGCCAGAGAAAAGAAAACCTTATTTTCATTTGGTAAATGGTTAACTCAAGATCAGCCTTAGATTAAGCATTAGACACAGAGCCAGCGAAAAGTCTTTAATTTGCTTTATACTATGTTTGAAGACTTGTTATTGTAATCGGTTTGGAATTCCAGAGTACCGAACCACATAATACTAATCTAATTCTATGTTGCCTAATTCGAGTGTGTACATTGCTTTGATGACAGGTTTACGGTGATCATGAACTTCTTGGTTTTTACTGTTCCAGCTGTCGAAGCTTTCGGCAATAAATAAGGGGTGCTGAGGGGTGCCTGATGACTACGGGATTAAAAAGTCGACTCACACAATTGATTCAATCCCGATGAGTTTATTTAGGGGTGGGGTACTTTCAGCGCGCTGCTTCATGCCTTCGATCGCCTCTTCAACACGAAGAAAAGTTGGAAATGAACAGCTCGGTCGTTCATAGACGAAACAAACTCGAGGTTTTCGAGTGGCTAAATATTGTTTGTCTAGTATAATAAAGTATCGGCCAGCCGAATCAGTGATACGAAAAACGGCAGAAAAGACCAAAAGGCAAAATGGCCTGACGCGCTAATTTTTCCATCTCTATAGAGAACGAAAACTACAACTCCTTCATCTCGTTAACCTGCCACGCGTAGTACAGGCGAGAACCACAGCCTAAGCAATGGTAAAGTCTACCTATGTGTCTGTGAGAGTTAGTGAGTGTATTGTGGGTGTGCTCCTGTGCTCCATATTTGTGTGTGTTGGTACGTGTTTGTGTTAGCGTAATTGTCTGTGAGTGCTCTCCTTATCCAGTCGTTCCTCCAAACGTTCCTTAGCTTTGGACTAGCTAGTCACCTCGCGGACGCGTGGTTCTATGGCTGAGTCTAGAAGTTTCGCCACTGTGGATCCATCCAGCTGGAATTGGCTTACTCAGTCCTTCAGGACCAACTATATTGTTTTCCTTAACCTCTGATCTGTTCTGTAAGCACCCGAAAACTCCCCTCATCGTCAGTAAAGTGTGATACGGTGGCCGATTGGTTAGAGCGGTCGGCCTGTAACACTCAGTGTGCGCTGAGTGAGCGGGTTCAACCCTCGTCCGACCCGTCACTGTGTAGGGACATTGAGCAAGTCCTTCGCGTACAATAATTGTTCTGCAGAACAACTACAATTGCGCCGTCAAAGCGTGTGCACTTCTGACCAAAATATGTAGGAAGAAGGGCTATATCAAATTTCAGAATAAATAAATAAATAAAGCTACTAACCCGGGAAGTGAGTACCTCTCGCTTAAAGTGGCGCTATATAAATGACTGATTTACGATTACGTAACGTACAAACAAATAGACCAACACAAATATACGAACACCAAAAGACACAAGTAACAGAACACACACATAAATCCACAAAGAGGCCCTACACAAGCCACCATGCACAGACACACACACACACCGGTGGAGAGAGTATTTGGTTAAAGACGAGAAGTGACCGAGAGACACTGTTTGCATGATCTGACATAGAAAGTAGGTCGATAGGATTAAGAATAAATCCGAAATTATGGACACAAGAAGGAGAAACGCTCATCGGGAGACCTAAGACAGATGGAATTAACATCAATTTTGGAAAGCAGTGTATGATTGTATGGTTCTGTGTCTATAGTCCGAAGGTTCGATTGTCCGAAGATTGCACGGTGTCCGGTCGATAGGAGGCGGGTTTAAGAAAAGAATTGTGCTCAAATGAAAGAGGGATTGGCGAAAAGAAATATACCTAAATGGAACTTATGAGCTAGGAACTATCATGGGGACGGTTTATTTATTACTTGTGTAACGTGTAGTTGATTTACGTATCATGAACTGTACTCCCGATAATGTAGCGCCCATCGTTAGCTTCGCCATCGCTGTCATTCTTCAGTGTCCTGGCTAAGTACCTGTGTATACATATATGATACCCTAATCTATATTTGTCGATCTGAGTTCCGCAGCTATTCTTGCTGTACGTGAATCTCTAAATCACAATATCTCAATACTTCAATGACTCGATCTCTCAGCCATTTTGCTGTAATTGGATTCATAAATCATTTCCTTATTCTATAGGTAACGACGAGTGCTACATCTACCAAACTTGACAATCAGCAAAGTAATCAACAACACCACAAGGCTCCATTAGGAAATTAGGATTCTTGCTCAAATGGACACCCGATAAACGACTCATAAATCGCTTTCATCAGCTTCTTATCATTTCGCTGAAGAATATAATAACCAGACTAAATCGACCTTGCCAGTGGAGATAATCAATAATAAGTTAATTTAGCGATCAACATAAGGTTCATAACAATTATCTCAATAATAAGTTCACAATTCATTACGAAGAAACGACATACAAGTAATAAACGACTTTCTCATATAATCCCATAATCATAAGTTCGTAACTACCTAATCATCCTTAATCATCAGGGACCTAATACACGTCTTATAATCCCTCTCATAAAGGTGAGCCTCGCGGGGCTACATAATTCAAGAATATAGTCTCAATGGTATAAAAATAATAATGATGATGATGATAATAATAATAATATTTAAAATAAATTACATAATAATGAGTTCCCTATATAATAATAAGGATCACGTTACACAGACTTGATCTCGTATGAGCTGAACAGTCAGCTAAGTTTAGCCAGTTTAGCCAGCTAAAACACTTGGGCAGGGTATTATATACCTAGGTGAGCTAAGGCATGCAGTCGCTCAGGCCAATCCTAGAAGAGCGACTTCATAGAAGACGGCGCACTACATGTGCCAGGTATACTAGGAAGGTAGGAACCACTCATATCCTGCTGACCAATAGAATTGCCTTAATAATTATTATTTATATATTATAGCATTATGTGTATAATAGTGCATAAATATATTAGCCTTGTGATATCACTATAAGACTTTATGAAGTTACTCAGTTATTTCTTTATATATTTTAGTGTATATTTTTGCTGCTTCAATATTGAACTAATATCAACTATTGTTCTTTAGTTCAGTGTTTTGCGCCGTTTTGTTCTGCGCCGTTTTGTACTGCGCCGTTATGTCTGCGCAGTTTTGCCAGCGCACCAGCTGGATTGATGAAAAGAATTATGTTTGGCTAGAGGCTGGATTGCGCTATTCTTTTCATTTATCCAGCTTCCATTTAGGCATGATTCTTTTCATATCAATCCAGCTCCCAGTTTTACACATTCTTTTCATCAAATAGTTCAGCTTCTAGTGAAATTAATGTCAGAGCATAGAACCTTCGGACCATTGAACCTTCGGTTTACCAAGCGGACACCAATTGTCTAGCCAGATGTGTTGGGTCATGTCTTGGTTGCCTAGCCAGATAAACCGGATCTTGGCTTAATTTACACGAAAGCGACAGTCATCGTTCAAAAGCAGCGGAAGCCTCTACGATAGCTCAACCATAATAGTAGCTCCGGTGTCAGGACTATATACATCGTTCCTCTGGTCTCGGACTTTTGGTGGCTCCCCGCATGCGCTGTACCAAGACCCAATCCAGGAGCTTCGCCTACGTGGGTCCCATCAGCTGGAGCAGCCTCCCCTTCCTCTTCGGAAGGACCTGCTCTCTCTCCCCTGCTGCTTTCCGGAAGCGCTTGAAGACTTTCCTTTTTTATCTTTAGCTTTGTGTTAAGTCGTGAGCGCCTCTTATTAGAGTGGCGCTGTATAAGTGTTCCATTACATTACATTAACCTTGTGTCATCTTCCAAATTCTTAAGCGCTCACAAAAGTAAGGTCCGGAAGTCCAGACTATTTAGCGGCGCAAAATTAAATGATAACGAGTGGACTTAATTAAGGTATTGCTAATGAACAGTATTAGAGTCTGAGCAATACATGTATGTTGATAAAGTGCTGCTCACACGGAAGCAATTCTCCTGAACCACTCTAAATAACCGTTATATTCTGTTATAAGTGATGTTATGTTATAAGTGATGTTATGTTATAAGTGATGTTATGTTATAAATGATGTTATGTAATAAGTATGCTATGTTTTGTTATGTTATGTTATTAGTGATGTATGCTATCTGCTGGACTCTACCATTTACTAGGGTGTACATTTACTCCTTGGTACCAGTGAACGCGTCATGAAGGAGTGGTTGTCTTTGTTCTCTATAATAAGACAGAGGAATTGGCGGGTCGTTCCTTTATCTGCCTTGTGTTTCGTGGTGAAGCTTGTTTTGGCTTGTTGCCAGTTTGTCGTTTCTTTGGATTGACAGATTACCACTTTATTTTACTAGACAAATTACTTAGGCATCAATATAACATTTACAGATGTGATTGGGCAATACTCTTCAATATATACTTTGACGAAGTAGTAGGAGAAACGCTGGAAAATACCAAGACTGGAATAAAAGTATGAGGACGGTAGATAAAAGCGCAACGATTTGCAGGTGATCATGCAATGAGAGCAGAAAGCAAAGAGGGATTGCATAAAATGACGAGTAGTCTAAACAGGATATCAACGGAATACGAAAGAAAAATAAACACAGAGAAGACAAAGGTAATGATGATAGGTAATGGAGAGATAAAAACGATCAAAATAACAATAAATGGATTGATGATAGAACAAGTAAAGAGATTCTGTTACCTAGGAAACATCATAACATATGACAAAAAGTGCCATTCAGAGATTAAAAAAAGGAATGGATAAACATGCATCTTACTAAAAGAAAACTTCTGCGCGGAAAATTACATACTTGAAAAGGAGAATGATAAAAGATGTTTGTTGTTTTGGCTTGTTGTCAGTTTTTCGCTTCTTTGGTTTGACAGTTTACCACTTTATCATACTTAGGCATTGTTCTATGCCAGTACGCCTCCAGTTTGTGTCGCGTGTGACAAACCTTTTGTTACGACAAATGAACTGAACAGCTTTGATAAGGATCGTCACACAAGACGGAGGGTCATGGAACGCACTTCATTGAAACATCTCGTGACTAAAACTGTTGTTGTTTTCCGTATAATAATTATATGTATTTATAATCGAATTACGCGATCATCATTCTGTGGTCTTGTGAGTAGGTTTATGTAAAAGAAGATTATTGTTGGTGAGGTTGAGCGATGGTAACACTTTGATCAGTGCCCATTACCCTTGCTGCTGACGATGGAAAATGAGCAGTAGGACGTGATCAGAGCCATTCGCTAGTTGATTTCGACACTAAACAAATATGTTCGACAAGAGTGAGTCAATAGGTGCTTACATAGTGGTTTATATTCCGGATTTTGTGTGGTAGGCAATTCCATGCTAGGGGACCAGTGTCGGCAATCGAGAATTTATGCGTGTTTGTACGAGGAAAAACAGGCCGATAATCATTAACATTTCTAAGACAATATGGATTAACTAGCTGAAGTGGTTTGAGGTAGTTCAGATAAGTAGAAGGTAGTAATTTATTCATAAACTTATCTACAAATTCATTTGCCTGGCATAGCGTTATTTGCGATACTTACAATATGGGAAGGGAAGAGGTATCAGGCAAGGAGGTTTTCCTAATGATTTTAAATGCTCGATTTTGAAGTATAACTAATCTATTCAACCGTGAGTGATAGTTTGCCGCCCAAGTTACATTGCAGTAGGCTAAGTAGGGATGAATTAAGGAAAAGTAAAGGTTCATGCAAATTGTTTTAGATATTGGGTACGCAATGCGTGATATAATTCCAATATTTTTAGATATTTTTGAGGTGATTTTCAATATGTGTGTTTCAAGTAAGGAATTGGTCAACATAGACCCCTAGAAGTTTCGTAAATTTTACTACAGGTATGGATGTATCATCAAGTTTAAATTGCTCTTCGATAGAGGGTATTTTTTTCCGATGTGAGGCAAAGCAGATGTAATTAGTTTTCGTGGCGTTGAGAGTAAGTCCATTTGCAAGAAACCAGTCATAAACTAAAGCAAGCTCTCGATTTAAAGTTGAGACCAGTTGCTCATAGGAGGAGCTGGATGCAAGAATGCTAGTATCGTCGGCAAACGAAAGAAATCTAAGAGTGGATGAGACATTGGGCAGGTCATTAATGAAGAGTAAGAAGAGGAGTGGTCCCAGGATAGATCGTTGTGGGACACCATATTTTATTAACATTACTGACGAGACTATTCCATTGCAAGAAACATATTGGGATCTGTTGCTTAGATAACTTTTGAACCAGTCTAGAGCTAAACCACGAATGCCAAAATTTGCTAGTTTAGCCAATAAAATTTGATGATTTACTGCATCAAAAGCCTTAGCTATGTCAATGAATATTCCCACAGTATATTCATTTCGATCAATAGCAGCCGAAACATAATCCTGGAGATCAATTAGAGATAGGGCAGTTGAATGGCCTGGTTGAAATTCGTGCTGGTGTGGGTATAGGGATTTATGCTTATCAATGAAGTCAAAGAGGCGTTTGTGCATGACCTTTTCAAGAAACTTTAAAAAAATGAGAGAATTGAGATAGGCCAATAAGTGATAATCTGATCTTTTGGCCCATTTTTATAAATAGGTATGATTTTAGCCAATTTCATTAGGTCAGGAACAATACCAGTGGTCAATGAGGAATTAATAATTTTTGCTAGTGGTTTGGCAATGAGCGGAATTATAGGGTTTATTATATGCAGGATCAAGGTCATCATGGCCACTAGAATGTGTAATTTTTAATGATCGGCTGACTGTAATAAGTTCCTCCGGAGTAGTTGGATATATGGCAAAAGATTTCAGGTTAGGGGCATCCAAATATGTTTCAAAAGAGGCCTGAGTGGGGAGCAGTTTATCATGCAGGTCCTGAGCAATGTTCGTAAAATAAAGATTTAGTTTTTCTGCAATTTTTCGGGGATCAGAAATTAGAGAGCCATTAGAGCTCAGAGAGGGAATAGTTGTCTCCAGTAATTTCACTTTTAAAATGGATTTTATTATTTTCCAGGTATGTTTAAGATCGTTGGCATATTTGCTAAATTCAGCAGCGTACAAGTCACGTTCAGTTTTTTGCGCAATGTCTTAAATTTGTTCCTATATTTTACAAATGTAGCTCTGTTTTCTAATGTCGGGTCTTTAGTGCGGTTAACATGGAATTTGGCCTTAGTTTTACACGATTTTAAAAGGGCAGAGGTCATCCAGGGTTGTTTTGGCATGTCAGATGGTTTAAGCCTTTTCATTTAAATGGGAAATGGGGACAGCATCATGGATTAGTCTAAGTTTTGTACAAAGCAACTCGTATGCCCGAGAAGGATCACCCATTTCGCATTGTTGATCGACATTTGACCAGTTCAGTTTTGATATTTCAGCTTGAAACGGTCTTTAGCAGCATTGTCAGTAGGCCTATGTCTGGTGTAATGGTCAACGGGAGCTTTAACAGGAGCAGCATTAGACAGATTATCTAAATATATTAATATGGGTAAGTGATCCGAAATATCTGGTACAATTATGGATGGGTTTGAAATTTTAGTGATGCAATTTGTAAAAAAATTATCAATCAACGTAGCAGTATTATCGGTTATGCGAGTAGGCTGAGCTATAACCGGACGGAGGTGATAAGAAATTGTTACATCTAAGAATTTGCTAGTATTTGTATGGTCCTGTGCTTTAAGGAGATCAATGTTAAAGTCGCCCGTAATGTGAAGATCTTTAGTGTTTGCTGCTAATGCAGTTAAAATTAGGTCCCATTCTGTTACAAAGACATCAAGATTTAAACCAGGCGGTCTATATAATACTCCTACAGTGGTACAAGGCCCATTCAAGATGGACATAGATAAAAACAAGGATTCATACGCTATATGTTGCGAACAGCCAGTTTATATATCGTGTATTTAATGTTTTCTTTTATATAAAAGCCTACTCCACTGCACTTTCCAGTTAGTCTTGGTTGAGATTCAAAATTGTAGCCCAAAATTTGTATAGCACAAGTCAGATCAGAGGTGAGTCAGGTTTCCGATAGTGCAATTATATCCGGTGAAAAGCTTAGTATTACGTCTTCTAATAATGCAACTTCTGAGAGCAAATCTCCCTTTGCACAGTGAACAAACTCACAATGGTCTGTAAGTTGGTTAAAGGGAAAGATCGTATAAAGGCAAGCTGGACAAAGCCAGGAGTTATCGGTTACCACAGTGGCATCAAAATGGTTCAGATGATTCCTCTTAAGACAATTCACACACAATACCTAGATCGGATGATGACAGTAGTAGGCCTAGGTTAATTGTAGTAGCACTTGTTTTGGAAAAAATATGGATACAATATCAATTCGACGATTTCAATCATATTTAGCCTATTCATTATCAAGAGTTAGTCTTCAGACTTAACATGGATTCTCTGATTCTTAAAACTATAAAACTTCTGACACACCGACACTTCTTGTTATATAATATTTTCCATAGCAATAATTTAGTCGTCTTTTTCGACAACATTCTAACGTGTATCATAACTTAGCAACATTATTCGTCGTAACTATTGCTGTCAAAGTAGTAAATAAACGGTGAATCAGAGGCATGTAAACATCTCAGAAGGTTTTCTACCTTTGTCTAAACTAACAGGTCATGAACACAACGGTAGGTGTTAGTTTTTAGCCTTCGCTTTCTTACAAGTACATTGGTGCAGCGTCGTCAAGTGTCATTGTCAACCTGGTTTTCGTCCTCATCTTCCTCTTCCGCATCATTGTCTACGGCTTCTTGGTCTATTTCTTCAAATCGTCCTGTTTCAACTGTCATCTTGCTGGTAATAACATACCAGAAATTATGTCGTTTTTTCGAATAAGACAAGCGATTTCGCATCTTCAGGCACATCTGACCTTCAGGATCCGAACAGACGCCACTGTCGTTCCGGTGTTAACAGACTGTACTATTGCTCATTGTAATTTCATGTAACGTTTTTTTCGTCTTCGCGTGAGGAGTACGCACACATCAAATCATTCATCAAAGTGTGTAGGAAACGGCAATATTTCTTGTCATCCTAACTAAAACCAATTAGTTCCTCTTAATTGATGCAAGTTTGGCAGTTTGTTTATCTCTCGTCTTATTATTAGTGTACTATGATACATTTACGCTCTGGTCTTGAAGTAAACACACTTCTAATCAAACACCAAAGTATGTTGACTGCTAAATATTTCTTTTAGTCGTAGCAGTGTAGTTAGTTAATTGTTTCAATTAGTGATTTTTGTGGACAGACATCACTTTACGTATTTACGAAGAATAAACAAAGAGAGATATAAATACCAGACGTAGCAGAATTTGCAAAAGCGTCATACTCGTTTTAATCATGAAGAAGGTCGAGTCATAGAAGGAGAAAGAACACATCATAAATGATGGATATCGATACCGAAAACATCGTGTTAATGCCGACGGCAGTTCATCCTGGCGATGCTTTGTGCGAGATTGCAAAGGACGAATTAAGTTGACGACAGAGGACGCGAGTAGTGTAACAACTGATCATAATCATGCTCCAGAACCGTAGCACAACGAAGTGAAGAAGACCGTCGCAGAGATCCGTCGAAGAGCAGTGACCACTGTCGAAAGACCAAGACATATAATCTAGCAAAGTTGTCTCGGGATGTCATTGCAAACAGCAAGTGCGTTGCCATCGTATACAGAGCGATCGAACAATTACGTACATGCATTTAATGTTCAGGTATCTACTTTAAGCTTTTCATTTCTGCTTTGATTAAACAATTATCTTACGTGTTTATTGATCATTCGTTTGTGTTTCTCTTGAGTAACGGGGGCTTTTGACGGGGCGCTTTTTTCCAGGGCGCAATTGACGTTGGGCGCTTATAACAGGGCGCATATGACGGGGCGCTTTTGTCCTGGGCGCTAAAGTCGTGCCACCGTTAAGGGTATCCCTACGTTAGCGTCCCGGACAAAATTCATCGATTTTCCGCACTAAACGCGCCTCTGAATAGACTGCACTGTAAGAAGCAGTCTGGATATACAGTGTCCCGATGAAAAGTAGACCCTAACAAAACTGTCATTGCTCGATCGAAACTTGTAGTATTTGACTGAAATTTTAAGAACAATAAAAGTGGGCATATGAGCACGAAATCCTAATTTCATTTGGAGATGTTGGTGATTTTGTCAAGTTTATGATCATTTAAAATGCAGTGCTGATAAGAGAAATTTTCCAACATGGGGATCCTACAACAGCCGTAAGGAAGTGAAGTTTCCTCTCAGCTGGTGTTCAAATATCCTTCTTGTTCACATACACACAGACGTGGACGACACTGCATGATGGCTTGGTCGATGATCACATGGTCCAATATGGTCAAATAGCAGCCACTCCTCAAACAGACGCGCCTCAGATGATCGACTACGAATGCGGGAACGATAAACGCGTTCCAATCTAAGTATATGGCCCCTTAGATTGTATCTATGTCGCCCAACAAATATTAAGCTACTTAGAATGTATTTCGTCCAACATATATCGAGCTACTTTGATTGTATCTACGTCGCCAAGTTTTAGTGAAGCTATGGCTTTGAGGTGCTGCGGAATAAAGATTTCATGAGAAAAAGGGGAAGAGATTAAAAGACACAAAATGGTGTCAAATGAGATTTAAAGTAAACAAGCAGATGGAATGGATATAGATATTAATATCCAGCATTATTGATTTTTTCTTACATTTTAATACACGCCGGTCGTTAAAGCGATAACTGATTGGAAGTGTAACATAATGTAAAAGTTTAGAAATTTTATAAGCGCGACAAAACTCACGTCAGGGAGATCAGCTTATTCACCGTTGCTGTTTCAAATGAAAACGAGTAATTAAAGCATTGATAATGGCCTGTTATATAGGTAATATGAGATGAGAACGGCAAGTAAGTGGACATATTCATTGACAAAAGAGAGAATTTTATTAAATCGAATGGTCTTTAGCGAGATATTATGCCTGATATACAATTATGCATGGTGCGTAAACACGAGTAAAAATGAGAGACACACAAAAAGTGAGACGAAATACAGTGGTTAGAAATGTCGAATAACATGTGTAACAGGGCAGCAAATCAATAAAAGTTATGCATTAAAACAGTAATCAAGAAAAGCACAACACAGTGATTTTAATTTTTAAATTGAAACACTGGATCGAGTGAATGTAAATCCATTCGAGAGATTCGAATAAAAAGCGATTTACATCTAAAGATTAAATTTAATCTGAACTAGGTGATTGAAATGAACAGAGCGCTGATGGTTGACAACGTTCATCAGTTACAGAATCTGTAAGCGGATGATCAGTGCTCGAAATGGAAAATTTTACGAAACGGAACGGAACACTAGTAGGCCTAACTATATTGGACCATTTTTAGGACAGTTATAAGGTTAAACGAAAAACAAGAATTAGTGACGATAATAAAATTATACGATTAAGGTATTCGTTGTTTGCCAATGTTGTAGAAAATTGGTAGTCTTACACTCAACCTAAAGTCAGCGAGCAAGTTGAGATTTATAACATCTTATAACTCTCTTTTTGCTGCATCCGGATTTTTAGTGTTATGATATATCATGTTGCCGTTCTTTCAATCAATTCATTAACCTCATGATTGTTAATTTTCAAAAATATTTTTATTTTTTCATTTGATTTAAAAGCTTCATTAAAACTTTAAAAATGAAAACACAGATGCGCAATAATCCTACTTGTTTTTGACTAGATGTCGACATATAATAATAAGGACGTCAAACGCATATAAACAACAAATAGGGAAGAGTGCCAATGTTTTCCACCTTTTTGTATTTATTGCCCTTTTATTGGCATTTTCACCCTTTTTATTTGACTTACAGTAGCTTGCTCGTAAAGTTTGTCACAAACGGGACGTCGAATCTTCGGTTCGTCGGTTCGTTGGAGTTCTTTCAACTCTTTTTCGGTATGTTCCCGTCGACTTACAGAGCTGAAATTTTGACCACATCTCGTCCTTTATCGAAAGCTCGCTATCCGACAATGCATCGACCGTCAAAAGATCTTTAAACGTACGTAGTTACTTGTTCCTAATTTTGAAGTTATGGGAATTATATTTGGTCGGCAGCGGAATGCTGTGCCTCCTTATGGAATCCCTAAGTTCGTGAGCCTACTCATACATTTCTTGCAAGTTGCAGCGCTTGCTTTTCAATATTTCACTTACAACGTCGACATAGACCTAATCCTAGAAAGTATCGTGTCAGTTATACTATTTAGTTTGACATTTCTCTCACATAAGTCAACAGAAACAAGTCATATATGCGTGTGAACATCTCGTAATCACTATTTAGGTCCAATATTGCAGATAGATGCAGTCTAGGCTAATGAGTTCAACGTTTGTACCGGTATACGTTGGCGTCCAACAGAACACAGTGACACGATTGGCCTTTCACTGTACATAACATTGACTGGGTAAAGCGGTCTACGCTTTGTTGCTGATGCATCGTAATTGAACGGACCCATGTGCTGAGAATGGCGCCACTGCAATCCAAACGGAATCACGGACATAATTATGTTACGGTCTTGAGAATATTATCAACCTGAGCGATAGAAATGAATATATTTCACAGTTAGGGTTAGAGGCGCCACATGCGGAAAATTAAAACGCTACACACACACATAAGAGTACTTTTCATCAGTAGGCCTAGGCGAAACTAAGATCCAAATAAGCACAATAAATATAATATCATAAGGATGTCCATTAGGAGCTAAAGTATAAATTCTTTGCTCTTTTTTTCGACGATGTCTCAATTGTTCAAGTATATGTATCTTGTATCCTATCTCTGACCACAAAGGGTTAAAGATAATACGAGAGCGAAGCATCCCATGTAAAATACTCAGGCGCAGTGATGCCCTACATAGATAGGAGCAGAGATGAATGGGAAGTTGCGATGAGCCAAAACAATTTGGCCAGAACTACGTGTAAATGATAATCAGGGATGGTGCTTGAAATGAATCACAACATGGTTTAACATGTGCATCATTAGCGTTGCCATTTCTAAGATGGTTAAAACTCTTAGAACGTCAATATTGGTACAAATTGTACTTAGCAAAGAGTCGGGTGATTAAGCAATTAATAAGAATAATAAAGAACTTTAGACCTGTACGAGTACAATGGGCGCCTGTGCAGGAAAATCCAAGCGAATCGATAACGAAAGTCAACGTATTGACCAGAAACGCGAATGGCGATTCCTAGAACCACAGCAAATAGGTGAGTGAAATTAAGTGACTTTCTGACTAGGACTCACACGTGGAAAACATTGAGATTGATGAGCTCGATTTGAAAGCAATGCGACTGTCTCTGCAGGATATGGTCCTCTCTAAAATTGCACAATTACGGAATGTTGTAAACTTAGTCTCCGAATTGATGTCATCTACCTTCCTCTGTCTCAATCCTTCCCAGACAGAATTTATCATAATAGGTCTCCTTGACTAAATCAAGACAATCCCCGACCCTGCAATTCACTTACCTAATAACTCTTTATCCCTTCCTTTCACCTCAGATGCCCCAGTTCGAAATCTTGGCGTCACCTTTGATCCTCATCTCTCTTTCTCCAACCACATTTCATATCTGTCTCGCTCCTGTTTTATGAACATTCGGGACCTGCGCCGCATCCGACCCATGCTCGACTTCAAAACTGCTTCTACCACTGCCACCTCCATCGTCCACTCCAAGCTCGATTGCTGCAACTTCCTTTTCCTCTACCCTAAAGCCATGCAAATCAAACGTCAACAACTCGTTTACAGCTTTAGTTAGCCAGAGCCGTCACCAGAACGCCCAAGCATCATCACATAACTCCAATCCCTAAATAACTTCACTGGCTAAAAATCCCAGAGCGCATTCCCTTCAAAGTACTGTCGCTAACTTACAACTCCTTACAATACTCCCAGCCAAATTACCTTCGCGAACTCTTCACCATCCTGGCAGCCCGTTCTACCCGATCTTCATCCTGTCTCACCCTTACTCGACCCCCAGTCACCTTACACCTCAAGTTCTCTAAATCGAGCCATATCCAACGCTGCACACGTCTCTGAAACGATCTGCCTCCTTAATTCCGTACGTTTCTACCATCACCGCCTGTCACCCAACATCATCTGTTCCAAACTCCCCTATCTATCACCCCCGGACTTTCCATTCTAAAACCAAGTCTCACCTTTCCAAGAATTCTTACCCAAACTCCTTACATGATATTCCTCCTGTCAATCCTCGACCAAAACGACGCCCTCCTTAACAGCTACTCTGCCTCCGTTGACGTCCTGGAAACAGGCCTATCTATGCTCTACTGACGAACTTTGAGCAAACCCTCTGATTTGATGCAGCGCTCGTAAATAAGCTGATGCCCTGCGCTTGGCTTTCAAGTGGCGCTTTAGAAATTTGGAGATTACTATTGCGATTCATAGTTTCTTTGCTACGATCAACCGATAAATACACATTATTACACTTTAGGCTGAAGAATAATTTTAACACAACAACGTTGAGCTAGTTATTGCTAAACTGAATTCCATTCCAATTTATACAGGGAAAACAGGGAATGGAAGATCAAACGGCGAATCAATTACAATCTTTGCAATGTGTGAATCTTTGGTTCAGCCAAAAAGACTTCGAGTCCTGTGAATTTCTATCCTGGGAGGCAGACTTGTGTTTTACCTTTGTCCTGAGAAGTAATAATAGTCGACGAACCCATTATTAGGCCTTCCAGTAAGAGAACGACCTTCCCATTTTTTAATGATGTCTATCGGATAAATGAACCAGGTCTTGTCATGAAATAATTCGAGCAAAATTGATTTGCTTTTATTTTGTATTCAAGAACGACAACCAAGACCGAAAACAGCTCCGTCTATTACGATGGTAAGATTGTTCACTATTCAAAATCAATAATATAGCAACACGCCATACAACTTGGCCACGAGACTAAACAGTTTGAATGGAGTGCATGGTTATCTTCCTTTTATGAGTGTTTTGCTAACGGGGACAATAATTTACAATATATTATCATGTTGATGAAACTAATCGTTAGTCAGTTCAACAGTTTAAGAATAATGTTGCGAGAAGGAAAATCATAAATACTTCCATATTAACTCATACAAGAAAAAGATCTCTCAGCTATCAATAATTATTGTGAAGGAATGTGTCACCAAATGTATTTGCGATGGTGAGGACCAGTCATGAAGATAAAGGAAAAGTCTGAATCACAAGATTTGGAAGAATATTGAGCAGGGAGATTTGGTTGAACATCATCCCATTAATTTTCTATGAGAGTAAAGCACTTACGCGAAAGAAGTTCTTTTAATAAGAACTGAAACTCAAAATGTTATCGTAATGAAAAATTATTGCAAGAAACCTACAGAAAAGTCATAGTAGAAATTACTAAGACTTATTAATTTTAGCTCTCTTTATCTCGGTTGCCTGTATGATCAAGAGATGCTATTTAAGCTGTTGGAATAGCATAGCATCAACACTGGTTTGACGAATACCGCCTTTCCCTAGACCTTAGTCCATCCTCGTGATGTTGGCACATTGGGTGACACAGTTTCTCCACACACCCTGTCCTTGGCACACTCTGTGGCCTCTTTTTTCCAAGTCATTCCTCCGTCGCTGAGGTTCTTTGAGACCACGTCCTTCCAATTCTATCTTGATCTTCCTCGTTTTCTTCTCCATCAACTTACGATCCAGTTCATTGCTTGCTTCGTGATTCTGTCCTCGTCCATGCGATGTAGATGTGTCAGCCATCGTAGCCGTGTCTTTCTAATACCGCATGCATTTGAAAATGATGCTTCAATCAGTCATACCTTGTTAACTACAGTGGTTCCGAATCTTGTGAATCAGTTGCAAAGCAATGCATTGATAATTTTCTTCATTTGCATCTTTCGTGAAATTTCAAATAAACCGATTAAATAATATCTATTGCTGTCTTCCGTTTCAAGTGTTGCATCTTTTTGCATTTCAGTTGTACGATCTTCCACTGGAAATGTTGGACATTATCTTACAAAAGTCATATCTATATTTGGTGTTGGGTGAAAAAATTCCAGTAAAGCAGAGAGACGAAGAAGTGATCAGATCGCTCACATCGGTTGATGTCTGCTTTTCTCGAAGAATCACTAAACAACGGTTCAAAACGTCAATCTGGCGTTATCTTGAAGGTTATAAACATTACCCCAAATTACAGATTAACATATTTGATAACGTTTTCTAATCGGAAGTCTTACTTAGCGCAACTAACTCAATGCATGAGGTCATTTCCCCATTATGGCCTATGCACTTTTAACAGCGCTGGAACTGTCCACACCACAAAAGCGCTGACTTCTGAAGCCTTATTCATAATGGTGGGTTAATTAGAAACAAAGCTATCATCAATAAGTCAAAAGTATTACTCTATAATGGTCATGTAACTACCGTGGATGAGTCACCACCGGAAGGCCTTTAGGTTGATAAAATTACGTAAGTTTTGAAACTAGACCTTCTATGCGCAGCCAGTGCAGCGATTTTACGATCAGGGATATGATAATAATAATAATATTTTTCATGGCATAGAAGTTGACGTATTTCATTACAGTATTATTTACAGAATTTAATCTAGTTGTCAGAGTATTACAAGTTTGAAATGAGTTCTGATCGAAAATGGTCAACACTATGTTGCTTTAAGGGCCGCATTTAGAATCAGTGATATCTAGTTTTCATTCTCTCAGGCGGGGCAATCTTTAAGGCATGCGGTCTTATGGCTTCATGTGATGTTCTAAAAAATGAGTCCATTGCTTACCCACGGAGAGCCCATATGACGCCATTGCTTCTGTGATGACATATCGCCGCATTCTAGCCAGGAAACTCTGTATGCGAGCCTTTTGAATCGATGTTGCAATGATTGGTTACGATGGCAATAATTATGAGCTACGTTAAAAAAGACGGTTAACTCTATTAGATTATTTGGCAGGCAAACCAGGGCAGTGAAAAACTGTTCACCTAATCCTTTGAATAATATTTCGGAATTTATATGTCATGGTTGAAGTTGATCAAGTACCTAGCCATGAAATACCGCGGCACAAATAAAGTCCGTGCCTTCAAATCAAAGTGAGCTATGTTTCTCATTAACTTCGAGCAAAAAAGCACGTTGCAAATATTTTATTAGAACAATGCGGATTATTTTATATCGTTTCAGACTTTTATGGAAAAAACAATAAAAGATCTGCAATAATTAGAAACAACCGAAAGTATTTCTTGGAAAATATTCAATCGAATGAAGAGTTAATTGATTCGCTGTTGTCTCTCAACTGCATAACAGAAGAGCAAAGTTATTTCATTCGAAAACAATATTCAAACCGAGACAGGAACGCCGAACTTCTGTATTATGTGAGAAACTTCGACGAGAAAATGTTTTCAACTTTCGAAAAGTGTCTTCAACAAACGAATCAAGTTGCAGTAGCAAAGATCGTCAGAAACGGTGGAGGTTCATGAAACAATAATTACCTACATTTAATTTCAGTTTCATTTGAAAATATTGTGTCTTAATTCAAATGCACAATGCAATGCATCTACATTGATTTTCGTTTTAAGCGCTCCTCGATATTCTGATGTAATTTTACATTTTCAGTGTTGCTCTGTATTGGTTATAGTCAACGTTTAATTTAGCATCACAACTGTATTTTCTGGATGCCCAGTATCTGGAAAGGTAGGTTATGCAACTATACTGTTCTAATTGAAATTGAAATTCTTGAAATTTGATATCGCTCTTCTTCCAACATATTTTACTCAGAAGTGCACACACTTCGACGGCGCAATTGCAATTGTACTGCAGAGCAATTGTGCGCGAAGAACTTGCTTAAAGTCACTGGCACCTCACTCAGCACACACTGAGCCGAACGCTCTAACCGATCAGCCACCGTGCCCCACATGGTCCTTAATAATAATAATAATAATAATAATAATAATAATAATAATAATACAATAAAATGTTAATACTATTAATATTAATAATATTATTGTCCCTAATGTTGTTATTATTATAATTATAATTTTTATTATTATTACTATCGCTACAGTTTATTATTCTCATTATCATTAATTACGATAGTAATGCTTACAAAATAACGATAATAATATAAATAATAATAATTAAAGTCGCAAAGTAAGGAACATACCATTAGAAACCTAGTTGATGCTGAAACAAACCCAAGCTTGAGTTTCGAGCAATACTCGTCGAATTTAAGGGAATTTTGCAGTTTATGTGCAAGGCGCTTTGTGGCCTAACCCCTTACTGTGAAATTTTTTAGTTGTAAATGTTTCGTATAGGTCTACTGCGAAATTCTTTTGAAAGAAATAGCAAATAATGAAATTCCTCCTGTTTTGCAAATATCAAATTCATGGCAATATCAAAACAATTGAAAACCAATAGATACATTTTTTGGTTATCAAAGTTAGTCAAGGTTAGATTTTGTGTGATAGAGTTTAAAGCACGGTTCTGCGCACAACCCAACATCACATTCTACTTTACATACCTACTTTCCTCCCATTCACAGGTTCAGGGCCCATATCCATGGGGTTGGAATAGTTTGTTCTCCGAATAGATCTTACACCTGAAGTAACTATTCTCCGAATAGGCCGTGGTCGTCGCTGCCATGGATGAGCGAGAAGTAAACCGCGGAATAGTTGCACCTGACATAGGACCTGCGAGACTTAGCTTTACGCATGCGCAAAGATATTCATTCATATCGCTTAATTAAAATTGCAACGGTTAAGATATAAAGTCCTAATTCACATTTCGTGAAAATCAATCAAATTTATAAATTGTGCGTGCATGATAAAATGCAAAGAGTTCAGTATCTTAATGTTAGAGCAAACAAGATGGCATTTTGTTCAAATTTTACTAAATTAATTATTACTAGGCCAACGTGGCAGAAGGCAACGAGCCTATACTCGGCACATCATACGCCACATCATCAGCCACTTCGTCCGAAGTTAAGCTTAGTAGCAATTTCCCAGGACGAAAATGGAAGGCATAATAAAATGTGTTATCTCCATAGATCTAGAGGACTGCGATGATCTAGAAACACTCTCCAGCGTTATAAACTTCACGAATGCGACGAATTATAGCAATGGTCGCCATTTTGATCATAGCCCTATTCGAGAATAGCGGACTTACACCTAGGGTCAACCAGGAGAAGGCCTAACTTTATGTCCAGCGTAACGCACAATTCCCGCCTCATGCATAGCAGTATTACGCGATACTTCCGGGAAGGCCAGTTTTATGTCAGAGGTAAGAGTTACACCCTGGCTACTCCAACTCCATGCATATGACCCCAGAAGAACAAACTGTGCAAATTCTTTGTGCATGGACCCTCTTTGCCGTGGCTGGTACATAGCAACAGACGTTTGTCTTGTACCACGATGGCTAACAACATCCTGAACTACACTAGTGTGAAATGTTGACAACATTGACAACTACACCCTATTTTCAAAGCAACCAGTTTTCCAAAATAACTGGTAGCTACTTAACCACGAGCTATTTTCGTCCTCATATCAACTGGAATATTTTATCTATTCAAACGTACCATCAGTGTAATTTGAAATAAGTTCTCTGAACAGCACTAGCAGCTCTGAAGAAGTGTCATTATTGTCCATGTAGCCTAAGCTGTATAGCCTTTCCCAAGCAGATCGTGCAGTATAGTCATGACAATTCTGGAAGTCTTAACGATATGTCTGGATTGTTCCAACTGCATCGCAGGTCAAATATGTGCATTAATTCGTTCCAAATATATCCGCTATCAGTTTCGCAGATGAGGTAGGGCCTATGACTTCACATCAGTTTATTCGACATTTATTTGTGGAAAAAAACAAATTTATCTCAGCCTTCAAGAAACGAGTATAGAAAAGAGTGTTTCAATTTTCATTAACCGCAAAAAAATTCTTCAATTTTAATTCATCGCTATCAGCTGCAGAATCAATACGAAAAACAATGTTAATTGCTAAATGCAATGTTACAATCATCAAAGTGCGTGGATTGCACAGACTACCAAAAACGTGAAATTACTTTTGACATAATGTGTGAAAATCTGCAAAAACATAATATTACGTTTGAAACATGAAATGGGTTCTTTCTACTCTTAATACAATGTAGATCCAGTTATATGGCGACCTCTATTAGCTTCCCTCAAAAATCTCCCACCATTCAAAGAAAGTAATTAATGAGCTGCTATCTTTTCTTTCGTTCAACACATCGTTTATAATCTATTGAGGACATTTCATAAATTGACGTGTTATAATTGACTGATAAATGATAGAATATCATACGAAAGGCATTCTCATATTTTGTTACAATGCCTAAATGAGGATTTCGGTGATTTCAGTTACTTTCTGCTTTCAGGTACTAGTAGCAAATCTTAAAATATCAATAAACTAACATATCTTAATTATTTGATGTCCATCACAACTACAGCAGAAACCATTTCCCTCCAGTCCTTATCAACCTTAACGATTGAACTGTTCTCCATTTTAGTCGTAATAAAAGTCAAAGTTGCAAATCGTGGTGCAAAGAGGAAAGCGTACATAGAACCGCAGCTGCTTCATCAAAGAATTAGTGACCTGCAAAACACGAGAAAACCAAGATCTTTTCAAACTGATGACCTGATCAATCGACTGAAGAAGGATGGCATAGAAATCCTTAACTCTCAACTATTGAAACAGACTGTGGTTGTTTGGATCTGGTGTCAATCACAAGCAGCCGTTGAAACTATTCAGAAACTGTACGAATCGAATCAACTGACAGATATATTCTTTGCTCTTGCAGATATTCAACCACCTGCCTGTGAAATCATCAAATCTAAAGTGTTCAACGTTGATAGAAATCAATTCAAGAAAACAGTTGGCAAGTTCTTATAGTACACATCATACTAATAGACTGGGGCACCATGAGCGCAGGGGCACCATGGTCATCTGGCATATTTTTGATTATTTACAGTACTTTTAACTTAATTTCGATAGCAGTTTGAACTTCCAGTTTATTTTTCCTTTTGATGTTGTTCGGGCTTCATGTTCGGACTGTTATATATTTTATTCTTAAAAATATGTTCCCGGCTCACCAAAGTAAAATGTTACCACATATTTGCGAAGATTGTTATTTTTATAACGCCACAAGTAGCGAATTTATTTTTGATGAGTGGTATAATATTTTTTCTATGATTCATTTACATCATGCTATAAATTGTTTGCATGACTAATACGATATTGACATGTATTTTTACACAAGACTGCAGCATGGGGCTGTGGGGCACCATGATCAATGCTGATGAGACCCCACAAGCGCTGGAAGTTTTTTAATTTTTTGTTTTAGTTTTTTGATCCCTGGAAACTTAGGGTCGCATGCAAGTCGGTGGAGGTCCTAGGGCTAGGTGGAGCAAGACTATAGTAAGAAATGCAGAATAATTATATCACATTTTGTATTGTGTAACCTACTAACGACGAAGCTAAAACGAAGCTATAAGAATTATTAGCATCATGTGTTATCGTCAACAAGCCTACGCTACAGAGAAGAACGTCCAAAAAAAATTGACTCCAAAGGACATTGGTCTGGTAGATGTAACTCACACAAAACGAGAATTCTAACGATACAATACAACTGCTATCAGACTTCCTGCTAGAAAAAAGGATAAAAGTAAACCATGTTGCGCAAGTCATAGACTTGAACGGTGACAAGGTGGGAGTAAAATATTTGGGGGAAAAAACAGCATCAAGGATCGGAACAATAATTTCAACATTTTGTTCATCCAACTGAATCACAAACGTGCACCATTCTTTTTATGGACATCGTGAAAAAATTGGATATATCACTTTCTGTTGGTGCCACAAACGCGCCAGTAGAAAGCGGATTTTCTCATTCTTTTTCGCTGAATATAATCTGACAATTATTTTTGATTAAATTTTATGCTGCCTTCAAAGGTGAAGTGTGTGAAACCGAGATGGCTGTTTTAGATTTGTTCGTATTGGGTTTTTGTCAGAAACGCTCGGCTAAGTTTATTCGGTCTGCTACTTGTTTCTGCATGATCTAACTCGCATTTAATGTTCACTTAATCGATGTGATCATTGTGCCCCACATCATTGATCATGGTGCCCCGTAGTAGGGGCACCGTGATCAGGTATGAGTATGTGTGATTTTCTTACAAAATTGGTCATTATGAGAAATTCATGAAATGGTAAGGCTTGTTGGTGCTAAAACACGTGCTAAAAGGAGAGACAGACAAAGAGTGAGACAAACTTAAATGGATTACTTGTAGAATAGAGGAGCTAATCCACATCAGTTATGAATCAAAACGGTTGAGAAGGAAGACATACGTTATAATTTATATTTCTAAAATTGAAGGATTGGACTGAGTGAGTGTAAATACAATCGACAGATTCGAATAAAAACAATGCACAATATGGCTCTGTGGGTATACCGCGGGTGCACCCTACCCGAACCGTAACCGCGAATACGGGTAGGGTACGGGTGCGTATGTTACATAATGCTGCCCCTACTTCTTGTATGCATGTCAATCTCTTATTTTCTCATTCTTAATCCTCCTTCTCCTCATCCTTCTTTCACTCCTGCCGATCCTACTCAAAATTTTCTCCTCCTTCACCGCTCCTCTCTGCTCCTACTCTGCCTAATCCTCATTCTTCGTTTTTCTCCTCATCCCATTCTTCGTACTCCACAGTCTGTTCCGTCTCGTCCTCATCCTTTCATCGCCTTTCTTCCTCCAGTCCTCTTAACATCAATTTGAGAAAAGGTAAAAATATGACATATCATGTTATGTTATATAACATATGACAAAAAATATAATCAAAACATAATTACCAAAATACATGGTCAAAATTCTAAGTAGGCTCAAATGTACATGTATGATGAAACAGATAGCAAAAGAAGTAATATGTTTTCAATTATTTCAGTAATAATATTAATCACTACTCAAGAAGCTGATTCTAAAGTCAATTATTTGCGCGAAATGATAATTGTGTTTTCATTGTAGTAATGAATACGATTTCCATTAACTTCACTGAGAGGATCGACGTAAAAGGAATTACAAAAATGCTGAGTGTAACTAAACTTGGAAACAAAATCTACGTCTTCTATCAGCCAGTTAGTTACTCTCATGTAATCCGTGTCTTAGACGTTCGTAATCAATTTCGTCATCAGAAGGAAATCAGGTTAAAAGAGATGAGAGATGGCACTGACATTGTCTCCTGTGAGAAGGAAAACTGTCTCTATCTCTCTGATTTCGAGTTGATGTGCGTCTGGAAGATGACAATTAAAGCAAGTGACAAACACAAAGTCATCAGATGGTTGCACCTTAATTACTCTCCGCGTACTCTCTCAGTGACCAGGAATGGTCACTTATTGATATCCAGCCCAAAGTTAATAGGTTTGAATATTTATGGATCAAGTGCAGAACTTCTTCGCTCCATTCCGTTTCCAAGAGACGCCGAGATCGAATATGCAATTCATGCGGTGGAAACATCCATTGGAAATTTCTACATACTGCACCATCGGATGGAAAATGAAGTGCGAGAGAATGGATCAAGTAAAAGTGGGAGCAACAAGATGTGGGTCGTAAGTGAGTTGACCAGCGATGGACAGATTGTCACCCGTCGTTTTATTTTCTCAAATGAACTAGAAACGTTGAATGATTCTCAATATCTGTCAATCGATTCAGCTGATAGAGTGTTTGTGGCTGACTCAGGAAATCATAGAGTGATTATGTTAAATTCCGATCTCAAATGGAATCGAATTCTTTGCCCAACAAAAGAGGAAGAAGGAGTTGAAACGATGATCCGATGGCCACGGAGATTGTATTACGATGAAGAACAGAAGCAACTGATCGTCGGGAGAGGATATTATCGTCCATGGACAATTTATATTTACACTTTGAGTGAAAAATGACTAACAATACATCCATATATTTTGACAAACAATATTGTTTCAATGTATTCCAATATTTGGAATCAATCTTCTAATTTTTGTTCCACTATTGCTGGGATATCTACAGTCAAACATTAATTAGTAATTGACAGTACCTTGTTATGTGATTAACATGTAAAGGAGAACAGTATTTGGTCTGTTATGGAAACAAGTAAAACGATAAAATATGATAATGATAGTGTGAACGCATTTTGGACACTGCTTAATTTAAGTCGTATTAACTGTTATTATATACATATCAGTCAAGATATATTTAATGCAAATTTTGAGAGCTGCGACGATCGATTTGCAGGCGATTTGCAGTCAGTTAATTCGGTTAAAAATTCTGCCAAGGCAGGAGGTGGAAGACGAAGAGGAAGAGGAAGAGGAAAGGTTGTGCACGTGATGATGGCAGCGCGCGCGAACTTTGAAGACAGATGCTGACTAGCAAATTTAGTATTCGTGTGTTCGAGTTTAGAGTATATGGCAGATTAACGTTGTGTGCTGTTTCGTCGACATTTGCGATTTGAGTTGATATTCTTTCTGTTTGAGTTAATAAGAAAGGTTTGAATTAAATCTGAGTCTTTTATTGAAGCCATTGCCTACATTGAAAGTCAGTCGATAGTTAGGGAAAGAGGCGAACTTTGAATGTTGGTCCGTTTTATGGAGAGGGAGAAGGAGGGTTGACAGATGGATAAATCAATACAATATTTACCCTAATTGAGCTTGTTACCTTACAAAATTCTATGTAAAAATAACGTGTTGAAGTCAGTGATCGATTTCTTAAAGAGGACAGTGAAATTTCAATGTTAATTGCAATAATTTTCAACCCGGTTTAAATAAGTTTCATATTACTTGTTTTTCTATTCATAAGCCTTAGAGTCAACAGAATGGATTGCCAGAGGAAAGAAAACTTTACTTTCATTAGGTAGATAGTGAACACAATATGTAAGTCTTTAATTTGATTTTTATTTAGACTAGGTTTAAGGACTTGCTATCGCAATCGATCGGAAATTCCTGCGCAGGGCCTTCCGACTTACAAATTCTAATACTACACGTACCGTATGTTGCCTAGTTCGAGCGCGTAACTTAACTTGTTCAGTAGGTCTTCGCGGATGACAAATACGTGTTGATTGCTTTTTCCAACAGAGACACGAGTGAGATTGAGTAAACCACGTGTTTGAGTGAGCTGACAAATGCAACCTACGACTAAATAAAAAAGACCCAAAAATGACTATACGTTCAACAACAGTAGGAGCACCCCAGGAAAATGTTCTGGTTGCGCCCCAAAGTTTGATACCGACAGTCGAGTCATCACTAAAAATCGCTTTGGCTTCAGTGAAACTGCACTATCGCTCGATTAGCGCTAGTTTAGAGTTTCACGGGGATGTCTCGTTGAGCAAGAAAGGGGTTCCAACCGAGCTGCATTCTCCCTTCAATCGGAGTGTAGGGCCTACTAGCAACATGGGCGGAGCTAACACGACACTTTTGACCAATCGCTAGGGGTCTAATTAAATCATCATTATTTATGTCCGCAAAATTTCCCGAGCGTATATTTGTGTGCCTGTTTATGTCTGTCTGAGTGTATATGTGTGTATATACGTGTGTTTATTTGTTTGTGCGTGTTTGTGATTGTAATTGTGTCTCTGTATGTGTATGTGGGTCCATTTTTTGTGGGCTTGTGCTCGCATTTGTATGTGTACATGTCTAATTGTTTTATTTATGTATGTATGTCTGTGAGGGTTTGTGTGTATTTGTGGGTGTGCTCACGTGCGTGTTGTTTATGTGTGTTGGCTATGTCTTTTAGTTAGCGTGTGTATTTGTGATTCTGCTTGGCACGGGTCTTCGCAGCAGTCTCAACAGCGACAACCCCTTGACGGTCTGAGCCAAGACTGAACTCAAACTCCGACTGAACTCTGAATACGTACTCTCTAAGACAACTCGAACCAGACTGAACTAACTGTACACAAATGCGCTTTTATTTATAGCCAAGGACCTTCCCATAGAGTCCCCCCGGACCCTACAGAACATAAAGTCCTCCCGCACTCTACAGAGTGCCCAGGTCTCTACAGCTCATGGAGTCCTCTGGACCTTACAGAGTCCCCCCGGACCCTACATTTGCAATCAAGCATGTATAGCTGTAGACACGGCGGGGTACATCAAAGAACCTGTCAATACGAGCAGATCAAAAGACCCATAGCGGCAAGCAGCCAATTGCAGGCATATCAAAGAGCAATAGCGACTAGCAGTTCAAACGGACCCTCGTCGGCGGCAAGCAGCCAATAGCCGTTGCACCAAGGGACCCATAGCATTGAGCCGATCAAAGAAACCATAGCGGCGGACAGACAAAGGAGCTGATCAGGCAGGCAGATCAAAGAGCTCATGGTGGCATGCCAAAAACGCCACATTATATTATCAAATCTTTAGATTTATATAGCTCCTCTATACAGAATGGTTATTCAGAGGCGCTCTCAGTTCTACGTATTTCACATAACGACGCGCTTAGGCTCTGTTATTCGTCCATGATGCGTCTTGATGAGGCATGATAATGGCGCACCGGAAGTCTTGCAGGATTGTTTTCAGTGTAGTTTGCGAAGGCGATGCTTTGTGAGGCACCTACACGTAAGTCAATTGTCAGGAAAGCAAACGAACCATAATCGCTGCAATAATTGTTATCTGGTCTTTCAGATTAGACAATACTTTTAAAATGGTTTCATTACGGTAAATAAGGCTGCTTCTAGAATGTGGTCGGAGTCTGTTAGAATAGATGCGAATAGGGATTCAACAGCACAACCAATCTAAGTTGTTGGTATTCCAAACTACAGTACCTTCGTTTAACGTTTGATTCTGTTTCCTGCACAGGCACCCATAATGCTAGTATACAAATTAGTTTAGGTGGTCTTTGTAGTTGATGCCACTTGCTTTATTAAAAGATGCCCGTTCGATCGATAAACGCTAAGCAATCACTATTAAGTGGTGCTTACAGATGAACAATGGCTGCATGTCGTGATCTGCAATTACATGTAGGAAGTATTTTTTTTATACATGTAACATGTTTGCGTGTAAAACCAGATGGAAATTGGCTGGCGTCTAATTTTATGACTGTCCTTTATTTGCTCATCGCAGCAACACCCGCCGTGTTATCAGTAGCCCTACGCATTCCCATAGTTCTAGACCGTACCAGGTGTCACAGCCGGGTTCTCTCAGGATGGCTACTCGTTCTGTGCATTTTCACACTTAGGAGAAGGATTATAAAGAACTTTCAATAAGAAACATGATTATTATGACCAACAACGCTTAGTTCAGTTAAAAATAAAATCAGATTCTACTATGATCGTGAGTCGTCGTTAGATGTTACTCAACCAACATCCTTTGATGATGCTTCCACCAAGCGACAGTTATAGATTAGCTGTTTTTAATTGCTTGCTAGTCTCTTTCTTAGGGTACTCTTCTTAAATACTCTTCAAGGAACGTTCTTTATTGACTGAGTCAGTCGTCTCTGGCTATTAGTCAGTCCCCAGTCTTTGAGCCTGGGTCCTCGTTGAGTGATGGACTCTTAGTTCTGTGAAGATTTCGCTCGACGCGTTAATTTAAATGGAGCTGTGAATAACTCTTCTCTATGTTGCTATGTTATCGATACGAAAATTCTCCACTTATCAATTCTGCACTACACCAATCTAAGATGCTAGTGTTCAGGATCACAGTGCCATCTTTTTCGTTTTGCTTGTATTTGCTTGCACAGGCATCTAATATGTACCTGGCTTACAATTTAGTTAGACTAATGATGACGATAGCATCTTAAGTATTTATAATAATACACGACACGTGGTCATAAAATGAGTCAGATAAATGTTTGCTTTAAATAGACGTCAATCGCAAGGTCTGAATAAGACGTTGTACTTTTCACGAATCATCACATACATTTCTTGTTAGGCCTACCTTGCACCTCTCACCATTCTTCATTTGCAGACGAATTCTTACGAGGTTAAGATTTGTAATTGTAAAAACTTTGTTCATTAAGGGAAGCAGTACAAAGCATGAAGACCTCTTCTAATTAGTGTCTGCATACGAGCACAATGGGCTGCTGCTTAAGAAAACGAAAATGAGTCGATCACGGAAGATATTCACTTGACACAAACCAAATTCTTTGGCAGAGATATCAACGTCGGAAACTTTCGCCTTTCTCAATTTATGATGATCATGACGCTTCTTATGAGTATTTGGACGTTTCAAGAAGTAAGTGAGAAGACGACATTGAGAGGTACAAATTCATAAAGTTCGGTTGCAAAAACAATGGAACATTTATGTTTAAATAAATTAGGATTGATCCTGCTTAGTGTGTCTACTGTTAGCTTTACAGGCGAGACTGAGGACAGAATTTACTATCGGTAAATTAAATATGGCACCAGACTATTTCAATTTTAGCACAGGCGTGAATGATCCATAATTGGAGGCGTTTAATTATTGCTTAGATTAGGTCCTTGGTCTAAGCCTTGTGCAGCATAGACCACCATAAGCTACTTACATTACCGACGGCATTGCATATGTGTGTGTGCGTTTTCGCGCGTGTGTGTCTTTGTGTATGCACGTGTATGTGTGTGCATGCCTGAGCAATTATGCAATGCCATCGGTAACATTTTAATTTATTTCCAGAGCAAGAAGATGAACATTTAAGACAAACCCGAAATCTTGATGTAGAATTGTCTGAAAAGCAACAGATAGAGGACGAATCCCTAGATAGATGGTGGAAATTAGCTGAAGAAATCGAAAAGAATTTATACGTAATCAATGGATTGTCACATCGAAAAGAGAAAATGTTAGGTCACGAAATTGAACAACTTGTTTTACCTAAGAGTCGCAGATTACAGATTATGAAATTGGCTCACGAGTCTGTAATGGGTGGTAATTTGGGAGAGGAAAAAATTAGAGAAAGGATCAAGTTATCCTTTACATAGCCAAAGATACGCAGAGGAACAGAAGAATTTTGCAAATCTTGTGTAAATTGTCAGCTGAAAGCAAGGAGCGTAATTATGGGTAGAGTTCCAATTAAGTAAGTTGTTAGTTGTTAGGAAGAGGTGGCATTCCAAAGAATTATCGTAGATGTAGTGGTCCAATTGAACTTATGTCAGCCGTAGGACATAAATATTGCTTGTGTGTAGTAGACTCGTGTACAAGATGGCCCACGGTATTCCTATTAAATCACATTCTACTATGCATGTGCTTTCAGATACTTTTTCAGAATCAAAGTAATCTTTTTCCAACTTAAGTTATACTCGTTTGACTCTTTCATTAATAAAATCACGACAACTCAGAAAATCGAAGTTAAAGTTTCAGCATATTAGTGTCGACAAAGTTCTTAGCATCAATTACTCGAACGTTCCGGAATTATGCTACGCAGTGAAAGACTGTATTCTGTATGAAATAAAGCATACAGCATCTAAATCTGGTCAATACTATGCAAATTTGGGCGGGCGGCAGAAGAAATCTTAGTTGGTTGTTCACCTCTGAAAGGTGCAAATATTGACACCAAATACATCAAAAGTCATTTTTCTCCAACTAAATATTTGAATTCAACATTTTTATTTCAGATTATTGAAAGCTGACATATTTGTTGGTAAGTCTAACATATTAGGCCCGCCACAAAAACTATTTTTTTTGTTTTTGACCCCCCTACAAATTTCAGCCCTATTTCAATGACTAGGTGCCGACAAGGCGGGTTTTGACCACAGACTCACATCTGTGCTCTCGTAAGCCGTCTGTCTGCTAATCGGGTTATTGAAAATGATCGATTTTGCTTGAAACCAGTGTCTCTGAATTCGCCAAATACTTAAGCAATCATCAAATGCTAGAAATGGAATAGCATCTCTAGCATGGCTCCATAATTTCGCTTTGCCAATCTTATTCAACCGGTTCACATCGTGACTTTCCATGCATTAGGTTTAACAGATTTCTGGTTTGAGACACATTACCAGAAGTGATAAGTATGGAAGTGTTTCCTGTCGAAATTCTAATTCGATAGCTAAAGAATGACAATGCAGCAGATTGGCATTATTATCACGCCTGTTTAACGAACTGATATCATGCATTGGGACATTTTCTCTCTCGACAGATTTATGTGCATAGAGTGAAAAACCATCCTAATTGTCAGGCTCAGAAGGTTTGGCTGCTTAGAGTCAACAGGTGAAGAAGGACTAGGGCTTTTTTGAAAATCCATGTTGTCACTAAATCAATTTATCAGTATTTTTCAAATTAGTCTATCACAGTGAATGGTAGAGTAAATGTAATGAAAGCGGACGGAATAATGTAGGTGAATGTTTGATACGAAAAGCTTGTATATACATTTCTTTTGATTATTTAAATTAATACGCTTTGCATTGCACGTTCCTTGCACGGAACAGATGAACAGAATGAAGCTCCATCTACAACAACAGTAAGATTGTGTACAAATGTTATCCAAATAATAGAGCAACAATTTGAAAGTCGCGAACACGTTCATTGGAGTAAAAGTCTTTTAATGTACTCGGGTCAACTATTTCCAAACATGGACCCCAACTAACACAGATACTTTTGAGTGGATCCGTATATTCCGACAAGATATAGTCTTGCAAAACAGAGTATCCGGAGTATAAAGGCCATAAAGTCTCCCAGGAACATCCGTGCAACGTCATTTATTGAGTGTGGTTCAGTCAACGCAGTCCCACCGGATCGGGTGACGGATGACCCGAAATGGAAGACACTGAAATTGACTGATTTATGATTATTATATCGCGGTTGACCATGCGGCACGATCTAATTAACTGAAGCAGCTATTGATGAATTTAGATCCCTAGCGATTGGTCTTCAGTATCCTGTTAGCCCCGCCCATGTCGTCGGTAAGGCGCGATTCACGCGAGATTCGCGCGCCATTATCGCCTTGGTTAACGCGCCACAATGCATCAATCTCCCGCTAAGTGACGCGTTAAACTCCCGGTAACGGGGCACTAATGACGCGCTATTGATGCATTAAGAATACTATCACGCTGGCAGTAGTGTATTTCCTTCATCATATCAGCAAGTATTTTGTAAGTAGAAACTGTATTGATGCTAATAATTATTCTTAAATGGAAGCTGGATCGATGAAATGAATTTTAAATGTGCGTTTTAAAGTGTTTAATTAAAGAAAATGTTGATGAGAAATTTCACTAGCTTCGATCCTGACGCCATTTTCTCTTCAATTGAACTTCTAATTAGGCCAATTCATTATATTTTCATCGATTCAGCTTCAATTCATGCATATTTCTCTTCGTCGATCCAGCTTCCATTTAGGTACATTTCTTTTCATCAATGCAGCTCCCATTTAGGTAAAACATGTTCATCAATCAGGTTTTTGCACGCAACGTCCTAACATCGATTCCCGTCAATCGCAACGAATTTCTTGCATCAATCAAGTATGATATTTTTATCGATCCAGCTTCCATTTAAGCATAATTTCGTCCATCAATCCGGTTTCTATTTGTACATTGTACTTTTTCATTGATCCCGTCTCCAGTTAAGCTACAGTTGGACATCTATTCACGTCAAATAACAAAATACGCTAAAATACACTAGAAGCACCATGGTATAAAAAAAACGCTAAACTACATTTTTACCAAAACTGTTACTTCTGCGGCCGAACACGTAAAAAATTTAGCGTGTGAAGACATCTTGTCGTCTGCAAACTTTGGCTCATACAGACTGCTAAAAACACCTAAAATTGGTAATATGCTTCATTGAAGGTCGGTTAGGGTAGGGTTATGCATCGTGAGGGTCGTGTAAAGTCAGGTTAAGCATCGTGAGGGTCGTTAAAAGTTAGAGTTATAGTTAATGTCGTTTTTAAAAATCCAAATGCAACATCATCTTTCTAATTATCATCATAGTTTCTTTAATGTGCATAATTAATGTGGTTTTCTGGGTCACCAAGGCCAAGAAATACGTAGACCTACGAAGGAATGCAAAATCACAGAATTACACACTAAGCACTATGAATCAATATCCATAACGACCCTGCTCTGACACTCTATATCTGTAAACTACAATAATCCAAAACTAACCCTAACCGACCCTCGCGAAGCCAGCCATGACCATAACCCACCCTCAAGATGCTTACTTTGTAATAAAGGTGAGAACATATTAAATCAAATGTTTTTCAGGCCATATACTGTATTGTTTGGGGGTGAATTAGCAGACAAGTACCTCAAAATGTTTGGATGGCACTGATGGTCATGACTATAAACTCTTTAAAGTCACGACGTCATTTTCGAATCCAACACTACCATACGACTCGTGCTTTGAATCTAAACTTCGCATGTCCGCACGTGAAACGTATCTAAGCACCGTCAATAAGACGTGTTGGTGTCATTGGTCTTTTCAAAGATGAAGAAACTATGAAAAGATCCGCTGTAATAAGAAACAATCGAAATTATCTCTTTAGAAATATTCAAACGAGAGACGAGTTAATTGATTCGCTTTTGTCCTTCAGCTGTATGACGGAAGAACAAACGTACTTCATTCTGAAACAATGTTCAAACCGAAATAAAACCTTTGAACTCTTGCACCTTGTGAGATCCTTCGACCATGAAATGTTTTCACATTTTCTGAAGTGTCTTCGACAAACGAACCAAAGGGCAGTGGCAAGGGTCCTCGAAAGCGGAGGAGGTTAAAAGTCAAAATTTCATCTTAAGGCTCATGATTGAATTATTGGTTTCGTTATTATAAAGCTAGAGAGCTGTTTAACCCTTTGGGAGTGAGGTGAGGTATGACACACCCCATAGCTTTTCTGTGTTAGGTACTCTATGGAAAACGTGAAACCAGTCTCGATTATTTTTGATTACCTTAATGAATGTGAATTGCAGACATTTTACGGAAATTTCAGGTAATTAGCGTCCCAAAAAGTGGGACGCTTGAAAAAGTTGCTCGCAAAACTACAAAATGCAAAAATGACATTTAATTATGTCATAGCTCATCAATTGGAACACTATTTTTGTATTTTGAGAAGGTTTTGAAAAATCAGTCACTAATAGGTTAATGAATGTGAATTGCGGACATTTTACGGGAACCTCAGGAAATTTCGATCGCAATTTTTTTATTTGCAACATTTTACAATGAATTTTTTTTTAAATATGCGTGTTGGATTTTATGAATTAAAAAAGTATAGGTTTAGTGTCGAACACGATGTAACTCGTGTAGCAAGAGAGTATGCCCTGAACACGCTAATTATCGTATGCACGGATTGCATTGAGCAGTCAGTCAAAATGACGATTAAAAATATTCTGTTTACTTGTAATGTCCGCCATTCGTGCTTTAGGTAGCATTGTGACTTAAGGCTGAAAATGCAAACGTGCATTTTCACAACAGCGCTCAAATTTTTGAAAAAAACCTGAATAAAAAAGATAACTCAAATTTTTGAAAAAAAATACAGATATATTTTAATGGAACTCCTGAAGCAAACTTAATTTCCAGCAGTGCTTAAATTTGACAAAGTTGGCCTAAAATTTAGTTTTAGTGTGTTTAAATATTTGAATTAAAATACAACTTCGTTACTTTCATTTACGCTTACAATTCCGGCATTTTATTTCAAAATAATTTACAGTTTCGTTTTTATGGAAGCAGTGATTATTTCTTTCTTAACTGATAATTGGATATTAAACTTTATTTTAGGTCACATTTTGAGTTTTGTAGTTGAAATAGCGACTTGCAAGAACAAAATATATATTGGAGTAGACCTATGTTATACCCCACCTCACTCCTAAGTCCTAACGTTACATTGCTTCATCTTACTCCCAAAGGGTTAAACACAACTAGGCCTACATGTATATCGAATGACATAAAAATCATTGTGTGGTCTCGAGGTAATCCAATATCACCAATTGCTCACTGCGTGTTAGACATAAGTCAATGTATTAATAATTGATAACAATTCTATTGGCAATGCTAACTTGTTCCAATGAACAGGTCCGTAACAAACAATACGATACAGGTTCGTAAAAACACAAACAATCACTGCTACACGATAGCAGCGCTTGTCTGTCGGTGTATCGTTGGTGGTAGTTACAGTTTAATGATACCGTGTGGTAACAAAGACAATTAGAGTCGCCCTCCTCGCTCATCCAGGCTTGGGCTGGCACTGGTAGAGTACAACCAGTGACGGAGTTATGGTGCCTCGTTAATTTAAAATCATGCGAGCTAGATCTATCCAGCTTTAATATTCATTAGATTTGGATGATCTTGTTCCTTTCCTCGTTTCCATTTATAAAACAGATTCCTTTCCGAAGGTTGCATATCACCCTCAAAGAAACGGGCCCTTGTCTTTAGTTCCTTCAAAAAGCCTAACCATGTCTCCAGTCTTTGACTTAACTATCGGCCAATCTCAAATTTATAATTTCTTTCTAAGACGCATGAACGAAATGCAACCTACGACTAAATAAAATTATACGACGTCCTCGGGGGCGGGGAGGATGAGGAGAGGACCCGTTTGAGACGCCAGGACTGCCAAGGGTCAAAGGTATGGTCATCCTGGGGTCCCTGTGACTCAAAACCTCTGCCTTGAACCCCACATAAATCGCATGTTTTTATCAGGAAAGGCAATCAATGTATACGCATTTCACATAAGTGTGGAGCATGGCCTCTCTAGACTATTGCTTTATGATGTGGTGTGTTCGACAACAGTGGATCGCATGCTGGATACAGCTCCGGCCTGGTTGGGTATGTGGGGCAGCAGAAGCGTGCCCGGTTACAGTCAGTGATGAACTGATTGATTCGCCAACGATATCTGCCGGATGACGTTCGACTACTTTCATCAATGCTTCATTAGACCAGGGTTCGGTTCAAGTGTTCCACAAACGACAGGGTCTGGACTCCACCCTTCCAGCAAATTACCAACCAATCTCTGATCTATCTTTCCTTTCTAAGCTCCTTGAGCACTGTGTGCCCTCCGAACTGGCCACTTATGTGAATTATAAATCTCTCATGCCTCCTTTACAGTCTGGATTCAGGAATTTTCACTCTACGGAAACTCTGCCGTCTCATCTCCTAGCCAGTTGGCCGACATCATTGACTCCGGCAAAGTGACACTTTTGGCGCTCTTCTGTAAGTGCGAACTTTGAAACTGTTGATCACTCTATCCTTCTTGACCGCCTTTCTACTTCCTTTGGTTTCTCTGATGGAGCGCTCCTCTGGCTGCGCTCGTTTCTCTCTGACCGGCCACTCTCTGTGGTCTTTGGTTCAAACCGCACTGGCTGGGCCCTCCCCTCCATACGGCCTCACTCAGGGATCGGTACTGGACCCCCTTCTTTTTATTCTGTGCACTTCTGCGCCATGCAGCATCCTCCCTCCCCTCGGAATTGCCTCCAACCAATATGTTGATGACACGCAGCCTATCTGCATGGGCCCCCTTCCTCGGCTTTGCATATGGCTATGCGCATGCTGTTGGCGTCCACTGTTTTGGACTCCTGGCTCTCTTCTAATTGCCTCTCACTTAACCTTGGCAAAACCCAGTACATCTGGCTTGGTGGCCGAGTCCAACTAGGCAGGATCGACTTGGAAACCCGCCGTCAGGCTTTCCCCAACCTTTCCTTTTCCCTATCTGTTCGATAACTAGGCCTCCTTCTTGACCGTACGCTTTCTCTGTATGGTCGCATTATTGCCGTTTCTCGCTCCTGCTTCTATCACCTGCGCCAGATACGCTCTATTAGGCAGTCGCTCTCATTCCATGCTGTATCCACGCTTGTGCACGATCTGATCTATTCTAGAGTAGACTTTAACAACATTGCCTTCATTGGAATCTCCTCTCACAACATCTCTAAGTTCCAGTCCATTCTCATTGCGGCTGACCGACTAATTGGTGGAATTCCAAAATGCGGTCACATCTCTTCCTTCATTCATGAATCCCATCACTGGCTCCCTGCACCACAACGCATTCGTTTCACGACTCCTGCATTGATTCATAGCAGTCTCCTTGGGTCTGCCCCGCCTACCTTATGGCTTTCTGCTTTAGGGTCTCCTCTATTCCTCACCGGGTTTCCCTTCGTTCCTCTGCCCGCGGACATCTGGTGGTTCCCCGCATGCGCTCTACCACGGCCATATCCAGGAATTTCGCCTATGTGGGAGCCACTAGCTGGAGCAGTCTCCCCTTCCTCTTCGGAAAGACCTGCTTTCTCTCCCCTGCTGCCTTCTGGAAGCGCTTGAAGACTTTTCTTTTTTCTCTTTAGCTTTGTGTTGAGTCGTGGGCGCCTCTGATTCGAGTGACACTATATAAGTGTTCCATTACATTACATTACACTGCATTACATTATAGTGCATTACATTACATGATGTTCCTGCGCTCGAACACGTGATCCAGTTGGCCGATGCGGGTCTATTCAAAGCGATACTGGAAAAGTCGGGTGACGTGCTGCACCGGTTCCTTCCTCCAATAAAGGCGACGTCCTACTCCCTACGCCCACATGACCGTAAAACCAAGCAGACAATCTAGCACGAAAGTTCTTTTTAATGAGAATGCTGTACTATTAACCCATTAGTGCCTGATTTTTCAAAATCTGTTCAAAATGCAAAAATATTGTTCCAGTTGATGAGATATAACATAATTAAATGCCATTTTTGCCAAAATGGTTGGCATTTGTAGTTTTCGGAGCAACTTTTTTAAACGTCTCATTTTTTGGACGCTAGGCACGAATGGGCACGTCAACTATAACATGTTGATATGCCCATGCTATTTCAATTGTGGACTATTATTACCATTAATTTTATAAAGCACACTATAAGTATATACTCACAATCAATATATCTCCATCATACAAGCACAACATCTGCAAAATTGGTATGTTTAAATTAATTTATACACAAAATGGTTAAATATTGAAATCTTCTGCATACTGACAATGTCATGTCATTACACATCTTTGTGTTTCATATCACTAAGATCAACATTTTCATACCAACTAAAACAGTAACACAAAGTATCTAAAACAGTAGTATGAAGCCTCATAAATAATTGCTGAACCAGTTTATGGGGGTAATGGGGTAAAACACTCCATGTGTGGACTATCGTTGCACTGTTGCGCACTCTTCTTTTAGTCCCAATGGCTTCGATGTTCAGATCTCATCCCGTACTCGCAAGGCAAGTTGTTTGTTTTTTGGAGTCCAAGGTTTCTGCCGATGTATACCTGGTCTCTCCAAGGCATACAGGCTACAAAGTATAGTCGTTAGGCTATTGTATTCAATTAGACTCGAACCGAAGATGCTGGTGTCCCAGATCCCCAGTTTGGAGTGGATGGATCTGTGGTGGTCTGTTTTGTTGACAAGCTGCCTCCTCACAATTATGTTGTGTATTTTCACAACTTTTTCACAAAATTCACAACTGCTACATCAATGATCTACATCAATGCTACATCAATAATCTTATCGAAGGATATAAGCTAATGGAACGGTTCGAGCCAACAGAATCGAAGACTGTCCACTCGCAAGAGCTGAGCAGTTCATAAAGGAGAAATGAGGGTCAGTTGACTACATGTTGGATACCAAGTGATCTGTTATTGTTGGTTGATGGAATGACAACAGCATTGTGAACTTTCATCAAACTTTCAGATGTTCTGCAATTTGGATCTGCACAACGATGGTCATGTGCCAAGGGAAAACGAGGCAGCATAGAGTAACCATACTTGATCAATATGTACAACTCGTACCATATGGACCAGAGTCGACCATATGGAACAGCGTGTCATGTTACAAGATAAAAATTCCGTCAAAACAGAGGGTGGCCTCTCTTTGCCTATTAGCTTGATGTTGCTTTGTAGAATTCTTGGATCTTGTGCCGATAAAAACAGGCTGCCAAGCATCATCTGCTCAATCAACATGATTTTCGAAGTAAAGTATACAATGTTTACTTCCAGAGCATATCAAATAGGTTTTCCATGGATGAACTGCTTTGCAGAAAACTGCGCTTCTGTCTTTACTTTACAGGCTTTATTGCACTTGCAACAGATTTACTTGACTCTCCTAATTCCATCGTATTGCTGACATCCCTAGAACAATTGGCTGATTTTGATGTTCCTGATTGTAGTGCATAAACAGCCATTTTTATGAATCACTTTGATACAATCCTGCCTTCAGGAGTGTCTTACACCAGAGTCGTCATCTGACATAGGCCTAAATGCATGCTTTGGGTAGGTATGACGAACTGTGATGTCATGTTCACACAAATTACAGTGGACGCTGCTCTGAAGAATTTTTCAGTTTCAGCAGAATGCGATTCATCAGCTTGACGGGTCGGCTTGGATGAGAATGAGGATATTGATGAGGTTGTGCACGAAAAGGCCAATTCTGATCTGCCTACCGCCTTTGTGAATTGTTACTTCGGCCTCTGCTTCCAACAGGCTTCTGGTGAAATTATCATCCATTCCATGGATGGAATCGTCACCACTGTTCTCATCAAGGCAGTTTGGGTCAGAGGGAGTGCTTATGTAGGCTGCATCGCTGATTGCTACTAGTGACTCCAAAATTCAATGGGTTCACGTTAAACTGGGTATTCCTCAAGGCTCTACTCTAAGTTCTCTCTTGTTAATCCTTTATACGGCTGACATTTCGTCTCTTTTCCCGATCTGTAGTTCTGCTGGTCATCTATTTGCTGATGAAGTACATTCAATTGTTCATAGTACCCGCCATCGCAGTTGCTATTAGTTGAGAGTATTCAATCTCTCTCAGACTTTCTTCACTCGTGGATGTCATCTGATCGGCTCTCAATTTATCTGGTATGGTACTCCTCAGCAGCGTCGGAAGTTTGCTTTCGTTCTCCTCTCTAAACATTTCCCGTTCTTCTCTTTCTCGTAAAGTGTTCGTGATCTTGGTGTTACTCTTGCTAGCTCACTTACATTTGTCGAACACGTCTCTGGTCTCACACCACGCTCCTCTTATTTTTATCTAAGGTGTCTTCGGGTTATTCGTTGTTCTGTCTCCTCCTTCGTCTTCTCTACTTTAGTTCATGCTAATATATGTTCTAGAATTGACTACTGTAATTCACTTGTCATTGGCCTTTCAAAAGTTCGTCACTCTTCTCTTCAGTCAGCACTTAAGACAACTGCTAGACTGATAGCTCACTTTCTCCGTTTCTATTGCATCTCTACCTTTATGTTTGATGAACTTCACTGGCTCATGCTCCATGCTTACATACAATTTAAAATTCTCATTCTAATCTTTATGGCTCAGCAGAGTCTTGCCCGAAGATACATGTACCTTGCGTTGACGTAACACTTCAGCCTCAGTCAGCTTCCTTCCTCTTCCACTTCACTCGTCTCCGTTCCCCGAACTAGAAAAGATCTGGCTCAGTCTCGATCTTTTGCTTCAATTGGTCCCTCTCTGTGGAATGCGCTCTCCATCATGTTCGCTCTAAAATTTTATCTAGCAGTCTCTAATCGTCTTTTACTTTTCTCAAAATCTACTTCTAGCGATGCTTTGCGCACTGTCAGCGCTTTTGAACGGTTCATTCCCTAGAGGCGCTTCATAAATAGGCTACTTAAATACAAAACAATTCAATATTCATACAATTGAATTGCAATGCGTAGGTTCTATGTGCTTCAAGGTCATTTCCTTTGCACTTGTCTCTCCCCTTACAATTAACCATGCTAGCGTACTCCATTTCCTTGCCAATCACTGCCACATATTATTCCGAGTCATTGCCTTTCTCTCAACGCAAGTAGTTGTGTATAGGCCGGTTCTGGCTCACAATTGGATTGTTAGGAATGCAGACAGTCTGGCGCCGTGTACGGCGTAGGGGAAGGCGTAGGATGACGTAGGAAAGACATACGCCCAAGTATGCGTGACCTAGGCGACGGCTGGCGGCCGTTGTAATGCCTGTCAATCATTTATTGTTCTCCGAGAGCACTAATTCAATTTGTTGGCGTGAGAGCCAATACATTGTTACGGGATGAGCGGAGGCTCCTCTCTCCCTCCTCTCCCCTAATTTCCCGCTCCCAAGGGCCACAGAGCAGGAAGGGGAAGGAGAGAGGGAAGGGCTGCGTGCCTTTGTAGCGGGTATATAGCTGAGAACGTATGGTGGTAAGCAGATGCGCTGCCTGATATTTACAATGGTTGAAATTGATTATTCAATTCGAAAGAACAACGGAATCGTTTCATTACATTTTATTAGCAATCAACTGACATACATAATTATCAACCAAATGATAGTTAAGTCCAGTATCCGAAGTAACCGTATTAGTGATAGAGGTTACGTTTTAATTCCTACATCTATGCGAGCCAAAAAAATACAATAACACCCGAAAAATTGCTAATAGTACTTTGCAACTGTTTCTCGTTTTAAATCCAATACTTGTCTATTCAAATATTGGCGAAAAGAATCTTGAGGCGATCTGAAAAACGAATCGAAGTATTCTCCGTACGAAGAATTCTCCAAATACAAAACTATCCAATGTTTGCCAGAACGGTCATGAGTGTCGGTATTACACACTAGTAGAGCCGGTTCTCGTATCCTTTCCAATAGACGTTCGCACGCGATTACTCCGACGAACACGGTTCCACATTTCGTATCTCGACGAATTAACTCTTCTATTCTATATCCGTTCATATTTAGTTTTTGTAATCGAAAACGACGTTTCTAGATCTGTCAATCCCAAAAATATTTTCGAACTCGGCGAAGGCTGTGACGTTTATCGTATGGCCAAAGCCTGAGAAAATTTCATGTCTAATCGAACGTTTCCGCGTTTAATCAGCTTGAAATGATCACCTTCGAAAAGATCCGGTGTCAGTTTGAAGGCATAAAGCGAGTAACCGCCGGAAATGTTCTCTCTGCCGATTTCGTTTCCTTCGTCTCGCTTCCACTTTCCGGTTCCCAAGAATAATGTGGTGCTAATGAACTGATTAGTGGCACAGTTGACTTCGAGAGGTTTCACGAATTGCTGTTGGCCGTCCAAGTATAAATAAGTTGCGTCAGATTCATATGTCTAAAGTTGAAAGGATTCTTTTTTTTAGTATACGTTAAGCGCACCATTTTCGACGCATCCGATCACTATTTTGGTAGGTAACTGTCAGGAGAAAGAACTTTCTTGAGTGGCATCCAAATTTCCGGCGGGTACGAAAACGCATCACAAACGGCTCTTCGAATCGGAAATTCCACATTTCCTCTTTCCAAAGCGTTGGCGAGCGCGACGAAAACCGATCGACTAAGTCTCATCTTTTCAACGTATTTCTTTCAATCCAAAATTTGTACTTTAAACGTTGCGTCATTAACGCATGGCATTAGACAGAATGGGTCTTTATTTCTAACCAAACGCATTTTCATATTGACGTCGTTAGGAAGAAATCTATCTTGGAAGAACAGGTCGCTGTGAATGCATCCAAGCATGTCCACGACGCGTCCTTCGTTGGTTAACGCACTACGTTTCTTGAACCCAGAGTTTAGAGCGGCGGCGTCGTGAGGGTTCGCATTTTCTAAATGTCGAGTCACGTCCTTGTAATACAGCGAAGAGGTGAGTTGTGCATTTTTGGCCGCGAAACCGTAACTTAGGATAGTTTAGAAATAGCTTCTATAAACATAAATATTTGTTCGAATCCGTGATGAGGGTATCGTTCAAGGTAATGTCGACTTCCGAAAACAGGCTATGTAGAAACAGATTGACTTGACCAACGTGATCGGCATCGTCTATGGCGTCGTTGTTTACGCGCACGATATTAGCTCTGACTTATATAGTTGAGTACTAGACAAGTCCAAATAGTCTTGTCCGACGCCATAGCGCTAAATTCGATAGGATTTCCTTAAGAAATGGTCGAAATTGGATTATATTCCAAAAAAGTGTCGTTTTCTATGCTGGTCTGCGTCGGAGGTGCCAGGAAGAGATCCAATTCGCTTTTGGTACACTCGCAAGACTGATGATGAACGACGGTCATTATTCCTCGTCGTCGTCGAATAATATCTCGCTTTAGCTTTTTATTTAATCTCGTTAAGGATTTCTTGTGTCTCTTACCGCCGCTACCCCTTGATTATTAAAAAGGTTATACCTGCCGGAATACGCACTTTGCCAGCCTCTTTGAAATTTTGTCCGGTAACGACATCGTTGGCTATCTACAAGCCCGTTGTCAAAAAATTGTTTTGCGAAATCTTTAATCAAAGGCCACGTTTTTCTGAAAAATACCGCTGAGAATGTTTCCCAAACCGTGCCCGCGCTGCATGCACGAGCCTTGTAAAACTGGCATACCGCTTCCGTTCTGTTGAGAATAATGGTCTTCGTGCACCATGCGACAGGCGCAACAAAATTGCTTTTTTGTTGTAAGAGATACGGAGCTTTCCACAATCTGAAATGAAGCGTTATCAACACCAGTTTAGATCCCGATATGTACTGCGAGTGGCGTTGTTGATATAAGTTTATTTAACGACGCATCCATAACGATGATGATATGCGTCAAACACGAACAGTTATACAGAGTACATATTTACATTGTCGATAAGTGTTTTTATGTGTGTCTCTCTTCTAGTTTTAATGTTTCATATGCAATAATGTCTTATAAGTAATATAATATTGTATGGTAGTGTTCATTGTCTATATACAGTAGTCCTGGATCTTCCGACCAGAAACTGCCAGCCACTTGTAGATGGTGTCCAAGCAGCTGGTTTGACCGAGCGCGGTGCTCAGTTCGTACGGCCAGTTTTTCCGTGCGCACATCCGGATGAGTTCGTCCTGGAGGCCCAGCTGGGCCGGGCACTCCAGCAGGAAGTGGCGCACGGTTTCCTGGACGTCACCGCACTCGTCGCAGTTCCCGGTCGGGTGGCGGCCCCACAGCTTCATCTGTGGGTTTAGTAGGCAGTGGCCCAACCGGAGTCTGGTTATGATGACTTCCTTACTCCGGTTGGGATCGTTATACTGTTTGGCCATCCTGAAGTTTGGCTCCAGGGCTCGGTAGTGCGAGCCAGTGTCGGAGGTGGTCCATTCCGCTTGCCACTTCCCGAGGAAGTGGTCTTTGTACTTCGCTCGAGCTTCCTGGAGCTCGAGCGTCGTCAGGATGGCGATGATGTCATTGTTTAACGCTCGCTTGCAGAGGGAGTCAGCGGTCTCGTTTCCCTCGATGCCGGTATGTCCGGGGATCCAGACCAGGGTTGGGGTCGACTGGGTGCGTTGAGCGTATGCGTCCAGCACGTGGAGCAGTTCCGTGAGCTGCTGTGGTCTGGCAGCGGACTGCTGTCGCTCAACGCTCTGGATCGCGGCGAGGGAGTCGGAGAAGATGACGAGATGGTGTGCATCTGCGCTGGCGGCCCATTCCATAGCCCTCTTTATGGCCTCCAGTTCGGCTGCCAGGACCGATGAGCCGTCGCTCATTCGGCAGCTTTCGTGGTGGCCGCTAGAGGGCACGTAGAATGAGCACGACACCCTACCTGCTGCGTTCTTGGCTCCATCCGTGTAGACAGCCACTCGCGCGTCGTAGGAGCGGATGTGATCTTTGACCAGATCCCTCTTTTTCAGAGGGTCGTTCAGGTCGCCGATCTTCTGTGTCAGAGTGGTGTCTGTCATGGATGGTCGCAGCAGCCACGGTGGTGTTGTGGTGCAGGCGAGCGGTTTGGTTTTTGGTGGTTCGATCTCTTGGTCGATGTGTCTTGTTTTGATGCGGATGGGGTCGGTGTCGTCATTGGTGTTTTTCAGCTTCCGACCGCTGGTGATGGATTGCGTCGGGTGGTTTGGGATCGCGTTGACCTTCGTGATGAGCTCCATCATCAACTGTTTGCGTCGTAGGTCGAGTGGCACTTCTCTGCATTCTACCTGCAGTGCAGCCAGACTCGTTCCTCGGAGCGCTCCAGAAGCGATACTCAGTGCCTTGTACTGGATTGTACTAAGCACCTTTTTCTGGTTTCTGGAGGCGCTGTCGTAGGCGACGCAGCCGTAGTCGATGACGGAGCGGATGAGAGCACGGCATATCATCAGGAGGGTGTCTTTCGATGCTCCCCAGTGCGAGCCCGCAATAGCGCGCATCAGGTTGAGGCGCGTCTTGCAGCGATCAGCGATGTAGCTGATGTGGTCGCACCAGGTGAGATGTCGATCGAAGATCACCCCCAGGAACTTGACGTTGTTGTTGTAGGTCAACGGAGTGGTCCCGAGCTTCAGCGGTCGGTGGGCTGCAGGTGTGCCGCAGCGGTGAAATTCTACGGCAACCGTTTTTGTTGACGACACCTTGAAGCCCCATCCGTCAAAGTACTTTTTCAGTTGGTCCAGATAGTTTTGGAGATGACGCCGGTTCACTTCCGGGTTTGGGCCAGCTCTCCAGATGGCGCTGTCGTCCGCGTAGAGAGAAAGCCTTACGTCGTCCTGTGGCTCCGGTATGTCGTTCAACATGATGATGAAGAGCACGGGGCTGATGACACTGCCCTGTGGGGATCCGTTCTCCATGAGGAAGAGATCGGACAGCTCTGAGCCGACGCGGACACGGATGTGTCGGTCGGTCAGGAAGTCCCGGATCCAGTTGAACATTTGACCGGAGATGTTGTGCTGCTGTAGCTTCGACAGCAGCCCATCTGTCCACATTAGGTCGAAGGCCTTCTCTAAATCTACGAAGACGCCAGTGAGGCTGTGCTTTGAATGAATGGCGCGTTGGATGTCGTCTTGAAGGCGGACGATGTGATCCTGGCAGCTTCGCAGTCTGCGGAAGCCCGACTGGTGCTTGCTGAGGCGGTGATTTGTTTCCATGTGCCAGGTCAGCCTGTCGGTCACTAACCGCTCCATTAGTTTGCACAAGACGGATGTCAGTGCGATGGGGCGGTAAGAGTTTCCGTCGTAGGCTGGCTTTTGTGGTTTCTGGATAGGGACAACGATGGAGTTCTTCCAGCAGGCCGGAAGTCGTCCATGTTGCCAGACCGCGTTGTACAGCTCCAGCAAGGCTAGCAGACTTGGATGCGGAAGCTGGGCCAGGATCTCGTAGGTGATGGTGTCCTCTCCTGGACTCGTGTCCTTTCTACAGCGCAGGAGGGCGATTCTCAGAGCCTGGATGGTGAGAGGCTCGTTGAAGGGCTGGTCGTCTGCCGGCAGCTGTCCCCCATGGAGCTCCTTCGAGTGCTCGTCCTCAAAGGCGGATTTGCGCTCTTGGAACTCCATGGTATGGTTCCTGTTGCTGCTGACATCTGAGAAGCACCTCCCAAGATGATTCGCCTTCTCCTGGTTTGTTGTGTAGGAGCGTCCGTCCTTCTTCAGAGTTGGTATGGCCGGTCGTGATCTCGCACCGGTCATCTTTCTCATCGTTCCCCAGACTTTTCCGAGCTTGGTCTTGTCGCTCAGCGTGGTGCAGTAGTCTCTCCAGGAGGTCTTCTGCGCGTTCTTGATGACTCTTTGGGTGATTCCTTTGATGCGTCGGTATTCTTCAGCATCCGCCGGGTGCCTGGTCTTCTGCATCTTCTTGCGGGCCTCTGTGCGCTCCTCGACGTGGCGTGTGCACTCGTCGGTCCAGTACGGCACACTCTTGACCTTCTCCTTGGGAGGAGTCGATCGTGGAATGTGCCGCGTGGCGATCTCCAGCAGCGAGCCGAGGAAGTTGGTGTGGCTCGCTTCGATATCGTCGGTGATGTGTGCGACGGTGAGTTCTGCCCTGCAATCGTCTTTGAAAGCCGTCCAGTCAGCCTTTCGGTGTAGCCACCTAGAGATGAAGGCTTTCTCAACAGGGACTGCTTCCTCGATGTTGATGAGGATGAGCGAGTGGTCGCTTCCCATGGAGTCGTCTAGGACCGTCCAAGTGCACTTCCGTGCCAAGGGCGTCGAGGCCATAGCAAGATCGAGGTGACCGGCAGCTCCGGTGGCGTGGCTGGCGGTGGTCGGCGCGCCGGTGTTGAGGGCGACGAAGGCGTTGTCCTCCATGTCGTCCTCTAGTCGGCGTCCTCGTGCATCGGTGGTTCTGCACCCCAAGAGCGTGCTGTGCGCGTTGAAGTCTCCCAGAATGACTGCTGACCTGTCTTGGAAGAATCGAGAGTAGATGTCTGGTGGCAGAGCGTTTCCAGTTTGGCGTGGTCGGTGGTAGACGTTAACAATTTTGATCTTACCTGGTAGTCCGTCGAGGGTGATGGTGATCGACTCGGTGGTGCTGGTCGTTGAGAAGGCGATGCCGGTCTTCACGAACGTTGCAACTCCTCCTCCAGCCTCTCCAGTGGTTCGGTCATGCCTCACACAGGTGTAGCCGGGTAGCTCGAACTTGATGTTAGTCCTCAGCCACGTTTCCTGTATGCAGATGATCGTCGGCGGTGTCCGCATCTCGGAGATGCGGTGCCTCAGCTCCCCTACGCGGGGTCTGAGGCTACATGCGTTCCACTGGAGTATTTGGAGGTCCGTGATGGTGGCTGTCGGTTGCAGTGGCTGACGCGGCGCTCGTGGCACCGGAGGAGAGCGCGTAGGCGGTCGTCATCGCGCCGCACACCTGCTCAATCGGAATCCTGAAGACGGCCTGGATGGTGGTAGCTAGGATCTCGATCAGTCTAGAGACAGAGATAGCGCCACCGTTAGTCTCCATGGCTCCGACGAACAGGGTGCAGGCGCGGTTCAGAGCGTCAAGCACATCCCTCTGTACCCTACCGGTGTCGGTCGTCGCCACCTCCTCCTGTTGTCCGTCGGGCACGACAGGAGTTGGCGCGGTCGGTGGGTTCACCTGCGACCGTTTACGGACTGGGATACCAGAGGGACGCGAGCCTTCCGACTCCGCCTTAGCACTTCCCCCGGCGCTCGGAGCACCGGCTGTCGCCGTCGTCGTGTTGACCGCACCGGCCGTTGTTCCCGTCGTCTTCGTAGTCATCTTTGTCGCGGAAGCCTCCGTGGTGTTCTTCCGTGAGCGAGCAGTCCGAAGGGCATCGCTGTACAGCCTCCCTTTCTGGACGCTGATGGTGGTAGCGGCCTTGGCCAGCGTGTATTTCGGACAGCTGTTAGTCATCGCAGGATGGGGGCCGCCGCAGGCTGCACACTTCGGCTGCTCGCGCTTCGAACACTCGGTGTGCTTGTGGTCGCCGGCGCAGATCCCGCATCGTTGGTTCTTCCTACAAAATTTGGCTACGTGGCCGAAAGACAGACAGCAGAAACAGCGTGTAGGTGCTGGTATGTAATCATACATTTTGAAACTTAGAAATCCAATATGCAGTTTGGCAGGTGCGACTGAACCAGGTTCCAGTTCAATCTTCACCGCCCTGGTCGGGGTTTTTACCTTATTCTGGATCTTAAGGATCCGTTCTACCTTGGCTACACGGAGGTTTTCCAGACTCTCCAGGCTGCTAAAAATATCGGCATCACTTAGGTGATGGATACGCCTTTTATTACCTTTTGCACGTACCTGCCTCTGTGTCTCACAACTTCACGTGGCTCGGACACTTTGACCTGGTACCCACAGAGGTCTGTGGTAGTGAGCAGTTGAGCCCTGTGTGCTCTGCTCTCAGGTCCGCCCAAGTGAACACGCACACACGTTGCAGACGGGGCCGGCACATCCGCTGTCAGGGGGCCAAACTGTCTCTTCAGCTCCGCCCTGACCAGTGGAGCGTTAATTTTAGCTAAACAAACGCCAATAAACTCAATGAACAACCGGTTCTCAGCAGACCGGTTTATTGTCACATGGGCGGGAGGGGCCTTCTCCGCTGCCGTCACCAGTGAGGCAGGTTCGGCGCTCTTCGGAACGCTTGGCAGCTTCCGCCTCGCTGGGGCTTTTGCCGATTTCGTCATCGGCTTCTGGACCGTAATCTTACTGTCCTTACGGTAAGAGTCCAGATTTACCTCGGTTTTGCGAATTTTTCGTCATTTTTCGCGTTTGGCAGCTTTATCTGCCTTGCTGGTGACGGTCTTAAACACGGCCCCTCAACCATCATCGTCAGAGTCATTTTCTGACTCAGTTGTGCAAATAAAATATTTGCTTCCGCTACCGTCGGACTCGTCACTGCGGCTCGCCCGTTTTTTAGACGGGGTCAGCACCGTCAGGTCCATTGGCGTGCCAGCATCGGGTCGAGCTCGAGGCTCAGACCCGGAGGCGAGGGGTCTCTCGCTAGAACTCATGTCCAGCGAGAGGCGCGTACGCAGTTTTAATCTAGGTTAGTACAGTTATGTTATGCTAAGACTAGTTATATTTAAGCGACAGTTATATCGATAGGGTATTTAGTATTTAAAATATCTAGACGCAAGATTAGGGACGATTACATAGTAGACAATGCAATGTAATACAATGCGCTTACACAATTTTAATTTAAACTAGTATCGTTAAATTAGACTAAAACTAGTTATATTTAGCAACAGTTAGATCGATACAATATTAAAATTTCTGAACGCAATATTTAGAGACGATCATATAATATAATATACAAAGCAGTTGAATCTAATATCTAACTAACAGTAACAGAAATATTAATCGCAAATGTATATTAAACACGTGTACGACTCACCGCGTGTAATCTTTCTTTGTCTTCTTTGTCTTAGTCACCTGGCTTCCACACCTGGATTCCGCATGTACGTGGATTACTGCGCGTGTATTACGCATGTGTATCACAACGCGTGTGTATCACTACGCCTGTGCGTGTTGTAAAGTAGAAGTAGTCACCTCTTCTTCTCAGTACTGCGACCAACCTCATCGACCGCTAACGATCGAATCCACCTCAATGTACGTTCTCAGCTATATACCCGCTACACAAAGGTTCTTTTATAAGGGCCGTTGCCAAAGGCCACGGTCATTATAATTATGCGCGCAGATGCGCTGCGTGCCAAAGCCTTCCCTCGCCTCTTCCCCTTCCCCGCCCTGCCCTGTACAACTTGGGTCAGGATTAGGGGAGGGGAGGGAGAGAGGGAGCCGCCGCCCATCCCGTGCCGATGTATTGGCCCTCACGCCAACAAATAGAATTAGTGCAATTGGAGAACAATAGGTGATTGGCAGGTATTGCAAAGGCCGTCAGCCGTCGCCTAAGCCACGGCTACTTAGGCATGTAATTCCTAAGTAATCGCACGCCTTACCCTACGCCGTACACGGCGCCAGACTGTCCGCATTCCTGACATTCCTGACATTCCAATTGTGAGCCCGAACCGGCCTATACAAAACTACTAACGCACGTTGCAATTTGTTGACAATTTACCAGTCCTAAAACTGGCGATTTTGCGGTGATTTTTCGTATTTAGCGCATTTCAAATATCTGATCAGAAGCTATATTTCTCCGAAGTGCAAATTATCATAAATAATGTCAAATTTTAGTTCTAGGCAGTCGATAATGAAGTTCAATATCAGGAGCTTAACTAATAGTAACTAGACAATATTGCAAAGTCACTAACAGCTGAAAACGGCCCTTTCAGGTATTGACTCAATTGTAATTGATTAACTCAAGCAGCGGTTTAAACCACCATCCAAGAGTCGAGTCCTACATACATTGTATACGCTTTGTGTTTTAGTTGTAATAAAAGTTGAAGTCAAAACTTGTGGCACAACTTGTGTAGCTTCAATTGACCCACATCTGCTTCATCCAATTATATGGGACCTTCGATACAAAACGAAGCCATGGTCACATCAAAATGATAAACTAGCCTGTCAACTGAAAGATGAAGGCATAGAAATCGTCGACTCTGAATTGGGGATTAAGAATATAATCATCTGGATCTGGTGTCGTTCACAAAAAGCTCTTGATACTATTCAGAAGTTGTATGAATCAAACAAGCTGAGAGATGTGTTATCTGGTTTTGGCTATATTCGTCCATCTGCATATAAAACTATCCAATCGGAAATTATCAAAATTGAGCGCAGTCAGCTCAAGCAAACAGTTGGTAAGTTCTTATGAATGCATTCATTATAAAGAAAGCTTGATATATTATTTTGCTGACATATCCTTTGAAGGTCATGGCAATTAAATTCCATACTTATTAGATTAAAGCTGCTACTCTTCATCTGTGACCTTGATATCTAGTTGGATCAGGAGCTAACCTTGAAGCCAATTTGCATCGCCTTAGTCGTGATTGTTTTTGCCAACGTCATCAGATTCGCACCGTTACACGTTCTCTAACGGCCAGCGCTGCAACTACTCTTGCCCGTGCTTTCATTACAGCACGGCATGATTACTGTTTAACCTTCTATTCTGGTCTGCCTACTAGAAAGGCTGTCTTGTATCGATACTGTACTGCGAACTGCAGCGAGCCTCATTGGCCAAATAATAAAAAACAATATGATCACGTGATAAGATATTACGTTGAAGGTTTTGTATTGGCTTCCTGCCCAACAGCGCATTGAGTATTATAGTGTTGCATCTCTGCATGGTCTGGCTATGCGAACTTGGCCATGCATCAGCCAACCTAATAGACCTTCGTCAGCTGACATCAAGGGCCGATGTAGTCGCTCCTCTCGCTCTATTTGGTTTTCTGGTTATAATATACGCCCGTACAGCAGCAAATGCTAAATCGAGCATTCTCTGTGATAGACCTAGAGTTTGGAATGGCCGTTTTCTGGAGGGTGACAGGACAATAAGCGTTAGACTGTGAAGGACTGAGTCATTATCTTGGAGATGCCCCATCCAAATGCAATTAATTAAACAATTCTGCCAGTGTAATAGAAATAATCATATATAAAATATAGTTAATGATATAATAATGTGGCGTGATAAGTTAGATTTAATTTAATTTGAGATACTGTACCGTTGAACCGACAATCAGTTGTCATATGCGCCTTATATCATTAGATAATCGAAATAATAAACGAAATTATCTTTAAAAAAGGAGTAAGCATATGATCATCATGGGCCTACTTCTGTTTAGGTCGCTTATCAACAGTTCAAAACCATGACAACAAATAGATAAGAGTCAACTGTTTTATATGAGAAATTATTTTCATTCTAGTCACCCGTCCGATTTCCGTCAAGTTCACAGCGAGACACAACATGAGACAAGCGGAGGAGCTGTTTGGAGTGACTAAACTGGGAAATGAAATCTACGTCCTCTGTCGTTCACCACTTTTTTCTGTCATTAATGTTATATATGTCTTTGAGGATCGAGATCAATTTCTTCTTAAAAACACTATTCAAAGAAACAAGTTTATATCTCCAGAAGATATTGGATCCTGTGAACAGAAAAATTGTCTCTACGTCTCAGACTATTTGACGGAGCACTGGTGCATCTGGAAGATTATAAGAAAAACAGTAGATCAATACATGACCATCAAATGGTTCGAGACTCTATATCCGCCACGTCCTCTGTCAGTGTCCAGTGATGGTCAATTATTGATAGTGAGTCATTGGTCATCAATGCTGAATATCTATGAATCAGACGCAACACTTATATCTATTCAGTTACCAATTCATATTAAGCAACCCTGTCATGCGGTGAAAACATCAATTGGGAATTTTATCATTCTTCACAGGTCAATGCAAGAGATGAAAGAGCGAGAGAGTGGATCAAGTGGGAGAATCAAGGAGTTCGTGTGGGTCGTAAGTGAAGTGACCAGCGACAAACCGATGATCATCCGTAGGTTTATTCCTTCAAGCGAAACACAAATCCTAAAAGATCCCATTCATCTATCACTCGATTCAGACGACCAAGTGTTTGTGGCTGACAGAGAGAACAATAGAATGATTCTCTTAGATTACGATCTTAGATGGAATCGTATTCTTTGTCCAACGAAAGAGGAAGAGGAGACGAAAACCTTCAGACCATGGAGAGTGTGCTACGACGTAGAAAAGAAGCAATTGATTGTCGGAGAAGGATGGTTTGATTCAAGAACAGGAGGATGCTGCGTTAATATTTACAATTTGAGTCCAAAATGAATTTACTTTTTAACCACAGTTTCAGATAAACAAGACCGCTGTCTAATCTATCCTGAAATATCGGAAACCTTTTCTAATGTATGTCAAAATATCTTATTTCAATCAAAATTTAGATTTATGTCCAGAAATATTTAGACCTTTAGGCCCATATATTTTCTGCAAGTTAGGGAAGTCTTGCATGATATCGCGGGTGACTGCACCTTTGCATAATGCAACGAGAACAGGTTTAATTAATCAGTGCTGTAATCAAGAGATTAAATGGACCAAAGAATTAATTTTCAACCTGTTAATTAAATACTCTTTGCCCAAAGTGCTCACTAAGCATTCGGTGACTATTGCATGATTAATAATTATGTTGTCCATGCATTGGCCATACTCTGCGGGAAGGAAATGACGTGCTACTGAGAGAGGCTAGGAGCTTCCTCAGTCATGCTATCTAAAATTTCAAATGCCATTTCTTACCTAATCAAGATTCCAACTCCCCTACTCTACCCTCTAACTCCCCTACTCTACCCTCTGGTCACGCTTTTGTGTACAAATTGATATTCTCGTATATTCAAGCAGCTGGGTTGCTCATTTTCAGAGCTGTTATTGAAGCTAGAATGATTTGTATGAGATCAATTATTTTATTCACTTTATTCAGCATACTACGGCATATGATGTGTGGAACTGAAAGCTGCGTGGGGGTCTGCAGGAGGTCAGAAGTTATTGATTGTGGTTTGATATAGGTAGGTGAGCAATGTAGATCGTTAAAGAAATTCGAATCTGGGTCTAGTTCCATGGTGTTTGCGAGGGCTTGGCTCTTTGATTCTTGTGTAAAGAGCGTCGGATTGAGATGGTGCAGGTCCAAGTTGCTATAAATGTATCATCGGCATTGTTGCCCAAATGCATACTGCTGGGTTGCGAATTATTCCTTACATCAGGGTCGTTGAACATTGAAATTTACGGTCTCGGTAACTCTAGCATTGAGCGGTGCCCTGGCTGTGTTTATGTCTATAAATAAGTTGATCACCCGTAAAGAGTACAGAAAATATTAACTATCAAAGCTAAAGCAAATTAATTAAATCAAATCTCAAGATTATAACAGGTCGCCACTACGGTTGAATCGCCGTCCAGCGGATAGGCGCATGTCCAGTGTGATTAGTAGTTCGGCTGCATAATTATTAGCATAGAGAGCGTAGTAGGATTAAAGACCGTAACATGTAATCAACCGCCGACTCCATCAGACATCGTACATTAAACAAGAGACAAATTGAAACAGATAACCCTAGAAACAGAACTGTATACAGACGTGTCCATTAAGTAAATGGTGGCTGAGGCTCTGAAAGAAGACTGCAAGAGGCATCGCTCAGGACCCTTACGTGTTGGGCACTAGACCAAAACCTCGAGACCAAGACCGAGATCAAACCGAGAAGACCAAGACCAAGACCGTGTGGTCTGAGACCAAGACCAAGACCGAGACTAAGACCGATACTCTTTTTTTATAAACAATTCAATTTATTGAGACGCTAAAACGGAATAACACGCTTAAGACATTAATCGCGTAGGGCCTAAACGTCCGGTGTCGCTAATAATAAAAAATAACCGACAAATATCAATAAAATTGCGCTGATGCCGCAAATGACGAAGAACGATAATCTAAGGCGGAGATCAATTCCAAGACCGTCCCTTAATTAAGACCAAGACCGACGCATTCGAGATCAAGACCGAGACATAGACCGATGTCTTCGAGACCAAGACCCCGGTCTTGAGACCACATCCCTGGACCCTGGTAGATACTTCAGTAGAAACTTCCGGATCGCCCGTAGCGAAAAGAATGTCAACCAAGGTAAGATTATCGCAGAGAGGAGCTGAGATCAGTGGCGTAACCATGCCTGGGCAATTACGGGCAATGACCGGGCTGCAGTTTGCTCTACCCGAATTGCAGCCAGCCCGGAATTTAAAGAAATGTTAAAACTATATTTTGAGTTTACACTGATTCACACGCAGCCTGTGTGAGTTGTGGGATTTGTCCAAATATCCGCTGATATGCTTTTGTACTTAACGGAGGGTACCCCACACTTAATCGCATATATCGCCATATTGCAGACTTATCGTGTATACATAATTATATATATTATATATATATGCGATGATTGTAGCCCAGGTATCGTAAATCACATACTGCACAGCAGTTGCATTAATTACCTTCGAGTCACAGGCCATATCTGAAATGATACGTGACGAGGCCTCTTCTGACTATCGGATAGGTGATGAAGGGTTGAAATATCTAGGAGCACGTAACGCAACATATCACTCGAGTGTAGGACATTTCCTGTCAGAAATACCTTATCTAGATCATTATCCAATCAGACCTGAGAGTGACAAGGATAAGTGGATTGACCCCTCAGGAAAGTCTGTATCAGATAGTCTGTTTCAGATATCTGTGTCAAATATTGCATATTATCGTACGTTCCTTTGTGGAATATTATCCTTTTGAAGTCTATAAGCTGACCGAGATAAACCATGTAAACGGCAGGTCACCACACACCAAACAAAGACACGTGGCTGATATGTACACATTGTGGTGATCCCGCTGCTATAACCAAATGTTGCACGGTTCAGGTCGCCAGTTCATCATAGGCCCCGCCCGCAAGGGCAGGCCGCAGCAGTAACCTCCAGTCATAAGAAGCGCAGCTCAGCCTGTCATTCTGTTGATTTGGTCGAACGTCAAAATTAGCATCTCTGCGTGAAGTAAAAATCCTCCGAAACTGTGTCAGTCCTCTCGATCTTGAAAGAAGGAAGCTGAGCTGACAGAGGCTGTCAGAATCTTTGTGATACATCACCGTTGCATGAGTACCTGGATCTGCTCTGAATCATGATTGGACTTTAGGACTCTGCTATTCTTTAAAAAACGTGAGCCGTGGTATTTTTGATTCCTTATGAAGTAGGCCTAATAATTTGAAAGGTTAAACTCACTAAACAAATTCACAAATTAGTGGTAGATTCTTTGACTGTACTGATACGAAGGAAAGATTGAAGGAATAAGCAACTGACTTTTGGTTGTTATATTGTACTCTGCTTACTTTGATTTAATTATGATATTAGTGATAACAATATCCCAGAATTCTCTGTTCAAAGTAGGTGTGAATGAGTATGTAGAGCGATTGGGGAAAAGAGATGGAAAGGAAAGGACACGCACTTCTCTTCGCCACCTACTTCATGGAATGTTTGAGGTCATGACATAAGGACAGGCGGAAACCCCCAGACAATATACCTCTGTCGCAGTAGAAAATGGTTGCTGCGTCTAGTTAGACGGGCAACCACTGCAACCACGATTAAGTAAGGCGAATGTTCTCTTTATCTTTACTTAATATCATTGTTCACTCAGACAGGCAGAATAATAAGCAATGAACACATTTATAAAGCACCAGCCTCTCCACGTTCGTTAGCAAAACCATTCTTAAAATAAGCCTTACGCCAATACTCTCGGGCCGCGCTTTTTACAGGGCCAGCTATATGAGTTTGTGAGAACAACCAATAAAAAGGAGTTATTGAAACAGACAGGTGTCACAGAGCGCCTATGTGTATATTACATACTATATTGCCACACCTGATTAATTATATAATTATTCCACTATGATGCCTATTTCATCTACGTGATATGTAGCTAATACATTTGCATAGTGGTTATTGTAATTGATAATTGTTATTATTATCGGTAGTTCTTGTCTATTTATGTTACTTATTATTTTATTAAAGGCCTACTATTATCACTGTTCCATTAGTATAATAATGTAATAGCCCATCCGCCACCTTCGTCGATTGCGTTCAATAGGTTTACATGTATTCGACTAGAAGAATACATGCACAATAGCCACATCAATTGTATATTCAAAACTAGACTATTGCAATTCTCTTTTTCATAACATTGATTTCTCCCAAAAAGGACGCTTAAAACAAATCAGAACGCTCTTGCTGCGCAGTCACCAAAAGTCCAAGAAACTACCATAGAGGCCTAACCCATGTTCTCAACTCACTTCCTTGGCTTAAAGTCCCTCAGCGCAAAAGCGTGTCTATCACCTACAATGCACTTAAAAAAACTTTCAGCTCTTTTACATTCGTCAACTATACTTACAATCTAACCGTCTGGATCAACTCGCTCACCGTCATATCTATGTATATCTCGACCTTCAGACTCATCTTCTCAGAAATTCTGCAACCGCTACTTAGTGTATGCTGCACCAGCCCTTTGTAACGGACTCACAATATAACTCATTCCCACATTTCGCCTCCACATTTAACCTCTTCTCCGCTTTTACTGTCCTTTGCTACTTTCCATTCACAGCTGAAAGCCGAACTCTTCAAGTTGTCCTATCGAGATTCTTCTGGTAGTCGGTGATGGGGTAGTCATGTGGCAGCGAAGTGCTGCCACGTGACCACCCCACCCCGGGATTTCGACCTGGCAATTTATGCTTACACTTTGAGTGAAAAATGACTCACTATTAATCCAAATGCTTCGACAAACATTATTATTTCAATGTATTCCAATATTTGGATTCAATCTTCTAATATCTGTTCCACTATTGCAGGGCTATCTATTGCCAAACATTAACTAATAGCTGATATGACACTTTTATGTGATGAATATGTAAAGAAGATTTGGTCTGTTACGGATGCAAATAAAATGAAAAAAAAGATAATGATAGGCTATCGATAGATGCATGTGAAACGCATTGAGCGCTGTGTCGATCAAGTGGATGTTTATTGAATATGAAGTCTGTGATCGATTTCTTAAAAAGAACAGTGAAATCACAGAGTTAATTGCAATTTGAAACCCGGTTTTAGATAAGCTTCATATTATCTGTTATTCTATTCGTATCATTAGATCAGTGTTTCTGTTACTGGGCCACAGCCAACGCAGATCAACACGAGCCAGTGTTACTGCGTCGAACCACGGCACCATAAGTAAGTAAGTATATATGTTCTTTATTAAACCGCTTGCAAACGCACAACACTGTAGATAGAAAAGGACTTATTACAAAACATTGATGTCTTGTTGAGCAAGAAAGGGGCTCCAACCGAGCTGCATTCTCCTTTAAATTGGAGTGTATTTGTGACATGGGCGGAGCTAACACGACATCTTTATCCAATCGCTTGGGGTCTAATTTAGTCACCAGCCCTTACAGTTATTTATGTCCAAGAAATCCTCTGCGCTTTCGCAAAATTACCCCAGCGTGTATTTGTGTGCCTGTTTTTGACTGTCTGAGTGTATCTGTGTATGTACGTGTGTTTATTTTGTTTGTGTGTGTTTGTGATTGTGAAAGTGTGTCGGTATGTGCATGTGAATGTATTTTTTATGGGTTTGTGCCTGCATCTGAATGTGTACAAGTCGGATTGTTTGTGAGGGTTTGTATGTGTATTTGTGGGTGTCTGTTTGTGTGTTTTCTTGCGAACTTTGAAGATAGATGCTGACTATCAAATTTAGTATTCGTGTGTTCGAGTTTAGAGAATATGGCAGATTAACGTTCTGTGCTGTTTCGTCGATATTTGCGATTTGAGTTCAAATCCTTTCTGTTTGAATTAATAAAAAAAGTTTGAATTAAATCTGAGTCTTTTATTGTAGCCATTGTGTACATTGAAAAGTCAGTCGATAGTTAGGGAAGGAGGCGAACTTTGAATGTTGGTCGTTTTATGGAGAGGGAGAAAGCGGGTTGACAGATAGGCAACACGTATCTATGGATACATAAATACAATATTTACAGATGTAATTAAGCTTGTTATCTAAAAAAATTGTAAAAAATTATATGTCAAAATAGCGTATTGAAGTCAGTGATCAATTTCTTCAAGAGGACAGTGAAATTTCAATGTTAATTGCGATAATTTTCAACCCGGTTTCGATAAGTTTCATATTACCTGTGTTTTCTATTTATTCACTTATTTCACAAACAACTTACGTATCAATAGATCAGTGTTTCAGTTACTGACCACAGCCAACGCAGATCAACATGAGCCAGTGTCACTGTGCTGAGCCACGTCACCATAAGTAAGTAAATCCCTATAAGTAAGTAAGGAAGGCTGTGGTATGTATGTACTTTATTAAGCCGCTTGCAAACTCACAACATATCCCTGTTTAATTTGGTAGAGGGTCTTAATGTATTTCCCCGCAAGTGGTTCATATGCGGCGGTATGTAGTGCTGAGTGCTGATAGGTCAGCTACCTGGTGAGTGGACCCGCTAAACTGAGGCGCCAGAGACGTTACAAAAAGGAGGCTTCGGCGCAATGGATAGACCAGAACGCGGCGGGAAGGGCGAAGAACAGCGGGAAGTGAGAGAGGTAAGAAGTTGGTAAAATTCAGGAGGAATCGATTTCGTGTTTTTTGTTTGTTTGTTTTCTTACACTATGGGTTGAGGTCAGATGTCTAAATATTTGTGGTCTAAAAATAATCACTATGAAACTTAACTTAAGCTTAACTAGTTAAATAATGCAATTAAATTTAGACAGCAAAAACGAATGAACATTTTATTATAATTTAAACGATCTTTTGATCGAAAAGAAATCAAAGCATGAAATTAGACACTAAAATGATTGAACATTTATCTTAATTTATGCTATCTTTTAATTGAAAAGGAATCAAACGGGGAAATGTCGGGGGGAGAGGTCCGGGAGGAAATGTCCTGTGGGAGATGTCCGGAACCCTCCTTCTCAGCCGTCAGAGGATCGCAGAGCTGGTCCTCACAAATCAGGTTTTTGTGACGTTATTGGTTGGTCTCTCTCGACCAAGAAATTGAGATTGCACAGTCTACGAACCTCGCTCCTTGCCCGGACAGCATTCGTACCAATGATGGAATGGCTGCGATCTAATTGAAAACTTTGCTTGAGTAGTGAGCACCAGATGAATTTTGAATTGGATCGATTGAGCTGCAATCGATTACATTTAATCTAGTAACCAATGTCACTGATGCAGTTCATTCATACATATATCAGTTGCTGCTAAGTCATGCAGTGTAACCTATTGAGTCATCGGCGTGCTGGCTATGTTTACTATGATGTGTTATAGGACATATTCAAACATTCAGCAATACACCATCTTGGCTGAAGTCTTCTTATATACATGTACTGCGAGCATGTCACTTTTGCAGTGTCAGACTGTTGAGTAGTGTAATGTAATCAAACATTTGTATAGCACCCCTTCAATACATAATCAGAGGCGCGCTCTGCGCTGGTCTTAATGATGCTAAAATGTCACAGTTAACAAGTAAAAATTCATTGATTAGCAAAAATATGCGTTGTAAGTTGATAGGAGTCATCAGTGCGTATTCCTCCGCACAAACGTGGTACCAACCAACGTATTCCCGTCGACAGAACATGGCACGGATGTTCAGAGTATTCATCTTCTATGGCGTCAGAATCTCCAATAGAAGCTGCAAATAATATAGGCCTTTTGGTTTCTGGTTTTAGTTACTCAGTAACAGTAACTCTTTGTGACAACTGTCTTTTATATGAAATGTTGACATTTCCTTTGATGCCATTTGCTTATTACGCTAATGACTCACTTGGTCTTGCCGTGTGTGACCTCACTATGTAGGCCTAGTATTTCCATGGACATTGCATGGGATCCATATGGGTCTCCTATGGGAATGCGGGTTCTATGTTGGCCCCTTGTGGACAAGCTCTCAATTGATCCCATAAATTGCAATTTAGACCCGTATAAACTCATGCAATGGACTTAAATATTATACATGTATACGAAATGTGTGCAGGTTACACGAGTATGATCAGACAGAGCGTTAAATAGGTCATAAGCTTTGTCGTTAGAAATGTCTGTGATGACTAAGACTCGGTACCCTCTGCCTGCTTTAGAATTAGTCAGAAAACGAATGGAACTGCCTACGCCAGGGACAGCGATTCGCTACAAGCACATAATTATACCCTTACCAAAACATAGGCCTAAGACCTGCTACAAGGATGCTGTAAGGATACACATAGAAGTCAATCGATTTCCATCCGGGTTTTTGACTCAGGATAACCCAGGCAGTTTTCATCGGTGGCCTATTCATATTTCCCACATTATGTAGAAGCTAATAATTATTATTAGGCAACTGTTTTAAATTTATTAAGCATCGTTAATAGGGAAACTAAACTACGAGAAAAATGGACGCCTGCATAGGAAAGCACAATAGAGGTAAGCGGAAGAAAGTTTTTTTTAACAACACTCAAACATAAAAATATGGCTTACAGGTTGATAAAACACACTTGCAAAGAAATGTAAACGTTCCCGTATGATCACTAACATTATTATGCAATACTTAAACTAGGGCATAACCGAGTAGACAATTTCTACCGAGTACCGAATCCGAGTATTTGGATGAGCTATTTTCCGGATCTGGGTACGAGCCGAATAGTAGCAGCAAATATGGTCAGCGACTGGCAACGAGTACCATCTGTAGGCAAAGCGTAGTCAATCTGCCACGTGCACAGCTATGGAGAACCATCTATAGTCAATTCAGAGTCTATAGCAATATCCATCATATAGCGTATCGTCGCACTCTAGGCTATAACAATATATTTATTATTTAATAACTTTAGTAGTGAAAAAAATGTAAAGCCTTGTTAGAAAATTTGAAATATCTTTACTTTCTGATGTCTACCGGAAAGTGGGTGGAGCCAATTCAAACGCAAAAATTACTGATTTAGTTGCCACATGGGGAATGCAACCAAAAGAAATTAAAATATATAAATTAATATGATTATTTTAAATAAAATTCAATAGAATGCTAAGTTCTTGTCTAATTAATCAATAACTTGTAAAGCCTTGTTCTTGTCTAATTCTTGTCTAATTAATCAATAACTTGTAAAGCCTTGTTAGAAAATTTGAAATATCTTTACTTTCTGATGTTCTTGCCACATAGGGAATGCAACCAAAAGAAATTAAAATATATAAATTAATATGATTATTTTAAATAAAATTCAATAGAATGCTAATTTCTTGTCTAATTAATCAATAACTTGTAAAGCCTTGTTCTTGTCTTATTCTTGTCTAATTAATCAATAACTTGTAAAGCCTTGTTAGAAAATTTGAAATATCTTTACTTTCTGATGTCTACCGGAAAGTGGGTGGAGCCAATTCAAACGCAAAAATTACTGATTTAGTTGCCACATGGGGAATGCAACCAAAAGAAATTAAAATATATAAATTAATATGATTATTTTAAATAAAATTCAATAGAATGCTAAGTTCTTGTCTAATTAATCAATAACTTATAAGTAAGTCCGTTAGTCCTAAACTTATTTCATGAAAAAATATTATTTTATTAAAAAAAATTGTTGTTTCAAAAAACTTATTTTAGCTATTTGCGGGTGTAATGTTTGCCAAGGCGAATACTTCGAAAAGTCCAATATTTCCGGTTATGCCCTAGCTTAGACGTGAATATTTACAGTGGTGGACTTGACCGCCGGGCCACCGGGAAGAATCCCGGTGGGCCGCCAGGATGGGTGTAGTAATATTGGAGAAGTACTACCAAACCAAAAGGGCGGGTCATAATATTATTGTTAAGCCTACAGTCAGCATTCAGCATTGCCAGCAAACTTGATTCTCACTGATCGTTCCTCTCCGTGAATAAGAGTGTGCCCTAATTGTATTAGAGATATTTACCCATCTACCTCAGAAAGAAAACCTTCTGCAAATTATGATAAGTGCAATGCAGCTGACTGGTCGATTCTTAGCTTTACACTTTCTAAGTCTTCGTCTGAATTTAGCAGATTTGAAATTTGTTTGCTTGTTTTCTTAACTGCTTTATAATCATACGTTTGATTGCATTATTTTACGGCTGATTTTAGTGTAGATTTGGGGGAAAATGCTAAGTTTAGATCGGCCAGTTTTCCGTTTGGTTGTCAAATAACTGCTTGCTGTTGAATATCTGTTTATACCCATTTTATGTTTGCGTGGATTGGACACATAGCATGCCAATGCTTCTCAGTGAAAAATGTAAACAATAATTTAATTTTGGAAGACGGAGAAATATCGAGCAAATTGTTTTATGAAAAACATTTAAGATAATTGTTTTCTTACATTTTGTGCTGAAACAAGAACTGCGAAGACAGAAAACAGCTCCATCCGTTACGAAGGTAAGATGTGCGCTATTTATCATTGGAATAATGGAGCAACACGACACACAAATAGGTCAATATAAACACTTTGAGTGGCATGAACGTCTCTAAGTCAGCTAAAATTAAGTCCATGCAAACATAAAATTTATAAATTCTTACAAAGAGACTTTCTGTTACTCAGGCATTTTCCAAATATGTTTAGTTTCCTCTGCTTGCATAAGAAGGGACTGGAGTAGGCATAATGAGGATAAAAAGTCTAAAAAATTAGACCACTCTTTCAATCTGAACTCTTTTAACCTAAAATAAGTGTAATTGATTATCCTCAACCTAGCTACTGTCCACCAATACGGACTAGTGTTGTTGCGAAAATTGTGCTACAGGAAGATGAATCGAATCTTGTAGGAACACGAGAATATAATACATAGAACGATTATTGGCGGCAAAAGATAGAAATCTGAGAAAAGTTGCATAGATGGCCTACGAAGGCAATAATAATCTTCGTTTAATTTCAAACTGACAAACCGCAGTATGATTACAAGAACAGTATGAGCGAATGATGACAAATTATTACAGGAGTCGAATTTAACCGTCGGCAGCCACGCAAGGCACCCATTACGCCATGCATCGCATTCATAAAACAAAACTCCCCCGCCCAGCGAAAGTAAGAAAGAAGTTATCGCCTTAGGGAAATACGAGTCTCGATCTCGGTACCATAAGCGCTGCGTCCCAATGTGTTCACACTAATCTACTTATTCAAATATAATGTGAGAAATAGGCAAAATTTGTCCAAATCTTACAACATACACTCTTTTGGCAAGAGAAATAAAGTTGTGATAGCATCATAATTTTTTGTCATCTGCAATGCAGGCACCACCAACAATTATCTGATCCCACATGCAATTACGTTGCACAATGAAACAAATAAAAATGCTTTAAATATTGTCCAAAGTACTGTATTTTGTTGTATTATATTGTACACAGTTTAACCTCCACTGCCTCAAATGGACCAAATCAAGAAAATTCCTGACCCTTCCATACACACATCCACTATACTCTCCATCCCATCCCTTCGCCTCTGCAATCTTGGCGCCACCTTTGATACTCTTCTCTCTTTCTCCGGCCACATCTCCAACCTCTCGCCCTCCTGCACATTTTTGACCTCCGCCTCATGCTCAACTTATAAACCATTGCTACAATCATTGTCCACTCTAAGCTTGATTACTGCAATTCCCTGATTACTGCAATTCCCTGATTCTCAACCATGATGAGTTGATATATATATATATATTTATTTATATATATGGCCGCCATCTTAGATTTTACAAAAAATGGCCGCTATAAAATATGTTTTCGTCAATATCTCGGCTTCTACATCCTTAGAAATTTGAATTTGACTGCTAAACTACCATTTCCAGGGCCAACAAATCCAGTGGTATCAAAATAAACATCTAAATTCAGCCGCAAACTAGTTTGACTGAAATTGTCCATTTTATTGATTGTTCTATAAGTGATCAGACACGAACGACGTCAGTTTTCATTAAGAACAAACATGCTCCTCCTGACAGAAAAGGGTTTAATCGTTTTTGGTAACCAAAGAGTCCTTATATATCATCGTCGTCATCATCAGTTTCATACGTGTTCTGGGTGTCCTTATCATTCTGACACTCACTGCCGCACTGGCAAAGTTCGGTGCGGCATAAGTTATTTGTTCTGCAAGAACATCTGGCAGAAAAACAGTCCGTTTTGCAGTGACAGCTAACCAACTCAATGATGGCCATTGGAGCTGGAAGGTCATCATTCTGTCATGGCTGGTTTCAGCTGGCCATCGGAATCCTTGTGATAGCCATTCTGCTGGGGATCCGGTTGAGGATCGTGCAGAGCTGCAGGCTTGTCCCCAAAATACTGGCTTGTCCCCACACTCTGGCTAGAATATCTCAAGACATGTTGTTTCAGAGCTCCAAGGGTAGGAGGTACATGTAGCTTGTCACTTTCTGCCTTATGCTTGCAGAAGTGATGCCAGCGCAGTTCGGAGATGGTCTTGATGTAGATACATTTGGGGGAAATAGGCTGCACATACGAAACTAACCAGAGTGGCCAACATAGTTTCTGTCACTCCTGCTTCTGTTGAAGGCATCTGCAAGGAAACTGATTACATCTCTATTTTGCTTCATGTACAATTGCATCCAGATTGCTTTGCCTAGACGGGAGAACCTTTTAGTGTTGTCAGCACCAGTGAACGTATGGAAGACTGGCAAAGCCTTTGCTTTTTCTGCCCCTATGGTTCGGTTCTCCATATTGGCTTTATCCCCATAAACCCAGAGGCCATAGAAATGGACGTGTTCTTCAACACGAGGTTATAGTTTGCTATGACTAACACTAGGACATCTGTGTCTGGGGAGAAGAAAACCATCTGTGCATCCGGTGGGTTTGGCTGTGAAGCCATGACAGCCTGGTAGATCAACAGTGTGTCTGCTTCTTCGTGATTGCTATCCAGGAAAAGAATTGTCTCTGTCGCTCTTGGTATGCCCTAAAGAAGAAGTGATGGCCAGTTTGTGTACTCTAGGGTCTTAGTAGCAAGATAGTTGGTCAGGCCAGCCTTCGTCTTGTCATGTTACAGGAACCTGCTCAATGGAATGTGTTTAATGTTTGTGTTGTCTCTGACCTGATACTGGGTTGGTGCTCATGATGTTCTGGTTCACCATGAGTGCTGCTCTGCCAACAACTTTGGTCCTCAATTAAGTTTCCAGGCTGACGACAAGTCCTATCTTGATCAAGCGGATCGTGGTATAAAGTTCAGCTGGAACGTCGTGGGTGTCTTTGGTGACCTCTATGGTGTTTGTATCCTTGCCTGCTTAAGTAAAGTTTGCGCGATGCTTCTCCTTATCACCTGTGCTGCTCTGTAGATTGTCTGGATATTGTCCCCATCATCACCATCACTTTCCAGTGCAGAATGCACCATTCTTTCCTCGCATGCCTCTAGAGAACAGTTGACTTCGTTCGACTTTATTGAAGCCAGGACTTCAGGTGTGGCAAGGCATTGAGGATATTTTCTTTCAGCCACTTTCTATCGAATATAGGTATGTGATTTTCCCAGCCTTCTATGGTAAGCAAATTGGCGTATGTGGCTTCGATATCTTCCATATATAGGCCTATGCATGCTTGGTTCTGTGTTTAGACATCAATGAGGTTGATCAGATTGAGCTTGCGATTGAATTTTGATTATTTATTTTGATACCATTGGAAACAGAAAAAAAAACTTTTATTGAAGTGGCCATTTTGTAAAATTCAAGTTGGCGACCATATAGGTATCAACAAATTTGAAATTAGCACCATTGAATTCGTTTGCCCAGGAAAAAAAGGGTAGTTTAGCCGTCAAAATCGTATTTCTAAATGATTTATAAGCTGAGATATTGACGAAAGCCTTTTTATGGCGGTCGTATTGTCAAATTCAAGATGGCGGTTATATATGTATCAACACATCTGTAACTAGTACTATTGGATTCATTGGCTCTGAAAATGGTAGGTTAGCCGTCAAAATCTTATTTCTAAGTGATGTACATGTGTGAAGCTGAGATATTGACAAAAACTTTTTTTATGGCGGCCATTTTGTCGATTCGATGATGGCGGCCATATAGGTATCAGGGCAAATGGAAACATTGGTTTTCTGATTGCCTATACAATAAAATTTCCAAAAATGTATAGTTTTCAAACTCTCCACAAAAATCCAACGACAGTCGAAAAACAGACACAGCGAACCTGACTATATCCAGAGCCGTCACCAGAACGCAAAAGCATCATTGCATTACTCCTTTCCTGAACCACTGCAGCATTTATCTCCGTTATCCGCTCATAGCTCGATCACTGCAATTTTCTGTTACTCAGCCTTCAATCTACTCTACCAAACATCATCGCACCACTTCTTTCCTCAAACAACGCCATTGGCTAAAATCACAGGGCGCCACCATTTCAAAGTCCTATCTAAAAACAAAAAAAAACTAAACTAGACTAAAAAATAAACTAACTAACAACTCCCTACAGTGTGATCTATGTCCTACAATGTGTAGTCCTACAATTGGCCAAATAAAATATTATCATTACGAACACTTCACCAGGCAGCCAAAGCATTATACCCAATCATCCTTCTGTGTTTGTCTTATTCGACCCAAGGTCACCACTCAATTATCATCTTCAGTTCTCCAACCGAGCCATATCCATCACCGCACATCAGAATCGAACTATCTGCTTCATGAATTCAGCAAATTATCGGCTTTTCCACTCTCATCAACTATCACCAATCATCATCTGCCTCAGGTTTGCTCATCCATCACTCGCGGGCTCTCCATTCTAAGCTTAAGTTTCACCTTTTAAGAAATACTTACCAAGACTCACTTGATTATGCCCCTTCCAATCCTCGACCAAAACAACACCCACCTAAGCAGCAACTCTGCCTCCGCTGACCCTCTTGGAACCGGACTCTGACCCATATCGCACTGTATACCCCTTGGACAACCTTTGATATAATGCAGCGTTCGTGAATAAGCTGTTACCCTACTCTTGGCTTTCGAATGGCGCCATAGAAGTTTGGAGATTGTGATTAGATTACAATTACGAGATTCTACAGCATGATACAGTTTTCCGGGGTGTATGCCCGGGTCAAACACCCCGGACTCCACAGTCCCCAAAAATCGGGGAGAGATGGGGACGATTGGGAAGGGGAATGCAGGGAATACAGAAGTACGAGGATAGCATGGATATGAAGAAAATGTGACGAAACAAAAGTGGAAGGCTAGCATAGGGAATTGGAGAGCGCGGGAATTTGAGCGTAACTGCAGCATCATTTTCCTCGTCTTGATTTTGCTTCTGGGTGCGGGTCTGGTTATTTTTTCCCAGACATCTTAAAATTAAAAAATTAAAAAATCCACATGAAATAACTATTTAAACAAGTAGGTAGTTCAAAATGAATATTATGAGTAAGTAAAATCGTATATTATGTTCCTTTTGTTCTGTCCTTGAAGAATTCCAGCTTTGCCATGCAGACATCAAATTGGTGTGAATTAATCTGCCAATTCGACGCTAAATGTTGCGCTAAACAGATGCATCTCTTCAAAATGCACCAATTTAGCTTGAATTTAACTGCCAATTTAACAATAACTTTTGCAGAACTACTTAGTTACCAACGAACTACTATGCACCATGTAAATGGGTCTACATCCCTATGGCATAAATGTGACCCATAGTTTTTGATGTATCTTTGCATCAGCTAGTCTTAAACGAAGCTACGGCCTTCTGGTACAACCTGCATTGATGTCAGTCAGCTCAATTTCTGCCAAAATCTCCATTTCGCAAAATATCGTAGTTAATTCGAGATCATAATTTTATTAGATATTTTTAGGTATGCAAGTAGGCTATGTGTCAACGAAGTCAGTGGCTTTGAACTCAGTTCCTCTGCAACATGAGATCTCTCATTCAAACATCATTTAGACGGAACAGCTTCTGATTTTGTTATCACAGCACTGTTTGTTGATGTAGCATTTGAGTTGTTTGCATTTGGACATATTTAAATTCTGAATATTAATTAATTTGATGTTCTTTGCGACGTTCGTTGTTTATGTTAAAGCAATGATTTGTTATTTTATATCTAAACTTTTAATTGACTACATTTGCATTTTCCGTCAAATTCTGTCCATTATTTAATTCCGTTTCAATTGTTGGATCTCTTTGTGTTTCAGTTGTACGATCTTCCACTGGAAATTTTGGACATAATCTTACAAAAGTCCTATCTATATTGGGTGTTGAATAGAACATCTCCAGCAAAACAGAAAGACGAAGAAGTGATCTGGTCGCTCACATCAGTTGACGTCTGCTTTTCTCGAAGAATTACTAAAAAACGGTTTAAGAAGACAGTCTGGCGTCATCTGGCAGGTTTGATACTTTTCAAACATAATCTAAATCGTAGCTAATTTATTTTACAGCATAATAATTTATAATTTCAGGCATGATCGCAACTTTAGTTACCTGGAACAACGTCTTTAAGAACGTCGTCTACGTCAGAAAAGCGTTACCTGCCATCGAATTGATGATGGAAAGGTAACTGAAAAGCTAGAATTCTCTAATATGTCAAAGATGGTCATGACATTATGACTACAATAAAAGAAGTCACCAATGGTGGGACCTCGCACACTCAAAATGTCCAAAAGAGGTTCACACGACTCAGAGTAATAGGTGAATCACGTTCTTGTCAGGATGCATAAGACGAATAAGACTAAGACATTGAGATGAGATTAGTTAAATTAACACGGAGCATTTGAGAATCGCTTCTGTCTCTATAAGCTTAATTAATATGTGTGAGCAGCTATTATTTACAATGGAGATAGAGAATATGCTTTTAAAATGGTTGAAAGTTGTGACTTTGAGCCCCAATCTATGTGATATGTCAATGATGCGCGAGTTACGTTGATCAATACGGGAAATTCTGACAAAGTATTTGTCGAGAAAACCAAGGAAGTGAACGATCTGTGCGCCTAATCCTTTGAATGTTCTTCATGCATTCGAGTGTCCTGGATAAAGACTAGAAATTTATGGCCATGAAAGACCACGGCCTCATACATCAAATCCACAGTGGACTAGTTCAGAGGTTTCTCAGTCACTTCGGGCAAAGAAACAATATGCTAAAATACATTAAAATAAACGTACACAGAGTTCTTTGAGTGTTTTCAGATTTTTATGAAGAAAACAAGTAAATTTCTGGAATCATCAGAAACAACCAAAATTATCTTCAAACACATGCTATTTTTTTCGACATTTTAACAACACCCATAATCAGTAATCGGGTCGCGAATTATGAATTACGCACAGTGGTGCATTGTACATAGACCTATCATACACTAACAACAAAAATACCAAGGAACTAATTAACTATTTGCTATTTAACTATTGATTCGATTTTAGTCATCAGATTTTAAAATGGACATATAATTTGCTTTACTTCCGACTTTAAAGTTTACACACTTTTCTAAATAATAAAAGTAAAAATAGAAAAAATCATTCATTCTTAGGGGGATTTTGTCCTATTTAGAGGGATTTTGTCCGGGGGAGTTTTGTACTACACTCCAGTAAACAACACAACATGGCAGCCGCCATAATTGGTAACAACTAAAAATGAACAGTCCAAAGTTTCCACGTGCTTCTCCTGTTCAATTACACAACATCTTTTGCTGTGACTATCGGGCAACTTTGAATGATTGGCAACCACTGAAGTCGTCATTCTTCGAACATTTTACCAGGGTACGGGTAAAATGCGGATTGCAGATGTGTGGATATGCGGATGGCCCAACGGGTGAAATGCGGATTGAATCATGCGGATATATGGTGCGGATTAGTGGGTAAACCGCGGATGTTTGATAGTGCGGATTAAATGATATATGCATTAGATAGGAGAACAATGGAGGCTCAGGCTAGTATTGACTAAATTTGTGACATGTTGGCTATTTTATGCAATAAACAGTAAGATATCATCGTGTCTTGATTTTAAGTGAAATCTTTACAGACGCAATGGCAAGCGGCCATTATGTTGAAGTCGTACGCATTTGCGAATATCTTCGAACTTTTGTAGCGCATTTTGGATCACCCGAACGTGGTACGGGTAAATTGCGAATGTGCGGATATGCCGATGGCCCAACGGGTGAAATGCGGATTGAATCATGAGGATACATGATGCGGATTAATGGGTAAAACGCGGATGATTGATGTTTGCATTGGATAGGAGAATTATGGATGACCAGACTAGTTTTGACTAAATTTGTGACATGTTGGCTATTTTATGCAATAAACAGTAAGATATCAGTTTACCCAGTACGTGTTCCGTTAAAAGAATACGAAAACGAAATATCCCATGTTAAACACTCAGGCGCAGTGATGCCCTACATAGATGGGAGGCTGCAATGAGCTAAAGCAGTTTGGCTAGTACTAGATGATGATCAGGAAGTAAGAGCTAGGGCTTGTAGGCCAAATGGATCATGACATGTTTTAATAGGTGCATCATTGTCCTTGCCATTTCTAAGATGTAGAATATTCCTAGAATGTGGGTACTTAACAAAGAGTAGGCTGATTAAGCAAAATTTACCAAATATAAAGAACTTTGTACCTGTACGAATACAATGGGCGCCTGTGCAGGAAAATCTTAGTGAGTTGATAACGAAAGTAATCGTGTAGACCAGAATCGTGAATGGCGACTCCTTGAACCACAGCAAAAAGGCGAGTGAAATTAAGGGGCCGTTCACATATTATATAACGCTCAAGGGGTAAGTGAGTGGGTTCCTGTTTTGTTAGCGTTATATTGTGTAGGGTGGGGGTTGGGTCGAAGGTTTCGTTATATAACAAACTTTTTTCAGCTTATGCTATTTCGCCTGTTTGCCTGTCATTTGGAAATTCCATGTACCACGGACCTTTATTGTTTAATCGAAGTTCACAATGCGTTGTGAACCAGAACTAGCACCATTAGCTGCCACCTGGCGAATTGATTTGACGTTCTTACTTATTATTTATAAACCCACTTTTAACAATTTTCTGTTTACAATTTTAACAATATCCTGTGCATTGCTTTAAACGCTCTTAAATTCAATTCTCTGTGACTTGTTTTGATTCTGGTTTAAATAAAAATTATTTCACTTGAAATGATTGTTTCGGTAGGTATTATCAGGATGTTTGATTTCATTTTCTATAGTATGTGTGAAGAGTTTATATGTTTGCTTAAATACCCAATTGCAGCACTGCTGTAGTATTGACTCTGTATACATCATACGCTATTAAATAGGTAGAGTTGTACGGCGAACATATCGATAAATACCTGATAGTGCAATATTAAACCAATCGATTCTGTGTGATACTGTAATCCCCATCTCTAGTGCAAAACACGAGGGAAACAAAAACGGTGTTTTTAGATAGAATTTACGTCACTACCATGTATTATCATGCCGTATTAGTAGGCCTACATGTAGATACATGGTGACAATCGTAGACCTCCCAATTAGTTACCGTAATTAATACAAGTGAATTGGGCGCCATTAAAAGTCTGATTATTGAGCCAATTACGTTCTATAAATTTTAATGAGTTTTAATATGGTTTGAACTCCTTTAAAGGTATGCTGTCTTCATGCTGTATTAGTTGACTTTATTAATGCATCTTGCATTTCTAGTATTAAATAAAACTTATTTTCCCACCAACTTGCCCCACCTCCTCTACATGCATTTCGAAGCATATTGTCCCCGCGTGGTCCGCTCTAAAATTGTGGCTTATTAAGTCACCAAACATCCAGAGTTTCCTTGCTACGATCAACCGATAAATACACACTGAAGATTTAGCACAACAACGTTGATGATAGTTATCAAACTGAATTCCTTTTCAATTAATACAGGACAAACAAGGAATGAAATATCAAACAATAGGCCTAGTTGCAATGTTTGCATTTTCGGTTCAGCCAAAGATACTTCGAATCTTGTGAATTTCTATTTATGAAGGTAGACTTGTGTTTTACCATTGTGTGGAGAAGGAATATAGTCAACGAACCCAATATTAGGCTTTCCAGTAAGAGAGCGACCTTCCCATTTTCTAACGGCGTCTATAGGATAAATAAAGTACGTAGTATTTTGAATGCATTTGAGAAAATTGATGTGCTTTTATTTTGTATTCAACAAGGACCAGGAAGACAGAAAACAACTCCGTCTATTACGTCGGTAAGATTGTTAAGATAACTATTTAATAGGAATAATATGGCAACTCGCCAGACAACTTTTCCTACGTAGACTAAACAGTTTGAATTGCAAATCAAGTTCATACGACAAAAAAACGTTCTTAGAAATGAATTTTTTGTCACTCCAACATTTCCGTTATACTTGGTTTCCTCTGCTTATGAGCGAACCCAGTTGAATGTGTTTGTCTATGAATCAGTATCGTTAGTTGGTTCATAGATCTAAAATTTACTTATCGGTTACGCACATCAAAGTCAGCATTTTGTGGCTTTCCTTCATCTGACTGCTTTACGATGGAGTGCATTGTTTCCTTCCTTTCATGAGTGTTTTGCTAACGGTGATAATAATTTACAGTATATTATTATGTTGATGAAACTAATCGCTTGTCAGCTCATGTTTATGTGAATGCAACAGCTTAAGAACAATGTTGCAAGAAGGGAATTATAAATACTTGAACATTAACGCATACAGGAAAAAAAGGACAGGGACACTACCTGTCCTTGGCCTCTTCCCAAGTCAGCTATGATTATGAAAAATTATTGCAAGAAACCGACAGGAAAGCTAGAGCAGAGATTGCTAAGAATTATTAATTAGAGCTCTCTCTGTCTGTCTGTCTGTCTCTCTCTATCTGTCTCTGTCTGTCTGCCTGTCTGTCTCTCTCTCTCTCTCTCTCTATATATATATATATATATATATGTCTCTCTCTCCCTCTCTCCCCCTCTCTATCTCTATCTCTCTTGCTTGCTTGCTTGCATAGTCAAAAGATTTTATTTAAGCTGTTGGAATAGCATGCAACCAACGCTGGTTTGATGGATATCGCCTTTCCTTAAGTTGATGGATATCGCCTTGCCTTAAAATTTAGTCAATCCTCGTGCCGTCGGCACCTTGGGCGACACAGTAGCTCCACACTCCCTGTACTTGGCAGACTCTCTGGCATCTTCTTCTCAAGTCATTCCTCCGTCGCTGAGGTTCTTTGAGACCGTCTCCTTCCAATTATTCTTTGCTGGTCTCGTTTTCTTCTCCACCCATTTGCGACCCAGTTCATTGCCTGTTTCGAGATTCTGTCCTCGTCCATGCGATGTAGATTCCTCAACCATCGTAGCCGTGTCCTTCGTAATTATACCGCATGCATTTAAAAAAGATGCTTCAATCAATCATACATTGTTAACTTCAGTCGTTCAGAGTCTAGTGAATCAGTTGCAAAACAATGCAATGAAATTTAAGTTACTTCATTTTCCTCTTTCATGATATTCTAAATAAACCGATCAAATTATATCCATTATTGTCTTTCGTTTCAAGTGATGCGTCTCTTCGCATTTCAGTTGTACGATCTTCCACTTGAGATGTTGGACATTATCTTACAAAAGTCCTATCTACATTGGGTGTTGAATAGACCAACTCCAGCAAAGCAGAGAGACAAAGAAGTGATCTGGTCGCTCGCATCAGTAGATGTCTGCTTTTCTCAAAGAATCACTAAACAACGGTTCAAGAAGGCAATCTGGCGACATCTGGAAGGTTAGAACCACTTTCACAAATTACAGACTAATTTATTTGATAATATTTTCTGATCGGAAGTCTTACCTAGCGACACTAAATCAACGCATGAGGTTATTTCCCCATTAGGGCCTACGCACTTTGGATCGCGCTGTAACATAGTCCACACCACAAAAACGCTGACTTCTGAAGCCTTATTGATAACGGTGGGTTATTTAGAAACAAAGCTGTCACAAATGAGTCAAATTATTACTCTTTTCAATGTTCATGTAACTATTGGAAAAGATTCACCCCCGGAATGTATTTACATGTAGGTTGATCAAATTACCTCAGTTTTAAAACTAGACTTTCTACATGTGTGCCTAGAAAGTGCAGCGAATTTTACAATCATGAATGAGATAATAATAATAATTTTCATGGCATAGAAGTTGACATATCGCACTACTTACAGAATCAAATCTAGTTGTGAGAGTGTTACACGTTTGAAATGAATTCTGATAGAAAATGTTCATCACTGCATTCCATAAGGGCCGCATTTTGGATTCCGTGATATTTAATTTTCATTATCACAGGCGGGGCAATCTTTAGTTTGTAGTCTTAGACGTTGGTTATGGCTTCATGTGATGTTCTAGAAAATGAGTCCATTGCTTAATCACGGAGAGCTCCTATTATTATATGACTGATCGCCGCATTCTAGCCAGGAAACTATATATGGGAGCCTTTTCAATCGAATTTGCAATGATCGGTCACGATGGCACCCAATGCAACAAACCTCGCCACCCCTGTGCCCTCAACAGCAACAGTAGGCCTTCTGTATTTGCATGGTGAAAGTGCTGTGAGCCCAGGAAAGTCTCAAATGTCAATAAGATACGAGCTACGTTAAAAAAGACGGATGACTCTATTAGATTATTTCTCAGACAAACCAACGCATTGAAAGAACTGTTCACTTAATGCTTTGAATATCGAGCCATGAAATACCGCACCCAAAGAAAGTCCGCGCCTTGAATTCAAAAGCTGACCTACAGTGTAAATTTTTCATTTACTTCGAACAAAGACGCATGTTGCAAATATTTTATTAGAATAGCGTAGATTATTTTATATCGTTTCAGATTTTTATGGGAAAAATAATAAAAGATCTGCAATCATTAGAAGCAACCGAAAGTATTTCTTGAAAAATATTCAACCGAATGAAGAGTTAATTGCTTCGCTGTTGTCTCTCAACTGCATAACAGAAGAAATAAGTCATTTCATTCAACGACAATGTTCAAACCCAGACAAGAACGCCGAACTTCTGCATTATGTGAGATGCTTCGACGAGGAAACGTTTTCAACTTTCGTAAATTGTCTTCGACAAACGAATCAAGTTGCAGTAGCAAGGATCGTCCAAAGCGGTGGAGGTTGATAAAACATATTTACTTACATTTAGTTTCATTTTGATTTGAAAATATTGTGTCTTAATTTATATGCACAATGCAAAACATCTAAATCTATTTTCGTTACACGCTCCTCGATATTCTGATTTAATTCTGCATTTTCAGTTTTGCCCTATAAGTTAGCATCAAAACTGTATTTTTTGCATGATCATTATCTGGATAGGTAGGTTATACAACTAATAGTCTAACAGTAATAATGATAATTTTGATAATAATAAAAATATTATTAATAATAATAATGAAATAATAATAATTTGGAGGTAGTCGATGGACATCATACGAGGCAGTCGATGAATTTATCTCTCCTAGAATATTACTGTTTTTAAAAGTAGTGAGATCTTGCCAGTGCATGATTTTAATGTAATTCTCTATTATTGATGTCAGACGCAGGGTTTCTTATAATATTATATTTTGAGGTGTTATAATCGGGAATTTAGTATTTTAAATTAAAATGTGCGACTTGTGCAACTGAAAACCAGAAAATAACTTCATATTCTTCGCCGTTAAACAGTTATAGCATCCTACGACGTCATAATGCATATTGCCTAGCAACGCAGTAAGGACGTATATTTATTGACATTTGAAACGGAATTTGTTTGCATTTAGTTCCATTCCTATCACCCTATATATCTTCGTTCCCATTCATCTTCGGATATCCATGTATTATAACAATAAAATTCAGTTTTAGCGAAAGGCGTAGTGCATCCTCAACCTCAACCATCTCCTTCGCAAGAGATGAGCCAACGGTCGACTAAAGGCGTAGGCGTATGCCCAGTTTGCTTGAACGAGTTTAAGCTGCACCGTGCAAAAGGCACAGTTCACTCCCATGGACCCCGTTGGAATCCATGTTCCGGATCAGACCAGGCGACTATTAGTGTTACGGTAGGAAGTCGCTCTTCACAAACAACGAAATCTGACTACGAAGATGGCGAAGAAAACCTATTCAACAGTGAGACGTTACTAGACATTTTAACGCATCCAACGGTTAGAAGACCTCTGCTGAAATACATTCCACTGGCAGCAAGAACAGCGTGTAGGAGCCTGCTCGCCAGGATCGTAAGGGCTGTTATTAGAGAACCAGATAGCCCTCAAAATGGCATGATGTGCTCCAATTTTTACCGTTAATTCTGTCTAAACCCAAGAGGGAGGTCGAAACCGGAACTTGACCAAGATTATCCTGCATCGTGTCGATACCTGGGATATTGGAATGGTCTTCTGTGATGCAGTTACAGAAACCACGAAATCAGACAAACGGTCTAGAGGGAATGACGGCATCTACGAAAGGAAGAAAAATCTTGCACAGATGGTGTCCAGCAGGCTCGAAGACGGAGACATAAAAGGGGCCCTTTGTTTACTGTGCTCTGATTATGTTCCCGTAGATGATTCACCTAGTGTAATGGAAGAGCTGCAAAAGAAGCACCCAAAGGCTTGCTCTGACAAGAGAACACTACCATGCCCTCAGGAAGACAGGTTTGAAGCCATACAGGTTTCTGAAAAGATGGTCTGCAGCGCTATTGCATCCTTTCCAGCAACATCTAGCGGAGGACCAGATGGCTTCTTACCACAGCATTTAATAAATCTTTTGTCCAACACAACAGACATGGATTTCGTGGGGGCTGCAACTTACCTCATCAATCTACTATTGAGAGGTGTGTTACCGAAACACATCGCGGATATTGCATATGGCGGCAGATTAATAAGACTCGGGAAAAAGAATGGTGGAATTAGACCAGTGACCGTCGGATACAAGTGGCACTCGCCTAGCCCCTAAGTGTGTATGCCATGTTGTAATACCATACCTCTCACAAACTCAATCACCGCTTCAAATCGGCGTGGGAGTATCGGGAGGAGCTGAGACTGCCGTCTACGCAACCAGACGATACTTGCAGGCTAGCCTGAAAACCATATCATAGTCAAACTGGGCTTCTCGAATGCCTTCAATTCTCTCAGAAGAGACTCAATGTTAGAGCAAATTGCTGAAAAGGCTCCAGACACATACAGGTACGTTTTTGACAACTATGCATACGCCCCACAGCTGCAGACCCGAAAGAATACGATTCTTTCAGAGGAAGGCACTCAACAGGGCGACCCTCTGGGTCCACTGGAGTGTTGCCTGGCGATACATCCGATTCTTGAGAGTCTAACAACTCCCTTAAATATAGGCTATATGGATGATTACTCTCGCAAGATCGATTGATAAAGTTGCATACGACATCAGTCCAATAGAGAAGCTGAATCTAAGCGAAATGCGAAGCATCTGGTAGCAGTTTCGATGAAGTCAACAGAAATCATACATAACTTCACGAAGTTTGAAAAGGTCGCCATTTTTCATTTCATTTCCGAAATTTGATACCGCCCTTCTTCCAACATCTTTTTGCTCAGAAGTACACACACACACGCCTCGACGGCGCAATTGCAGTTGTACTGCAGAGCAATGGTGCGCGAAGGACTTGCTCAAGGTCCCTACACAGTGACGCCCCGGACGAGGCTCGAACCTGCGCGCTCAGCACACGTTGAACGTTACGGGCTGACCCCGCTCGATCCGATCGGTCACTGTGGCACTTGAGGATCTGATATTGCTAGGAGCACCGCTTTTGCCACGAAGGGCTGTTGAAAAGTCCATTCAGAAGAAGATTACAGATCTGGAGAAAGTCATCACAAGGCTTAAGATGCTACACCCACACGATTCTTTCATCCTGTTACGGAGCAGCCTAAGCATTCCAAAGCTGCTACATACAATGAGAACGTCTGCCTGCTTCTTATACGAAAGACTCCCACATGACTTCGACGAAGTCTTGAGAACAGGACTGTGTAGCCTTCTTAATACACACATAAACGATGATCAGTGGGTCCTGGCAACCCTACCCGTTAGAAACGGTGGTCTGGGTATTCGTAGTGCCAATATGCTGGCAACTTCCACCGTTTTGGCATCAGCCGCTGGCACGCGAAGCCTACAAGACCGACTGCTTCACGATGTTGATGTATCAGTCACAGATCCACTGGTAGAAGAGGCTTCTAGTTCATGGATGTCAAGATCGAACACAACATCTCCCACCGAACAGAAGATTCGCGTGCAAAGAGATTGAAACAGTGCATTGATCTCGCGTGCTTTTCAAGGTCTATCTGAAAGAACCACCGATCCTACTAATAAAGCTCGATTATTATCCGTGCGATCGCCACACTCAGGATACTGGCTTCACGAACTCCCCATAACGGCAGCAGGGTTAAGAATGTCGGGAAAGGTGCTAAGGATAACAGCCGGAACCCGGTTGGGTACTGCGATATGTGAAAAGCACAAATGTAAATGTGGCGCCATAGTAGCGTCTCTGTCGCCCTCCAAGTTGGAAATTGCATGACCATTCTGGGCACCTCAGATCGGTACAATGGGGAAACTGGAGACTGAATGACACTAACGCATAATAATAATAATAATAATAATAATAGTAATAATAATGATATTGTTTTATCTATTTGTACACAGCGTTTTAATGCAGTGGCATTCAGGGGCTCTTTCGTTCAGCCCGATGGGGACGAAAACCTTTAACGCACGAGACGAAATTCCGTTAGAAGATGTAAAAATCCAACGCTGACGATAACGCGATCCGTAGTATTTTTAATTTAAAAGTGGGACGTTTAAAATTTGCCACCTACAGCGACGGCTGACGTCATTCATTATTATTATTATTATTTTTATTATTATTATTATTATTATTATTATTATTATTATTATTATTATTATTATTATTATTATTCATCATTGGCATTGCCAACGGATCTGTCATCATGCTATCTGGGTCGCCGCTTGTCAGTGGACTGTAATCTTGACATGGTGCCCTGAAAAGCCACCGCATTGAAACGTTGGATCAATGCCGACAAGTTCTGGAAAAGGAAGTTTGTCTCTCGGGTGTCACCGGTAGTTGTCGAAAGTCGGCGTCCAGTCTCAGACAGAAAGGCGAGGCCCTCAATATTGAGGGGGCCGAAGGTTTCTATAGCGATTGGAACAAAAGTGTATTTCTTCTCTAGCTCAGAATATTTTGTGTGTTTCCTTGTGGCTGCTATCTCCGCCGCTCCTCCAGCTGTGGAATCTGTTTCGGGGATATAGGAAGCGGCCACTGTGTCCACCATTATTATTATTATTATTATTGTTATTGTTATTGTTATTGTTATTGTTATTATTATTGTTATTGTTATTGTTATTGTTATTGTTATTGTTATTGTTACTGTTACTGTTACTGTTACTGTTACTTTTACTGTTACTATTACTATTACTACTAGTACTATTACTATTACTATTACTATTATTACTATTATTATTACCATTACTATTATTATTATTATTAATATTATTATTATTATTATTATTATTAATATTATTATTATTATTTTTTTTTTTTTTTAAATGCCCTGAGGTACTTCATTCCCCCAGGGACTTAGAGATTGTTAATGTACAGATTTTATTGTCCGGAGGGTCAGGCCTCGTCTTCTGTGGTCAACGGAAAGGTGCCCATGAAAGCGACTAGGTTGTAGCGTTGGATGCAAACAGAAATGCGCTGAAAAAGAAAGGTCGTCTCACGTCTGTCGCCACTTATGAGAGAAATCCGGCTACCAATTTCGCTGATGAAATCCAACGCCGAGGGGTTGAAACGGCCCATTGTCTCAATAGCGAGCGGTTGGAAATCATAGGAGGCAGGTAGTCCACCCTATTTTAGAGTTTTGCGGTCTGCTGCCTAAACCGACGCAGGTCCCTTCTCCCCAGTCTGGGTTATATACGAGGCAGCACAGGTATGAACAATTGTAGCATCCCATGCCAGGTACTTCCCCCTCGATCAAGGGATGAGCGTTGCCCCGTCGGGCCTCTTCCCATCAGATCTAAATAGGCCGACAGGTTCCTTGGTGCTCGGTATCTGAGCCCTGAGAAGAGACCGCCAAACGATGTTATTGATAACGTTGTGGCGCAAAGAGCGTCCCTGGGCCCTCCTACACACGAAGCCATGGTGGCCCTCCGGGCCCACCGCCTCTCCACAGTGGCATCTGTGAGGGCCACAAAGTTCCAGGCCCAACCTCAGGCCTACCGCCACCCGGACCGCCTCGTTGTCAAGGACAAGGCCGCATGTAGCAATGGGCAGCACGATCAGCCAATCGGCTGAGTGAGGGCTGCTAGCTGCGTCTAACCTGGCTCCATTGACCAAGTCGCAGGCGTGTCGGCGGATCTTGGTTTTGTCGATATCAATGAGTGGTCGATCCCAGATGCTCTGCTTGATTGGCATTGGATGTATCACCTCGGGCAAAGATCCACGGCGGGACTCAAACAGTTCCTTCCCGTATCTATCTGGAGCCGTCAATGCAGCCGAGAGGATGGTGGTTTGAAATCCGAAAGTCGCTGCGGCTGAGGCCAAATAGGCAGAAGAAGCCAACGAGACAACCCTACGGATGCCGAGTCCACCACCTCTTATATTAATCGAGGCCTGCAACCACTGGATGTCGTTCAGATTGCAATTGACAATTGCTTCCAGGCCCAGCCTCTGCAGTCCGTCAAGTGTCCCCAATGCAGGGTGGTCGAAACACGGAGAGCACCGGAGGAGGTAGCTGAGCCTAGAGGCTCCAAAGGACGAACGCAGAAGAAGCAGGGCGTTCTGTGAAGGCAAACGCCGCAATCTGTCCATCGCCCTCCGATGCGCGTCACATTGGCCGTCCAGGGCGGCGTCTAGAGCGTCACCCCGAAACAAGGGGGCTCCCAAAAGGTTCAGCGCGGTCGCGTCCACCCTAGTGTAGCTAGGCAGTGAGCATATTGATGCGGACGACGCCTCTGGCATGAAGATTTCGCATTTATGTGGATTAAGTTGAAGACCCATCCGTGTTTCCAATTCGGCCACTACCGACACATCCCGGACCACGGCCTCAGCGGATCCGCCCAAAGTCAAGTCATCCAAGAAGCCAATCCTTAGCTCTGAATCGAGTGACTGCAGCACCGGCTGGAGGGGCAAGCTGAAAAGAAGTGGGCCCAGTGGGTACCCTTGCTGAGGGCCCATCTGCGATGATAGAATCAGATGGCCGAACTTAAGGACTGTGGAGGCCGAATATGCCTGGAAGGCAAAGGGGTAAATCTCAGGGATCACCTTATGCACAGACTCAAGCATGATGTCTCGTCGAAGGGAGTTGAAGGCGTTGGTGAAGTCTAGCTTCACCAGCACTTGATTGGGTCCCATAGCGTCGACGAAGCGTCGAGTGGCATGCACCGCTGCCTCGCAACCGCCCGGCACTCCGATTCCCAGATGAAGAGGTGCAAAATGAGATGTTAGCTTCGTCGTTGCGTATTTGTTGGCGCATTTGGCCGCCAATATTCGCCATACGTAGCCCACGGCAATAGGCCTGAGTCCCCCAGAGTCTTTATTCAGGGCGAGCATGTTGCCGCTAAACAAAATTGGTCTAACTTCGGGGGGGGGGCAGTCACCACGGAGCAGCAAGTTTGTCAGATCTGCAAGGGCCTCGACAAGAGGCTGCGCCGCCCCGCCGAATCCAACCAGGTCCTTCAAGTGGTCCGGTCTAAATCCGTCCGGGCCACCAGTCGATCCCGTCGGAAATGTGCGGATCGCCTCTAGTACATCCTCAGCCGTCGCTTGCCACGCTCCGACCAAAGCAGGGTCTGGTAGACTCTCGAGGGCCTCTGGAAAGGGATCCTTAGGATGTTTTTCTTTCAGTAGTTGGAGATTATCTTCGTTTACAAGAGCCGGTTGCCCACCCTCGCACAAAATGCGCACCGCCACCTTTATATTGCCGTCCTCTAGTTTTGAGTTAATGGCAGCCAGCAGCATTTCACTTTTGCTCCGGCGACTAGTCCGATATCCCGCGTGACCCAATTCCTCTCTGAGTGAATCGGGGTCCGACAACCATTTTTCGGTCCGCTTCTTAATCACAGTTGTCATGTTGCGACGTCTACCCGCTCTTGATGGTTGAACGAGGATCGAGGGGGCGAATTCAAGCAAGGTCAACCAAGTTTTTGTGGATTGTGGTTTTCTGCATATGTTGAGGAGAGTCGAGGTCAAAGCCTGAGCGCAAGCTGGGCGGGCCCCCTTACAAATGCGCCTGAGAAGAGGCCCGCGGGACTCTGGGTGTGAAATATCGGCAGCGCGGCCCTCAGCAGCAGTCATCACAGGCGAGATGGGTAGCGTCGACGAAACCGCAAAGGGTGTATTCCTCCGGTGCCCCTCGGCCCCGCCGTCGACTCCTCCATTCGTGTCGGACGGTGCCGCTCCGCTCGCTAAGCGCTCCAGCGGCGGACAATTGGACCCCGGGCAGGGACTATCCCTAGGGCCGTGAAGGTGAACCATTGCCCCTCTTGAGTGCAGCTGTCTTGCCGACAAGCAGTGGCTGCAAATGCCTCTGGGTTTTAGTTTTCTCTCAGGCTGAGACATCCGTGACAACCCTTACATAAATGAACTCTCATAGGTCCACTCTGTCCCACTTTTAAATTAAAAATACTACGGATCGCGTTATCGTCAGCGTTGGATTTTTACATCTTCTAACGGAATTTCGTCTCGTGACCCGATGGATTTTTTCAACTACAGCTGATCAGCTAAGTCTTCAATAATATTGGGTTTTTAAACTTTATTTTCAACACCAACAGTGGCCGCAGTTTTAAATAAGTACGCCGATGGCCGTGTGCCATGTTTAAAGACCGACTGCGTCACAGTCGTCAATGGCAACGCAACGTTTATTTTTTAAATGGCGACGCAACTGTAAACAAACTGAACTGAATCTCTAGAAATCAAACCAGAAGATTAAAACAATATCACTGTTTCCCAAATTCTCAAATGAATCAAAATCACAAGTTAGCACATCGCACAATCACTAAGGGAACGGATTCACCGACCCTGATAGGGACATTTGAACTTAAACAGAAGAAGGCACAAGGGACATGCAATGTATGTCATTCAGTTCGCCAACTCCATAACAAGGACGGCATGGTCCACCAACACGGGCCCAGGGTCAATCCATGTCCGGGTTCGAATAAGCCACCCTTATCTTCAGGATTCCCTTTGGCACCTTTTGGCTCGGTGACCGTCGCGACAAATGCGAATCCCGAATAAATCACGACTGACGAAGAACGGACGACCGATGCCGCCCTTAATTCGGACCCGAGACCTGTCAGGTCAATGCGACACCCTTGTCTCTCACGAGGTCTTCTCAAGCATTTTCCCAAAGGAGCTAGATCAGGAGCTGGCCGCCTTCTAACCGACATTATGGAGTCCATTTTGGCGGACCCTACGAACCTCGCAGGATGGCGGCGCCTCCTCGCTTTTGGTGCGGGAACTTTGGAAACTCCTTTGAGGGGCGGCCGACGCCGCAATCTTACGTCCATCGTCAAGAAGCGCATTGCAGATTTTTATGACGGATGGCTGACTTTGGCCGACACTATCTTCCAACCAGACGCGGACACCCGCGAAGGGCAGAGGCCTACGGGCTCGAATGGAAGACAGGCACTGGCGGCGGCGGTAGCCGCAAAACTGGAGGATGGAAACATTAGTGCGGCAGCTCGCATACTTTGTTCTGACGACACCCCAGCACCGATTAATGAAGAGACACTGGAACTTCTATGCCAAAAACATCCTGCCCCGCCGCGTGACCGCCCAGCCATCCTTCGATCGACCTCAAGCGCACCCTTCCAGGCGACAGAGCTGGAGATTCGCACAATGATGCGCTCTTTCCCGATGGGGTCGTCCGGCGGCCCTGATGGGTTGCGCCCCCAACACGTGGCGGAACTGATTGGAGATCCAGACGCGGGACCTGGGCTGCTGAGAGCGACGACTGCTCTTATCAATCTACTACTGGCCGGCATCTGCCCTCAAGAGGTACGGCCCATCTTATTCGGAGGTACTCTTTTCGCCCTCCGTAAAAGCTGTGGTGGTCTAAGACCAATAGCTATTGGATACGTGTGGCGTCGACTCGCATCTAAATGCGCCAACGCATACGCCGTCCCACGTGTCACGCCGTACCTTACCCCTAAACAACTGGGAGTTGGCGTTCCCGGAGGCTGCGAGGCGGCAACCCACGCCGCTAGACGATTCCTGACCAGCATGGACACGAATTCAATAATGGTGAAGCTTGACATCTCGAACGCTTTCAATAGCTTGCACCGAGAATTCATGCTCGCATCAGTGGACGAACTCATTCCTGATTTATCCGCATATTGCCATCTTGCCTACGCCGAGGCGACATCTCTGAAATTCGGGAGATTCACGATACAATCGCAAGAAGGTTCGCAACAGGGCGATCCCTTGGGACCTCTCCTTTTCTGCCTACCGCTACAGCCGATCCTTAACCACCTGCTTTCACCATTGGCCTTTGGATACCTCGACGACCTCACCTTGGGCGGAGATCCTAAGGTGGTGGAGGCGGATGTTAACTCGATCGAAGATGGATGTCTGCAACTAGGCCTCACGCTCAACCGCAAAAAATGCGAACTCATATCTTTCGACGCCCATATCAACGACGTTAGTCAAGGCTTCCTAGGACAGTTCGCCCGAGTTAATGCATCATCGGCCGTGCTCCTAGGGGCTCCGCTTTCCACGACGGATGCCCTGCTTTCAGCCATCGATACCTGTGTGGCCGACCTCGGAATTGCCCTCGACAGGTTGCAACTAATCGCTAGACAAGACGCTCTACTGATCCTTAGACATTCGATCGGCTCGCCTAAACTCATGCATTTATTGAGATGCGCCCCTTGCCACGACCATCCGCGTCTATGGGCTTACGACGATCTACTGCGAGGAGGGATCGAGCGAATCTTCAACATTTCGATGACCGATGACCAATGGAGTCAGGCCACTCTCCCGATCAGGATGGGAGGACTGGGAATTAGGAGGGCGTCGTCGCTGGCACTTCCCGCCTTTTTGGCTTCCGCCGCGGGCACTCTCCAGATCCAGTCCCTCATCTTAGAATCAGCAGCGGTGAAATCGGACTCAGCATGCGACTCGGCGATGTCTACCTGGCTTCAACTTACCGAAGCTTCTGCCCCGACGACGCCAGGCCATAAACAAGCCCACTTTGACAGACCGCTGTTAAACGCGGTTCTGTCTGCACTAGAAGAAAAGCTACAAGATCCCTACGACCAGGCGAGACAAAGGGCCTTGCAGTCACCAGACGCCTCGGACTGGCTATACGCTCTCCCGCTCGTTTCTCGCGATCTCAGACTGGAGGACGATACCGTGAGAGTGGCGGTCGGCCTACGTTTAGGGGTGGCCATCTGTGAGCCGCACACCTGCGCATGCGGCGCCTTCGTCTCAGCCAGAGGCGCACATGGCCTGTCCTGTTCATTGGGTTTTGGCCGTCAAGCAAGACACTGTAATATCAACGACCTTATCCATAGCAGCCTCAACAGAGCCGGTAGTCCAGCAGTCAAGGAACCGTCAGGTCTTTCCAGATTAGATGGAAAGAGACCGGCCGGGCAGACCCTGATACCGTGGAGTGGGGGGCGGACCTTACTTTGGGACGCAACTGTGATGGACACAGTGGCCGCTTCCTATATCCCCGAAACAGATTCCACAGCTGGAGGAGCGGCGGAGATATCAGCCACAAGGAAACACACAAAATATTCTGAGCTAGAGAAGAAATACACTTTTGTTCCAATCGCTATAGAAACCTTCGGTCCCCTCAATATTGAGGGCCTCGCCTTTCTGTCTGAGACTGGACGCCGACTTTCGACAACTACCGGTGACACCCGAGAGACAAACTTCCTTTTCCAGAACTTGTCGGCATTGATCCAACGTTTCAATGCGGTGGCTTTTCAGGGCACCATGTCAAGATTACAGTCCACTGACAAGCGGCGACCCAGATAGCATGATGACAGATCCGTTGGCAATGCCAATGATGAATAATAATAATAATAATAATAATAATAATAATAATAATAATAATAATAACAATAACAATGATAATAATAATAATATTAATATAAGTAATAATAATATTTCTTGATAATAATATTGTTGTCCCTATTGTTATTATTATAGTTATAATTTGCATTAGGTCTATTATTATCATCGTTACTGTTAATTATAAACATTAATTAGAGAAATAATAATGCCAAAAATAATAATGATAATAATATAAATATTAAAAATAATTAGGCCTAAAGTAAGAAAGTATAGTATGTTGAAGAAAACCAAAGCTTAAGTTTCGAGACAAAATCGCCTAAAATATGTGAATTTTACAGTTTACGTGCAAGGCACGCCGTGGCCTTTCATCTATATCCTTCTATTCACGCTATAAATAACGACCTCTATTATCTTTCCGGATATTTGTCCCAACCATCCAAAGAAAGTAATGCGGTGCCATATTTTCTTGCGCTCTATACATGTACCTTGTTTCTACTCTGTTGAAGCAATTTCTTAAATTGACTTATTGTAATTGACTGATCAATGATATAAATTTCTGCGATAGTATTCTCATAATTGCTAAAATGCCTAGTTGAAGATTTCGGTGATTTCAGTTACTTTCTGCTTTCAGGGACAAATAGTAAATCCTAAAATGTCAATAAACTAACATCTCTTAATTATCTGTTGTCTTCACAGCTACTGTAACAGCAAGAACCATTTTTCCACATTGCTTGTCAACCTTCACTAGTGCAGGCATACTGTTCTTCTTTTTAGTCGTAATAAAAGTCAAAGTCGCAAATCGTGGTGCAAGGGGAAAAGCGTACATAGAACCGCAGCTGCTTCACCAAAGAATTAGTGACCTTCGAAACACGAGAAAACCAAGATCTTTTCAAACTGATGACCTGATCAATCAACTGAAGAAGGATGGCATACAAATTCTTAATTCTCAACTATTGAAACAGACTGTGGTCGTTGTTTGGATCTGGTGTCAATCACAAGCAGCCGTTGAAAATATGCAGAAGTTGTACGAATCGAATCAATTGACAGATATATTCTTTAGTATTGCAGATTTTCGACAATCTGCCCCTGAAATCATCAAATCTAAAGTGATTAGCATTGACAGGAATCAATTCAAGAAAACATTTGGCAAGTTCTTATAGCACGCATCATTATAATTATTGGGTTGCATTTGCCGTATACAATAGGAGCCTACACATCTCAACGCTCGGTTGCGGGCTATTTCTTCAATTTTCTGCGCTTAAATCTCCTCTATTGTGTTTAGTTGCGATACTATAGGCTTACGGTAGATGAAGCATAACACAATATCATAGTAGTGAAATATACGAATATATGTAAGAAATAACTAAGGTTAAATAGTCAGTATACATGTATTATATGTATTCGTGAAAATTCGAACGAGAGGTTGGATAGCATTTTTTTATTTACTAGAAGTTCCGAGGTGTTTGAAAAATATCAAGCTACTATCTGTATCTCTAAGTTTTAGTGAAGCTACGGCTAAGAGGATATATCGAAGTCAGATTTCATGAGAAATAAAGCGGAAGAGAATTAAAGGACACAAAATGGTGTAAAATGAGATGTAAAATAAGCAGACAGTTGGACGGGTTGAAGAATTGGATAAAGATTTTTTCATCGCCCATTAAAGTCACCTCAGGGTGATTAGCCTAACTCTGGTGCAATATAACGTGAAAAAGAGTAATTGTGTTAATGATAATGACCAGAAATATTAGTATTTTTGAGATGATAACAATAAGTAAATGAGCATCTTTATTTATAAAGAGAGGATTTCATGAACTTGAAAGGTCTGTAGTGATATAGTCATGTGCTGGGTGCTAAAACACGTGCTAAAGCGAGAGACAGACAAAGAGTGAGACAAAATGAATTCGATTATATGTAGAACTGAGCAGCTAATCCACATCAGTTATGAATCAAAACAGTCGAGAAGAAAAACACACATTAAGTTGAAAGAGTGGTTCGAGTGTGTGTGAATACAATCGACAGATTCGAATAAAAAGTCACCGTTATAATGTCACCGTTAAATAGGCCTACATGTTTATAGGTAAATCTGGCATCATCAAAGACATAAATACTATAGACAAACTGACACATCCGAAATCCAAGTACCATGTGCAGGCACATAATGCTGCCCCTACTCCTTGTATGCATGTTAATCTGTTCTTTTCTCTTTCCTCCTCCTCGTACTTCTCCTGCTCCTCCTGCTGACCCACCCCTACCTGTGTCTTCCTTCACCTCCTCGTTTCAGCTCCTGCTTCTGCTCTTTCTCTCCCCTCTATCTTCCTCTTCGTTCTGATCTTCATCCTCCTCATTGGCTTCATTCCTCTGCCTCTCTTTCTGCTTCTTCCGTTCTGCCGCTCCTCGTCTCCCTCTTTCTTCAGCCCCTTCTCAAGTTCCGTCCTCCTCCTCCTCCTCCTCCTCTTCTACCTCTTCTTCCTTTTCCTTTTCTCCTCTTCCCTTCTCCTTTCTGCATCCGTCCTTATCTTCTTTCTCCTACTGCTTCTCGTTACGCTCGCCTCCTTCTTCTACTGCCCTTGCTCTGCCTCATCCTCATTCCCGTCATCTTACTCATCCTATTCTTCGTACTCCGCTTTCTCCTTTTCTCTTCCTCATTCTTTCATCCCCTCTCTTCCTCCCGTCATATTATTGTTATTGCTTCTCCTGCTCTTGCTCCTTTTACCGTCCCTCCTTTACCTCCTCATGCTATTCCTCTTCCTGAAGAACTGACTGAAGAATTGACTCGAAACTGACTGAAGAACTAATTCAAGAATTTACTCACTCTGCCTGACCGATTACGTCATTCGTGGCGTGATGGTGGAAACGCACCTCGGTGATTTTTCATGTCTAGGGACCCACTGACTGAGTGCAAGTGAGAAACTCCCTTAACACCATTTTGCCTACGGGACCCCAGGCCAAGTCCTGGATTACTCTCTAGAAGAAGACGTTCCCGAATGACTGCACTTTGACTCCTTCTACTCCTGAATGAAGAAATTCCCTATGTTCGCCCTTTACAGGCCCGACTGTCTAGCTGTGGTCTGGTTCAACTGCATACGAGGCCGAGCCCGGCCGACTCAAATAATAAAATAAAAAATGAAATGAATCGCAAATGGGTCAAATCGCCAAAATCGGTTTAATGCATTTAGGGCCCATTCACATTTTACGTACGTCAAAAATATGCACCGAGATATCTCGTGGACCCCTCCACCATGCGTACACGCATCTGAGCTCTACCGCCTCCCACCCATTGCCAAGGTCAAACAGTTAAAGACATCTATGAAACATTGATTTTATCGCAGGTTATTTATATATTTATTTTAGGCGTCATAGTTAATAGCTTACATTTGTTAACTGCTATGAAGAAATAAAACACCAACAACACCTGCATTTATAAACTTTTAATGCCACACAAAACTGTTAAACAGGAATATAGTCTTTGATTTGATACAGTTCTGATTTCCTATTCCGTATTGTGGACGTCATAATTAGACAGCTATATTCGCGTACGTACATATTTTCTAGACCCCTCCCTCCACCCGTACGCAAAATCGCCGAAATTCGAAGCCTCCTCCCTTGCTGCGTATGTAATATGTGGACGGCCCCTTAAAGTCAGATTTTTGTTATCAAAATCACTTAAATTATTTTATAGGCAATTATAAAATAAGTTATTTACATGGGCTTTATCATCAGGAATGCTTGTTGTTCGATAAAAAAATGTAAGAAATAGAATTAGAAAAACTCATTGTCTCTACTCATCACGTCACAATATTTCGTTGCACCATCTCTAGCTTTGATCACAGGGTAATGCAATAATTATTTACACCACTGTAGTTTAAAAATAACTACAATAAATATAATAGCACAAAGCTAATTAATTTTAACATAATGTCGAGAATAAATGGAAAATAAATCGTCAAAACTAATTTAAAACATAATAACCAATAAAGGCCAGCATGGTCAAAAAGTGTATGTAGGCTTATATGTCTGTTGAAAGAGATAGCAGAAGAAATAATATGTGTTGTCCATTTAAATAATAGTAATATTAATCAGTAGGCCTACTACTGAAAAGCTAATTCTAAAGTCAATATTTGCAGGAAATTATAATAGTGTTTTCATTGTAGTAGTGAAAACGACTGCCATTAACTTCACTGAGAGGATCGACGTTAAAGGATATGGAAAAATACTGGGAGTGACTAAACTTAGAAACAAAATCTACGTCCTCTGTCAAACAGTTGATTATTCTCTTGTGATCCGTGTCATTGACGTTCGTAATCGATTTCTTGTTCAGAAGGAAATCAGGATGAAAGAGATTAAACATGGTGCAGACATGGTATCCTGTGAGAAGGAAAACTGTCTCTATCTTTCTGACTTTGCGTCTAAGTGCGTCTGGAAGATGACAATTAAAACAGGTGACAAACACAAGATCATCAGATGGTTGCACCTTAATTACTCTCCGTGTACTTTGTCAGTGACCAGGAATGGTCACTTATTGATAACCAACCCAACGTTCATAGATTTGAATATATATGGATCAGATGCAGAACTTATTCGCTCCATTCACCTACCAAGAGATAACCAGAATCCAATTCATGCAGTGGAAACATCCATCGGAAATTTCTACGTACTGCACGAAATAAGGAAACAATCAGAGGAGATGATCAGGTTACATCAAAATCCGCGGGACAACATGTGGGTCGTAAGTATGTTGACCAGCGATGGACAGACGGTTATCCGTCGTTTTATTCTCTCAAATGAACTAGAAAGGTTGACCTTTTCTCAATATCTGTCAATAGATTCAGCTGATAGAGTGTTTGTGGTTGACACAGGAAATCATAGAGTGATTCTTCTGGACTCCGATCTCAAATGGAATCGAATTCTTCGCCCACCAAAAGCTGAAGAAGAAGAAGAGACGTTGATCCGATGGCCGCAGAGATTGCATTACGATGAAGAACAAAAACAACTTATCGTCGGAACAGGATGTTATAGTCAATTGGCAGTTTATGTTTACACTTTAAGTGGAAAATTACTCACTATTCGTCCAAATATTTCGCCATCAATATCATTTCAATGTATACCAATGAAAGTAGGAGGACGGTCGATAAAGGCACAAAGATTTGCTGATGATCATGCAATAAGAGCAGAATATAAAGAGAGACTGCGGAAAATGACGAGTAGACTAAACAGGATATCAACGGAATAAACACAGAGCAGATATGATGATAGGTAATGGAGAGATAAAAACGATCAAAATAATAATAAATAAATTGATAATAGAACAAGTAGAGAGGTTCTGTTACCTTGGAAGCATAATCACACAAGACGCAAAGTGCTATTCAGAGATTAAAAGAAGAATAGGAATAGGTAAACCTTTATCTTACTAAAAGAAAACTCCTGAGCGGAAAATTAAATAGAAACTTGAAAATGAGAATGATAAAAACAATTATTTGGAGATTGGTCCTTTACGGATCAGAAATGTAGACAATAACAGAAGAATACGAGAAAAGATTATGAGCATTGGATATGTGAATTTGGCGCAGAATGGAAAAAGTTATTTTAAAGGAACACAAAACTAACGAAAAGGTATTACAAAATGGTAAAGGAGAAATGATCACTAATGAATACAATAAGATAACGACAAAGGAGATAGATTGGAAACATACTAAGAGGCGAATCCATATTACAAAACATCTTAGAAGGAAAAATTAAGGGAAGAGACAACAGGAAGACCGACAATAACGAACTTGGAACGGATGATGGTAGGGAGAGGCAACAAGAGGATGAAGCAGGAGGCCCAGAACAGAGAGAAGTGGCGACATTGAACAAATGAATCGGCCGAAAAGTCAGAAAACTAAAGAAGAAAATTGAACTTATTATCTAAAAAATTGTAAGTCCAAATGACAGAGATTACGCGCATGTGAAATGCATTGAGCGCTGTGTCTATCAATCATACGTTTATTGAATATGAAGTAAGTGATCGATTTCTTAAAGAGGACAGTGAATCATTCATTCAATGTTAATTGCAATTTGAAACCCGTTGTAGGTAAGTTTCTTACTGTCGCGGGTTTCTCTCTCGCCAACTTCATCTTCTAGATGACGAGAGTACCGCCGGTTCTTTCCTCTTTCACCAAGCTCAGCAACACGACACACTTGATGGTTTTAATATGTATATTTTAATGATATATATACACACCACTCATCCTATCTACACTTACTGGAGTTATTAGTCTGCCTTTAGAAATGTTTCTCTGGGTTACGTTGATGACGGGATTCCCAACTACGTTGACTACCCTTAACGTCAGAACGATCTAGCGTCTCCCCAGTTCCGAAACAAGTCCCTGTTCCTTCCCTTGCTACACTATAAGAATCCTTCTAGAGGCGATTTCATTTGCTCTCCCAAACGCAAAACTCGTATCTCTATTGGACGACAATTCACCTGCTGAAACTCTTCCTAAAACCTGGTTGGTCAGATCTTGGCGTCCCTAGCGTAACGTCAGATCCTTAGAGGCGTACCGTTAATATTTGACTAGCGGCTGTTTGGCTGGGCCTTGTTAGTGTCATAGGTCCCAGGGATCGAATTTCATTATCATCGTCATACCGCCTAGTGGGTTGCGTCATTCGTATCGGAATTGTCCCTTATTCATGATCCGTGTCAACCAGCCGGTCCAGACAAAGTCTTCAAATGATTCATGAATTTCTTGTCTGTGGGTCGTAGAGATCAAATTGACAGGCGTCTGCTTCCAGGTGTCGGGTTTCGTTACTTGACACTCCGTTGATATTTGCATATTCATTTCTGTATAGAGGCCGTCTGCCTCCGTCGAAACCCATTGATGTCTCCCATGAGGCATGAGGTTTCAGGTAGACAACTTCATCCGTAGTCTTCCTACGCCTCAGCTGTCGTCGATGACTTTTAAATAGCGCCAACGTCCAGAGTGTCGCGCGTGACACCTACTATCTGTCATTCCATTTGTTTACTTATCTCGCCAACCACTTACGTATCAATAGATCAATTGCTTCAATTTCTTTATCACAGCCAACACAGATCAACATGAGCCAGTGTTACTTTCCGAACCTCGTCACCATGTCCCTGTATAATTCGGTAAAGAGTCTTAGTGTATTTCCCAGTAAATGGTTAATATGCGCCGGCAAACACTGCCGAGAGTTGATTGGTCATCGACCTGGTGGGTGAACCCGCGAAACTTAAGCGCCAGAGACGCTAATAAAGAAAGAGAGACCAGCACGAGACGGGAGGAGCGAAAAAGAACATGAACGCGACAGGAATTGAAAGAGAAGTAAGAAGTTGGTGAAAGAAAGAAGGGATGGAATCGGTTTCGTGTTTCTTTCGTTTGGTATTTTATTGTACTATGGGTTGAGGTGAAATGTCTAAATATTTGTTGTCTAAAAATAAACATAATGATCCTCACTGTCAATTTCTGTTGTCTATTTTGCAATGCGAGTGTTGATTGCAATTTCTGCGTTGATTAGTAAAATTTCGCTAATATTCGTAAAAGTAAATTAATAGATTGACTTGCATGTCCACATTTTGCAACTAAGATGGCGGGAAGGGAAGCGCTAGTCCTTTGGACGTATACAGCCTTGTTATGATACTCTTGTTAACCGTCGTGCAACGAAAAAAGGAATTAGCTTTATTGCTTCAAGAGCTAATGGAAAGTATAGATTTTGAATCCCATGCAGGATGTATTAACGAATTTGATTTGGCGGAGTTTAGTTTTATGGACCTCATCAGACACAATCAGGACGTCATGGCGGGAACTGATTTGGCGAGAACAGACCCAGGTGCTGAAATTGGCGCCACTGCAATTTCAACGGATGTCACGGACATTACGTCGCGGCCTAGAAGATAACGAGTATCTGGTAGATATAAAAAGACTTATTACACAATAGGGTTAGGAGCATCACCAAGTCGAGGTGTTAGATTGCAGCAGAAACCTAGAGTTGACTATACATAAGTATAGCTCTGTCAAACGGCCTATGTAGAAATTCACTCTTTCCTCTCGTTGACTAGGATTCGAACTCCAGTTCATATAGCAAGTGAATCTAGACAGCAATTGTTTCCGGATAGGTTCGCCGGTCACTGAGAGGGCGACAAGAGGATGACCACGACAAGACTATTATAAGAGCAACTTCTATTTGAGTATCACATTCAACACAGATCAACCTGAACCAGTTAAACTATTTCAAGTGCAAGCAACATCTATACGCAATTCCAATCAGAAAAACATGTCCTTAGTTTACTGTCACAACTCTGTTATTCTGGCAGTCATCTCATCCTAAGCTTTAAAGTCAACACAATGCATTGCCAGAGAAAATAAAACTTTATTTTCATTTGGTAAATAGTGAACCCAAGAAACAAGATCGGCCTTAGATTAAGCATTAGACACAGAGCAGGCGACAAGTCTTTGATTTACTTTATACTACGTTTGAAGACTTGTTATTGTAATCGGTTTGGAATTCCAGAGTACCGAACCACAGATTTTAATACTATGTTGCCTAATTCGAGTGCGTACATTTCTTTGATGATATCTAGACTATTCGATGAACATGTTTACGATGATCATGAACTTCTTGGTGTTTAATGTTCCAGCTGTCGAAGCTTTCAGCATAAATAAGGGGGTGCTGAAAGATGCTTGATCACTACGGGATTAAAACGTCGACTCACACAATTAATTCAATTCTGATGAATCTCTTTGGGGAGTCGGGTGCTTTCAGTGCGCTGCTTCACGCCTTCGGCGTTTGCAATATGATGACCCTCAGAAAAATGTTCTGCATTTGATACCAATAATACGAATCGTTTTTTGCTTCGGTGAAGCTCAACTATCGCTCGATTGGATGTGCCCTATGACTGATGAAAAAAAGCTCGTTAAAAGTTATGAAAAGTATAATTTCAATCATAAAATCATACAACCATTAGAATTTTTACGACAAAACACACAGTCTCCTCTTCTACGGGAAGAAAAGTCGGAAATGAACAGCGTAACAAAAGCTCGGTGTTTAATATACGGAACAAATTCGAGGTTTTTCGAGTACTTATATATTGCTTAAGTGACACTTGTCTAGTATAATAAAGTATCGGCCATTCGAACCAATGATACGGCAAACGGCAACGAGCCGAAACGACCAAAAACATATAGCAGAAAAGACCAAAAGGCAAAATGGACCGACGCGCTAATTTTCCATCTCTTATAGAGAACGAAAACGACCGCTCCTCCATCTCGTTAACCTGCCACGTGTAGTACACGCGAGAACCACAGCCTAAGCAACAGTAAAGTCTAGCTATATAATTGGCCTACTATATTACCTGTGTATTTGCAAATAGACTGGTCAAGTATGCTGACGAAACATACCTGTTGATTCCTGGTTCCAACAAAGACACGATTGAGATTGAACTAAATCATGTGTCTCAGTGGGTTGCCAAATGCAACCTACGACTAAATATAAAAAAGACACAAGAGATGATTATACGACGTCCTCGGGGGCGGGGAGGTTGAGGAGAAGACCCATTGGAGACGCCAGGACTGCCAAGGGTCAAAAGTGAACGTGCCGTGAAGGAGTGGTTGTCTTTGTTCTCTATAATAAGGCAGAGGAATTGGCGGGTCGTTCCTTTATCTGCTTTGTGTTTCGTGGTGAAGCTTGTTTTGGCTTGTTGCCAGTTTGTCGTTTCTTTGGATTGACAGATTACCACTTTATTTTACAAGACAAATTACTTAGGCATCAATATAACATTTACAGATGTGATTGGGCAATACTCTTCAATATATACTTTGACGAAGTAGTAAGAGAAACGCTGGAAAATACCAAGACTGAAATAAAAGTAGGAGTGCGGTGAATAAAAGCGCAACGATTTGCTGATGATCATGCAATGAGAGCAGAAAGCAAAGAGGGATTGCGGAAAATGACGAGTAAACTAAACAGGATATCAACGGAATACGAGAGAAAAATAAACACAGAGAAAACAAAGGTAATGATGATAGGTAATGGAGAGATAAAAACGATCAAAATAACAATAAATGGATTGATGATAGAACAAGTAGAGAGATTATGTTACCTGGCTAGGAGGCATAATCACACAAGAAGACGCAAAGTGCCATGACGATATTAAAAGTAGAATAGGAATGTCGTAAACATGCATCTTACTAAAATAAATCTTCTGCGCGGAAAATTACATACTTGAAAAGGAGAATAATAAAAGATGATTGTTGTTCTGGCTTGTTGTTAGTTTGTCGCTTCTTCGGTTTGACAGTTTACCACTTTATTATACTTAGGCATTGTTCTATGCCAGTACGCCCCCAGTTTGTGTCGCGTGTGACAAACCTTTGATTACTACAAATTAACCAAACAGCTTTGATAAGGTTCGTCTTACAAGGCGGAGTTCATTGAACGCACTTAATTTAAACATCTCGTTATTAAAACTTTTGTTATTTTCTATAAAATAATTATATCTATATATATAAATTATAATCGAATTACGCGATCGTCATTTTGTGGCCTTGTGCGTAGATTTGTGTAAAAGAAGGTTATTGTTGGTGAGATGTACAATGTAGGCCTATCTGTGGGAACATTTTGATCAGTGCCCGGTACCCTCGCTGACTGGCGATGGAAAATGAGCAGTAGGACTGTGCTGGGGTATCATGGTTGAGATGGTGGCATTGTGAAGAGGAAATACACTGTGTCCGGAAATAAAGAGAACCCTAGTGATATTACAATAATAAATAGTAAATATTCGTCGATTTTCATTATTCTAAAACCGTTTAAATCCTGATATATTTATCTAGTTCTGCAGAAAATATGATATAACTCCTGTCATTCGTTAATGAAGTCGTAATGACGTCGTTTGCATCAAAATTTAAGTGTTAAGGACAGCCTATAATTCATCGAGATAATTTTCAACTTTTAATAATGTCATCGATAAATCGTCATATATTTAGTTAACACTTATTCTTGTATTTTAATAATATCAAACTTCAAGGTGCATTCAGTATGTCCGCATTCGGCCTCAAAACAGGCTTCAGGACGCGTGAGTATATGGCCATTAGTATAGCATCAATGACCAGTTGATCAAAATCCTCCCACGCACAAACTTTGTAAGTTAAGGACGTCACTCTGATATACCCTTCTAACCAGGACATTCATGAATCACAAGTATGTATTATGTCAGAATTAAAACAGTTTTAAATTTATAAAATCGACAAATGTTTGCTATTTTTTTCATATTATCCTAAGGGTCCCTTTATTTCCGGACACAGTGTAGAATAGCTTCCATAAGTAATGATAACAATAGCAACAACAGCAACAACAACAATAACAAAAACAACGATAACGATAACAACAACAATACAAATAAAAAATAATAGTAATATAAATAGTTTGATAATAAATTCTAATAATCCATGCAAACGGACATGATGGAAGGACGGATGGAAGGTTAAGCGAGTCTGCAGTTTTAAGCAAGCATCGGTTTCTCAGTAACTTTCCGCTGTCGATCTTCTTCTGCTGCAGACTCGCTAGACGGCGTGGCCGATCAAAGAAGGACTCCCTTTAATACAGCAAGTGAATAATAAAGATTTTCCGGATGAGTCAGAGCGACTACGGTCTATGAAGCGATAACGATATATGAAGAGTGTTACATGTATAAGTGGAGTAAATGACGCCAGTCCTCGCAGATAGTCAAAGAAGCACATTGTTGCATGATAGTAGAAATCGACAATCGAACTTTTTGTGAAGACGATGGACCTTTGTTGAAGAAGTAGTCAAGTAGAATATTAGTTTCGTGTGTATTGTTTAAAAAGTGATAATTAATTCGAAGAGCAACCACTGATAGACACTTGAATAGAAACGAAGGAATGAGTGACGAAAGAAGTCGGAAGAGAAGCATCAAGATGAAAGACACTGGCTCAAGCGTGGTTAAATATTATAGGTAGATGCGTTAGGAGAAGAAGTAGACAAAGGACGACAGGTCAGGAGCGAAAGGGAAGACTATTTATCAATGTGAAGTAACAATGTTTTGTTTTATTACGAAAATTATCATATTTTTTAGATATCATAAAATAATTCAATTGCGCTGATTTAGTTTGAAGAGCGGATTTGAAAGTTGTGCTTATAAACATAATTCTTTGTGAAACTTTGTATAGAAAGCGATTTGATCTGATTAATAAGTACGTAGAATAGAAGAAAGGCTCGTGAATCGTTAGATAAGATTTTGATGGAAGAGAATCTAAGAGAAGAAAAGAAATCAGTAGGGCAAAGAGGCCTTTGAAAGGCCATTGAAAGCCATTGAAAGGATGATGGACCGACAGATGCAGATTCTAGAGCACATACTCTGAACGACAGATATTAATAATGATAATAATAAATATAATAATAATAATAATAATAATAATAATAATTACAATGCCGATTTGTAAGGCATCGTAAACGCGGCCATAACTACACCAAGGCTCCGTACAACTTAAGACGAAAGTAAGCAGACGTGGTAAGCCTTAGAAAACAGAAACACTTTCAATTTAGTTTTGAAGGAGTCTACTGAATCGGCCAATCTAACGGTAGGTGGAAAACCGTTCCAACACCGCGGACCAGCGGCCGAGAAAGCACGGTCGCGACCTCATCCTCCGCACACTTAGATCGGTCTTCACAGATGATCTGAGACGCAGACCGGACGCAGATAAGTGAAGGAGTGAAGGAGCTGAAACTGCGCAAATACCCGGGAGCTAATCTTGGCGATCGATCTGTAGATGGGAAAGCATAGCTTGAAGTCAATGCGGTACGGAACAGGTAGCCAATACAGAACGTCACGAAGGAGCGGCGTAACGTGGTCATATCTCCGCCTGTTACAAATAAGTCGAGCGGCAGCGTTTAACACAGACTGAAGGCAGTCCAGGAGGCAACAAGACTATTACAGCAAGACTATCCACATGCGAGATCACAAAGGCAGCAACGGCTGCTCACGTGTCTTCGAAAGGCAAGGACCTTATACAGCTCCTGATTAGACGGAGCTGACGATAGCAGTAGCCAACCCTCGAATCGACATGGAGTCTCATGGACAGATTTGACTCCACCAGGACGCCAAGATTGCGCATCGAGGTCGAAGGCGCTGTCGAGGCCCCACATATGGTCAGCGGGCTGGTGTCAAGGTGCTGATACCGTCTGCAAGTGGCGCACCATGGGAAATCTGTCTTCTCGGGGTTAATGAGGACAGATATAAAAGACAATGGGCCTGAGTTGACAGAGATTATGACTAAGGTAACTGAAGAGTTGACATTACGAAAATGCGAACGATAGAGAGTGCGAAGGGAGCAAAGGAAAGGTCAACGTATCTAAACAAAAACAGAAAGATGTTGACGAGACTTTGCTTGAAATTGCTAATTCAAAGGCGAACCGAAAATAGTATTGCTGATGTTGTAAATAGTAAATTGATAGAGCACCCGATAATGCAAGGAAATACCGTGATACCAAGATGGAACTCTTACTGTCCAGGGCCTGCAGTATCCTCCCTCGTTGGCGCCGTGCCTTATACCCAATCGGGACCACTAGAGAGACAGAAACTTAAAGAGAGGCTTCGTAAGGTATCCATAATAACCTATATATAAGAACCTCCTCGATAGTACCTATGCAAATTTCCAAAGTTCTATATCTACCCATGCGAAAGAACGTCGCTATGTGGATGAATTTTATGCAAATGACCCCAGAGAGAAAGTGATATCACAAGGACAGTTACTGTACCTTCTACCCTCATGATATCTCCGTTAGCATCCGTAACGGAGGGTGGGAACACTACGGTACGACACTAGCAGCATTTCCATGGACATTGAACGGTATCCATACGGGTTCCGTATGGGAATTCTGGTTCTATGCTGGCCCCTTGTGGACATGCTGACATCGGATGAATCAATTGCGACTTTAACCCGTATAGGCTCATACAATGAATTAATAGTAGTATGATTATAATAATAATATAAAATACATGTATGTGTAGATTGTGTACAGAATTAAGTCCATACAGAGTGTATAATTAATGTAGGTCAATAGCTATGAAGTTAGAAAATAATGTCCGTGATGAATAAGACTTGTTATCCACTCCCTTATCTATAATTGTTAAGAATTTTACACGAACGGAGCTGCCTAGAGCAAACACAGCGACATACTTTATTGTATGCACATAATCATACACTCACCAAATTATATTGCCTGCTACTAGGATCCTGCACGGATAAGAATAGAGGCCAATCAATTAAAACAACTTGCAGTTTTCATCAGTGACCTCATTTCTAGTATGTAGAAGCCACTTATAAGATCATCGTTTTAAATTTGAAAGCAGCGTTAAATAAGGAAAATGGGCGCCTACTCTGGAAAATACAACAAAGGTAAGCAGAAGAAAAAGTTTTATTATTAGTGCTGAAATGGTAAAAATGGCGGAAAGATTGATGAAACACTCTTACAAAGCAATGCAAACGTTCCCGTATGACTATTTATAATTTTTTTATTATGCATTTCTGAAACTTCACTATTTACTGATCCCGATCAATCTATGGCTCTGCTCAATTCTGACGAAGAGCGTGTTATTGCGTCGTGACCGTCACAAATCCTAGGCTAACGTTCTCAACAAGAGATTAAGGTTTGTCCCAGTTAGGGTGCTTGCAATGGATTTCGAATCCTTCAAGCTTCTCAAAAACCACTCGAAAATCAAGCGAAGGGCACCAGATTATACTCTAGCGCCGCGAAGAGTCATGGGAATTTCCTGATGATTGATTGACAATGAAGGATTGAAGATGAAGGAAGACGTGGTGCGGTGATGTATGTGGCTCGGTTGTGGAAATTAGGATGAATCGTGTGACAGGAAGATGAATGGTTGCGATTATTGTAGGGAGTTGTACATGTAGGTTAGCGACACAACTTTGAAGTGGGTGCGCTCTGAGGTTTTTGGTTAATGGAGTGATTTTTGGAAAGCAGTGATGTAATGATTTAGGCTATCAACGGGTAGGCCTACCCGAGTACCCGCCCGAGGCTAACTACCCGGGCAATGAAATCGGTTCTCGGGTGACCGACATTCCGTAAAAATGCGCAATTTTACCTGAGCATATACCAAAAAATGTTTCATTGATCAGGTCAGCTCACTGCAAGGGCAATGAAATCGGTTCTCGGGTGCTCGACATGCCTTAAAAATGCACAATTCACCACAACTCCTAAAATAATGTCAGCGCTGTACGGTACACAGGTTACTCGTACCGTGATTTTAGCATTTTTTGACAGTCCTAGTGATGATTCTTGGGCGTTGGATGAGTTCCAGACAATTGAGTTGTGTGGATTGAGAGTGGATGAAAAGGAAATTGCAGTAGCCGACCTTTGAGTTAACAACGAAGATTGCAGTGGTGAAATCAGGTTGAAAGTCGATCACGGGCAGATACGGCGGACCGTGGAGGCGAATGAAACAGGAGAGCGAGCGTTTGTCTTGTGAACGAGAGATGAGGATCAAAAGTGACTCTGCGGACAAAGGTACATGTATCAGGGATGAAGGCAAGAGATGAGGATTGTTACGATAATACATGCTAATGACTGTATTCTGTATTTATGCATCTAACAAGAGAAAGAGAAATTAATAATTTAACTTGTACATTGATTTGCTAGATAAATCTTTAAATTGACACCAATAAATCTATACAATTGCTTGTTGACTGTTGCCTTGCTTTGTCTCCTGTATATAATTCGTACGTAAAAAGAAGTTGGATCGACGGCAGATATATTTTGCCTTATTTAATAGAAGTTCAAAAAATACCATGTAATCATCCGTTCATGCTGTACTTGTAACCATGGCGCAGTTTGTCAGACTGAAATTAAACTAAACTAATATCAATATTTTTATTTATAACATAACACAACATAATCATTTATTGCGCCCATCAGCAATGTATAGTAGAATATGAATTTATTAGGTTAAGGCATACCAATAAACGCAAGAAGATTAATTAATAAACATGTCTATACACATAATGAAATACTTAGCCAGTTAACTATGTTGTGTTCGTGGTAGGGGTCACGCAGCAGATAAATTGGTGGTTATGCTGTTATGAATGAAAGATTTTATTTCTTCTCAAAATTTCTTTTCACTATTCTATAATATTTTGCTCCATTATCTATAACAGTTGCCCCTTGCGTTTTCCTTCATTTTAATTTGCAAGAAATAGCCTGATAAATCATAAATCTTAGTAAATTGACTGAATACTATCATAGCACTAATATTTTCAGCATCGCTGGCGGTGATCGAGTTCCAAATAGACGGGTGTTAGTGCGGAAACGCATAGATCATAAGTTATCAGCCGATCTTGTGAATTTCGAAATTTTTTTTAAAATAATGAATGTGTTTGATTGCTGATAAATAAATTTTGCATTCAACCTTTACATGGGGGAGATTGACCGAGGTCCGAGGGGGGAAATGTCCGCAGGCGAGACCAATGCCCGACGCGCATTTTGGAAACTTGCAACAGTTTTTTTGATGCGAAGTTAACCAATCTTTGCAACAGCAGATGGCAACATAAACCAAAAACAAGAAATAAAAAAACTTAAAGAGATATACTTGTACATGTAGCCAGCTGCCGGTTCTTTGTAGTAATACTAAACTACCAACTTGTTTCATGGTCTGAAACTGTGAACAAAATTAATTTATAATTTATTTATTAAAATACAGCCTCATTTTAAATTAGTTACAATGTTACAATGACTTACAAAGTCTGTAAAAGACTTGAAGATAATATTCCCTTAAGACTAAAGCAATCCCTCCTAGCTGAAATTGAAGGCATTTGCCTCCGAACCCCCTTCCTGGACGCCTCTGGTTGGCAGAATGACGAAGATTGGATCCAGAACAGAGTCCTAGGAGACAGTGCAAGAGACTAAGAGGGGCCTTGTTTATGGTTTAGCCAGCGATGATTATTGCCAAATGTCTTAATAATAAAAATAATAAAGACAATTTATATATTTCCTATTCTGAAATTTTATATAGCCCTTCTTCTAACGTCTTTTGGGATCAGAAGTGCACACGCATCGACGGCGCGATTGCAGTTGTACTGCAGAGCAATTGTGCGCAAAGGACTTGCTCAAGGTCCCTACACTTTGACTGACGCCTCGGACGAAGGTCGAGCCCGCTAACTCAGCGCACACTGAGTATTACGGACCAACCGCACAAACCGATCAGCCACCGTGCCACACAATACGGCCATACCACTGCAAGAGTTACTCACAAACAACTAACTTGTATGTTTGTATTGATTATTATAATCCCGTGGATAAACAAAAGATTTGCCTACGTCTTGAGGCCAACATTTATTAGGCTTTCCAGTAAGAGTAAACCATGGTCATTATCCTGTTTTGCAATGACTAATGCCTATTGATTTGAGCGGAGCTTCATCTTTTAAACAAAAATTATCGAAAAGGATTTTGAAAGCGCATGTCCGGCATGGCCACGGGATATTGCCAGTCTGGGACTTATGCCTTCTCGTAAATAAGACTGTACCATATATGTTTTATACTACCCATGTTCCTAGAAAGAATACTTCCAGCAAATGTTGATAAGTGGAATGCAACTGACTGGTTGATTTTTAACTTTAAACTTTCTAAGTTGTCGGCTGAATTTAGCAACTTTGCAATTTGTTTGCTTGTTTTCTCAACTGATTCATATCATACGTTTGACCGTTTTATTCCACGGATGATTTCAGTGCAGAATTGAGAGGCAATACTAAGTTGGGATCGATCAGTTTTCTGTTTGATTGTCAGTAGACTAGGTCAAGTAATTGCTTGTTGTTGAATGTCTGTTCATGAACAAAATATGTCTCGGGGAAAAATTACCAAATAAAATTTCTGAAAGTCAATTGCTTTTTAACATTTTTAAATGCAAACAAGGACCTCGAAGACAGAAAACAGCTCCGCATTTTACAAAGGTAAGATTGTGCACTATTTATCATTGAAATAATATTTCAATACGTTAGAAAAGAGGGCCAATGTAAACATTATGCATGGCTTGAACTTCTATAAGTCTGCCAAAGTGGAGTTCATAACTTCATAAACACATTCTTACAAGAAAACTTCCTGCTACTCCGACATTTCCCAAATATTTTTAGTTTCTTCTGCCTATATGAAAATGGACAGGAGTAATAAGGGTAAAAAATCTAATTAGATCATCCTTGCAACCTTGTTTTATAACCTAATATCAGTTTAATTGGTGTCCGCTACAGTCTGAAGATTCTATATTCCGACATTAATTTAAGTAGAGACTGGATTAATTGATGAACAGAATGTCTAAAACTGGGAGTTAGATTGGTATGAAAAGAATCATGCCAAAATGGAAGTTGGATGAATGAAATGAATGGTCCAATCCAGCTTCTAGCCAAACGTAATTCTTTTCGTCAGTCCAGCTACCATTAACACCACAATCTTATCATCTATCGACCGGACACTGTGCAAACTTCGGACAATCAAACCTTCGGACTATAGACATAACACCGTTTAATTGATTATCTTCAACTACTGTCTACCAATACCAATGTATGCCTCTGGTGTTGTTAAGAAATATGTAAGGTAGGAAGTTGAATTGAATCTTGCAGGCATACAAGAATGTGTGACATAGAAAGATATTTGGCGGCAATAGACGGACATCTGCGAAAAGTTGTATCGATGACCTCCATAGATTCGACTTACATCGCATAGTTGAGATCACCTGATGCGCAGCTGTCTTCTTGGCTCTGCTCCGCCTACCTTCTGGCCCTCTGTACTAGGGTCTCGTCTATTCCGCACCGGGTTTCCCTTCGTTCCTCTTCCCGCGGACTTCTGTCACGCCCTAATCCAGGAGCCTCGCCTGTGTGGGTTCCACCAGCTGGAACAGTCTCCCCTTTCTATCCGGAAGAGCTGGTCTCTCTTACCTCTGCCGCCGGTTGTAAGCGCCCTAAGACTTTCCTGTTCTGTGTGTTGAGTATGAAGCGCCTCTGATTACGAGTTGCGCTATATAAGTTTTCAATTACAATTACAATTACAAATCACCTCAACATGCCCTGCTCCATAGCCTATATGTTTCATTCGAGAGCCAATCTTTAACATGAGATCCCAGCGACAATACTTAAGCGTTACAGGCCCTTGATTTTTGTATCAAAGCACTAGGCCTGCTTGTTGTAGCATTTTATTATCTGCCTTTGACTATATTTAAATGCTGAATATTAATTTGATGTTAGTTTATTGTAATCACAGGATAACGTTTCTTTAAAGCGCAATTATGCGTTTATTAAGACGTCCAGTGTTCATGCATTGCGGAATATAAACCTGAATATAATTGAACGCAAGTTAGGTTCACTTGGCATTATAAGTATTTAAACCGACAGTCAAGCAGATGAGCATTATTTTATAGATGCAAATTTTATTTTACATTGATAATGTGATACAATTTTGTAATGTTATATCTGATGGCAAGCTACCACTTGTGTTTACATGCGAGTAGGTCTGCAATTAGTTCAGCGTCCCAGAATAAGCAGGTGTTTCATCCTAAGTGCTGAGTAACGCCTTAGAGACTACGACAATTGTATTAATGATCCAAACTTTTTCAATTTTACCACCAGGTTGCAACAGACTGTATGACCATTTGATTTCTAAGGGGTTGTAGTTACTCGATTCTCTTGTTTCTTTATCTACCAACGAAAGCCCCCAAGCTGTTTGTGTAGAAATGAAACGACAGCGAAACCAATAAAGTCTACTGGGCAATCGAGCATTCTGGTAGATGGTTCGTAGATCTGAAATTAGCTTCTCAATTACTCTGATCTAAGTCAGAACTCTTTGACGCCATCATCTGAATCTCATAAGGACACTGGTCTTCTGTCACTTCGTCCTCTGTCTTTTTACTCTGATCGTTTAACTATGTAGTGTATGGGTTCTGAATTGTTTGTTAACCGTGCCAATAGCTTACAATTATATGTTGGTGAAATGGTGGCAAAATTGCCTACCTGGTTAGCGATTATTGTGCACAATGTCTCGCTACAATATCTCGCTACAATGTCTCGCTACAATGTCTCGCTTTGCTTCGGGTATATATAGAAGTCAGAGTGAGGTGTGTTAAGTGTGTGAAGAGTGAAAAAGTGAAAAGTTGTTTTCAGTCTGAGAGTCGTCAGTCTTCGGGATGTATGTCAGTCAATGAATGAGAGAGGACAGTCAGAAGTCGTCGTTGTCGTGGTAGTTGTAAAGACAGCGTTCTGTATAACAACTGTTCGATGACTGTGGATTTTTTCGAAGAAATGAAGATAAATCAGTCGGAATCGAGTCGAAGTTATTTGTAATGAGCTCAGATCGTTGAAATTGGTAATTTTTGTCATATCTGCGCCAACAAGCCAGACTTACCTCGCGGATAGTCAGACCTGGGCAAAACAACATTGCGGCCTCCTGAGGGTACCAGAGGATTAAGGGGAGGTGAACCAGAAGTGCCGCAATTACACGGAAGCGGGGTAGAATCGAGGCACGCAACAAATTAATACCCCAGAAGTGGAGAGAGAACCCCGAGTTCGGTACAAAATCAATCGTTAATTGTTAAGTAACTATTATTAAGTAGTTCATGTTCCAACTGTCGATTATGAAGAGATTTGTTACTATATTTATTCACAATGACGAGACGCTGTCGTCAAGATGGAGAAAACGTCAGAATCACAAGACTCGGAAAAATATTGAGCAGAGGAGACTCGATTGAGGCTCATTTTAATTATTATCTCTGAGATTAAAGTACTTACACGAGATAATTTCTGTTGATATATTCATTCATTCATTTCAAAAATTTATTTAACGCCCCTTTAAGAAACCTAATCAGAGGCGCTCTCAGCCACTCTGCGGCTAAACAAAAATGAATTGAGAACACGATAGAAGGCTGGAAAATATATGTATTATGGAAGATAAGTTAGACCAACGATACTTATCTTCTGTAAACTTTGCTCTATTTTTTCTTTCAGTTCTTGTATAATTCATTAGTGGTGATTATATATGGAATGACATTAGCGGCAGCACTGATGCAAAGAAAACAGCATAATTATTTAAATGATGTTCTGATCAATAATACATTGTAAATTGCAGTTTTGTAGAGTCTAATGGATCAGTTGAAATCAAGCTACGTTTATTTACTTTATTTGCAGCTTTCGTTAAATTTAAAATAAACCGATCAAATTATAGTCATCATTGTATCTCGTTTCGAGTGTTGCATCTCGTTGCATTTCAGTTGTACGATCTTCCACTGGAGCTGCTGGATATAATCTTACAAAAGTCCTATTTATATTGGGTGTTGAATAGATCAACTTCAGCAATTCAGAGAGACGAAGAAGTTATCAGATCGCTTGCATTAGTAGATGTCTGCTTTTCTCAAAGAATCACTAAACGGCGGTTCAAAAAGAAAATCTGGCGTTATCTGGAAGGTTTGGTATCTTCTAAACATTGCCTAAGCCATAGACAATTTATTTAATGACACTATATAGCGTTAGTACACTGTAACTTTAGACAACGCCGTGAAATATGTCTACCTCACACAAGCGTTGTCTGTATTCTAATTGACAATGGAACGCTCATTCAAATGCCAACATTCGCCAATAATTATGTCAAAATGGATATATTTATTATTACTGTAAAAGAGTCACCACTGGTGGGCTCTCGCACATAAGACATGTCCTATAAAGGATCCCACGATTCAGGGTAACAGTTGAAATCAGGATCTGGTAAGGTAATAACAGTTTTCATATGTCCGAATGAGACGAAAATACCGAGATGAGGTCAGATAAATTAACAAGGAACTTTAGAGAATTGCCTCTGTTTTTATAATAGTCTGTTTCGACGTGTGTATGCCTACCTATTGCAGCGATCATTTACAAAGATCTCGTGTGTCCGAATGAGACGAAAACACCGAGATTATTCATGTTGATGGAGCCAGGGTCTATGCTTCCAACATGATACATGTTTCTTTGAGCAAAATCTATCTGAAAATTAATGTCAGTAAGATGCGAGTTACGCTAAATCAATACGGTTGACACTACCAAAGTTTTTGTCAAGCAAATCAATGAAGTAAAAGAACTATTCACCTAATCCATTCAATGTTATTTAAGAATAATTTATGTTCTGAATGAAATCAACAGGTATCAGGAGGCCATGAAAGATCATGGCCTCCTTGACCAAAAAACAGAATCAATTGGTTCACTCACTTCGGGACAAGGAGATATGTCGCAAAATGCTCTCAGTTAAACGTACAGAAAGCCTTTTTTAATGTTTTCAGATTTTTATGAAAAAAACAACAAACTGTCTGCGATCATCAGAAATAACCGAAATTATCTCTTGGAAAATATTCAATCAAATGAAGAATTCATCCATTCGATGTTTTCCCTCAACTGCATAACGGAAGAGGAAAGTCATTTCATTCAACGGCAACGTTCAAAACAGGATAACAACGACGAACTTCTGCAGTTCATGAGATTCTTCGAAAGGAAAAAGTTTTCACTTTTCGAAAAGTGTCTTCGCATAACGAATCAAGCAGCAGTTGCACGGATCATCAGAAACGGTGGAGGTTGATAAAATGCATTTGCTTACATTTAATTTAAATTTAATTTGAAGATTTTGTTTCGCAATTCATGTGCGAAATGCAAAGCATCTTTGTTAAGAGTTCCTCGATATTTAGATGTGATTCTGCATTATTAGTTATATCCCGTCATGTTTTGTACTAGTCATCCTTAAATTTATCATCACAACTCTATTTTCTGGATGACCTGTATACTATGTACAGGTTTTGCAACCATATGATATCAATGAAAAAATAGTAATAATGATAATGATTACTATTATTGTCATCATTATTTTTATAGTAATATGTATTAATCCTATGACCGTTATTGTTCTGTAATTATCATTAATAATAATAATAAATATGCTAACAATAATAGGGCCTAATGATAATGATTATTATATTATTAATATTTTTTGAGTAGGAAAGTAAAAAAGTACAAACCTAATCGATGTTGCAGTAACCCCAAGCATGAACTTCGAGTAATTTTTTCGTTTAATTTACGCAAATGTCTACAGCTATTAGTCTAACTTCTTATCGCTCATACTTTTTTCGTGATCCTGAATTTTATTGTACTGTATTTAAACATTTATAGAGCGCTTCTAGTAGGGTGAACCGCTCAGTAGCGCTGCCAGTGCGCAAGTCCCCGCGAGAAGAAGTAGGTTTTGATAACAGGAAAAAAGGATGAGAGACTGCCAGAAAGAATTTTAGGTATAGCGACTTCCCACCAATTTCTAGCAGCCATCCAAAGACAGTAGGCCACTGTACTTTGTGCACCGAGACACTGCGTCGTTATGTGCGATTTTATATCATCTTCTTTCTCTTAGCACAATTAGCAAACTGATTAGGAAATAACGTTTCCCCTCTATTGAGGCAATTTCATAAATTGACGTGTTGTAATTTACTAATCAATCATAGCATTTCCTACGAAAAGTATTCTCATATTTTGCCATAATGCCTAATTGCAGATTTCGGCGATTTCGGTTACTTTCTGCTTTCGGGTACTTGTAACCAATCCAGAATGTGTCAAATAACTATCGCCTCTTATTTATCTCTTGTCCATCACAGCAACAGAAGGCAGCATTTTTTCCTTAGATGGGATGCCTAGTCAACCATACATTATTGTACTCTTCTCCATTTTAGTTGTAATAAAAGTCAAAGTTGCAAAGACCGCAACGCACATAGAACCGCAGCTGCTTCATCAAAGAATTAGTGATCTTCAAAACATGAGAAAACGAAGAACCTTTCAAACTGTTGACCTGATCAATCGATTGAAGAAGGATGGCATCGAAATCCTTAATTCTCAACTGTTGAGACAAACTGTGGTCGTTTGGATCTGGTATCAATCACAAGCAGCCATTGAAAATATTCAGAAGCTATACGAATCGAATCAGCTGACAGATATAATCTTTGGTCTTGCAGATATTCGACCATCTACTTCTGAAATCATCAAATCAAAAGTGATCAACATTGACAGGAATCAATTCAAGAAAACAGTTGGCAAGTTCTTACAGAAGCTTTCAACATTGTAATTATTGTGTTGGGTTCGCCGTATATACACATCTCAGAATGTGGCTTAGGGTTATTTCTTTGATTTTCCGTATTGAAAGGGTGTCCGCTCGATAATCCGAAGGCTCGATAGTCCGAAGGTTCTAGGCTACAACATTAACTTGACTAGAAGCTGGATTAATTGATGAACAGAAATGTGTAAAACTGCTAGCTGGATTGATATGAAAAGAGTCATGCCTAAATGGAAACTTTAATGAATGAAAAGGATGGTATAATCCAGGTTCTACCCAAACATAATTCTTTTCGTCAATCCAGCTACCATTAAAACCGCAATCTTATCACCTATCGACCGGGCACCATGCAATCTTCGAATTATCAAACCTTCGAACTATCGACATAGAACCGCTGAAAGCGCCTCTGAATTGTATGTAAGGCGAGAGGCGGTATGTAATGTTCAGTTGTGATACGATACCTTACTATAAATGAAACGTAAATAATATTATTATCAGCAAAATATATGAAATGGATGAATTAAATTGCAAGGACTATAATTCTTTTAAATTAGCAAACGAATTGATGAAAAGGATCTTTTTAGGAGCAGCTGGATCGATGAAAAATGCTACACTTGGAGCAAGGCTGTTGAAAAGACCGATAATTGAATGGAAGCTGGAATGAGGAAAAAATTCTCTTCATTCATTGAGCTTCTTGTTAAAAATAATAACTATCTTTTTCATCATTTACATGTACGCCACCGTCAAAACTTACATATTATCATCAAACCGGCTTCTAGTGAAACATAAATCTTTTCATCAATCCAGCTCCTAGTTTAACAGGTATATTTTGATCATTCCAACTTCGATTTCGGCTCATCATCCCAGCTTTCATTTGAAAACGCATTCTTTTCATCAATCCAGTCTTTATTTGATAGTGCATTTCATTCCGTTTACGAACAAAACTCCTAGAATAAATATTGTCAGAAAATTGTCATCTATTTAGTTGGTTTTTGATCCCAATATATCTAACATGTAGTACTCTTCTTGTGTGCACTTGGGTATTGGACTAAGTTTTTCATTTACCTTAGGGTTTAGGGCTTAAATAGGAATCGTTGCCTTTAAGGATTGACTTTGCCTTTATAAGCTGATACTCAATGGGACGGACCAGAGCGTGCTTGGCTGTTGTTTGGTTATGACCTGTGTGTCTTGAGACGGTGATCTCATTTTGCGTATTTTGAAAGCCAACGCCTCTCTTGGGTAGTTAAGCTAACTTATGACAAAGTTCGTGCTGCTTCTCCTGACACTGTTCGTTCAGCACTGGTGTTCAAACTGCTCGCTGCGTTACAGGGCCGTACTGAGCTATAATTGCTAGTATCAATCCGTCTGGACTTTGACAGTGAGATCCCAATCCTAGAGAAAGGAGGGGCGACACCAAATCATCTTCGATATGGAACGGTGTCGTTAAAAAATAAACAACGATACCATTCCGCCGTGCGCGCCTGTGCTTAACGTCAATCTGGCGCCCCACATTTTGAAAATAGTGCATTCCATGGAATATTAAGTTATTCCATCCTGAAATTTGCGCCCTTTCCACATTTGCGCTCTGGGCCACGGCCCCGCTGGCCCCCTCTCGGTACGGCTCTGCTGCGTTGTATCCTTTCGACTTCCTTGTCGTGAGCTTAACTGCCGGCACACTCGGTGGTTGGACTGGGAGCGCCTCTGAGTCGATTTGAAGATCTTGAAGAGGCTCTATATAAAGTTTCATTGTTTGATTGATTTATTTATACATAGGCCTACATGTAAACCAATCAATCAAACAATGAAACTTTATATAGGGCCTCTTCAAGATCTTCAAATCGACTCAGAGGCGCCTTCAGTCCAACCATCGTCAAAGAGGACAGATTTAACATGAGAAGAGCAGAAAGAAGAGGAGGAGGTCCTAGATAAAAGCCGGAGGTCCAGAGGAAACCCATTTCAAGTGGTTGGGCCAATGCAGAAAAGGCACGATGCTGCTGCATTTATGACAGTGCGTGAGAATGGAACGCTGAGCAGGCTGAGAAGAGTAAGTAAGGTAAAGTGAGTTAGTAAGAGCAAACATAATACATTCACACATCGAAAATATACATTCATGTAGGCCTATTTCTGCTAAAGTCTTAAGTACTCAAGGCCCTACACTGATAGGCGATGTAGACTATCTTGCTAGACTCTACATTTATTAGCTCGTGGTCTTCGGTGTCCTCTGACCGTGGCCTGTTAACGCGATGAAGGTGTGATCATTTCGTTCCCTATAGTTATCAGAAAGGGGAATTGCCGTACCGATCTCTTTTCAAGTTTTCTGCTTGATGATGTTGCGCATTTTGCTCGTTGCCGTTTTGTAGTATTTTTTGATTTGATAGACCAATTCTTTATTATACTAGACAAGTTACTTAAATATTAGAACGTTTCGAGTTTGTGTCGTCTGTGATCAGCCGATTTCCCTTCCCGTTGAATAGGAGATTGTGTGGTTTGTCGTCGGAATTCTGAGGTTGTGTGTTATTATAATTTCATGGAAATTAGAAATTTTTCTATTAACTGTTAACGAGCCTCTTTTCAGCAGTCCAAGGGCACATCCAGCAATACATGGAAATATACATGAAAGCGAAACTCGGTCGCGATGAAAAGTTATTGACCACCAATTAAATTAATAAATGATATAAATGTCTAAAACAGACAGCAATGTATTCAACATTTCGTTATCAGATGTCTATTAATTAATAAGTAAAAGAGAAAAGACACAATGAATAAACGGATATAAATTAATCAAACAGAAAATAATAATAATATCTGCTGTCAACTCAAACAAAAACATTAATCAGCACACATGAAAGGCTAATATTAGCAATCATTTATTTGCTCAAATGCTTCTTTTGCTTTCATTGTAGTAGTGAATCCGATTTTCGTCAACTTCACTGAGAGAATCGACTCAATAGTAATGAAAAAAGTGCTGGCAGTGACTAAACTTCGAAATAAAATCTATGTATTCTATCAATCACTTTCTGAATCCCATGTAATCTGTGTCTTTGAGGATCGTAATCGATTTAGTCTTCAGAAGGAAATCGGGATAGAAATGGGAGATGGCGTAGACATGGTATCCTGTGAGAAGGAAAATTGTCTCTATCTCTCTGACTTTATGTGGAAGTGCGTCTGGAAGATCACAAGAAAAGCAAATGACAAACACAAAATCATCAGATGGCTGAACATTAATTACGCTCCACTCACTCTGTCAGTGTCCAGGAATGGTCACTTATTGATAACTAGTGAATATTCATTAGGTCTGATTATCTATGGATCAGATGCAGAACTTCTTCGATCCATTTCGTTTCCAAGAGACATCTATGATCCAATTCATGCAGTGGAAACATCCATCGGAAATTTCTACATACTACACCATCAGATGGAAGAATTGTGATATGGCCAATCAATTGGGTTTGTGACAGACAAGACGTGGGTAATAAGTGAGTTGGCTAGCGATGGTCAGGCGGTCATCCATCGATTTATTGCCTCAAATGAAATAGAAAAACTGAATGACCCTGAATACCTCTCACTCGATTCAGACGATCGAGTGTTTGTGGCTGACAAAGGAAATCATAGAGTGACTCTTCTGGACTTCGATCTCAAATGGAATCAAATTCTTTGCCCAACAAAAGAGAAAGAGGAAAAGGAAGCGGAACAAGAGAAGATGAATCGATGGCCGCGGAGATTGTATTACGATGAAGAACAGAAACAACTGATCGTCGGAACAGTACATTATCGTCCATGGTCAATTTATGTTTACACATTGAGTGGAAAATAACTCACTATTCATGGAAATATTTCTACAAACATTTTGATTACAATGAATTTCAATGTTTGGAATCTATCTTCTAATATTCATTGATGCATCAATATGATATTTACAGATGTAGGCTAATTGAGTTTATTGTCTAAAAAATTGTTAGTCCAAAGACTCCAAATAGCAGAGGTTACTTGTATTTGAAACATACTAAGCGCTGTGTCGATCAATTAGATGTTTATTGAATATGAAGTCAGTGTTTGTTTTAATTAATGCAAGGACACCACACTTTTCACAATATTAGAATGGAATTTACCTGTGCCTTGTAACGCACAGCGTCCTTTTTAAGGACACTTTTTTTCATTTTATTTCATGAAATATTTTTTGGCGCTTGATCTCTTATTTTGTAGTCATAAGACATATGATAATAAATAGCACCGTGGAAAAATTGATGCATTAATGGGTTAATTAAAGAGGACAAGTGAGGCATTCGAAACAAATTAAATCTGATATCAGCTCGCAAAATTCTGATTAAAACTCGATCATCGTCTGTCAACGGCTTCATTTTGCGTCACTAATGACAGTCAAATATGACCAGTATGCCCTGTTAAAAACATTTTCTGAAAATAAAAAAAACTGTAAAGAATGAGTGCAGAAAAGATAACTAATTGACTGAATGACTAACCGATTGTCGATACCTACTATATAAGTCTAATTAACTGAATTATAACACCCTATGAATCTCGTGTTCGTGTTTCTTGGAAAAGCATATCGCTCATTTAATTATTATCAGAAATACGAGTCACCTACCATTAGTAAACGAGGCAGGTGCTTTTCCCTTTAAGCAGCGAAATGTCTGCTCTCTAAGACATTGAATCTTCCAGCGGATCACACATCTTAACGTTATTGTATCTTTCTATGTTAAAAAACTGGTGTAATGACAGGCCTACATTCAATGACGTATTGCTGCCAAGAGCGATGACGTTTTGCAATAAGTAGACGCGAATCTTTGAGTCAGCCTAAGTTTTGATACCGTTTATGGAGCATGACATAGGCCTAATGTCTTTCAGATGTTCATAGAGTTCCAATTAGCGGTAATAATAAGAAAAAGCATCGTTAGTAGAGCAATCAGAGAAAAATATATCATGCAACACAAAAGCGAACAGCATTAAAGCCTTGCAGCATAGCAGAAGCGAACATAATAGCGAAAGCAATGGTTAATGTTGTCGGGCACGTGGATTTCTGCACTGATAATAAGAATACATAAAACAGTAATGGAATTAAATGATAATATATAGTAATGTATAAAACTAATATATACAGTATCGAATGTGGTTTAAAAGATAAGTCTCGTCTCCCATCTAACACCTTATACTGCTATCATTTGGTACAAGACTTGAAGCAGAACCAGGTGACCTAATCCGACTTTGATGGACATCCTTCGTTTTACTCACTCAAACGAGGCACAAAAGCTAAATAAGTCTCATTCTATCACTCTCAACTCAGACGATCAATTGTTTGTGGCTGACACTGGAAATGATAGTGTGATTCTCTTAAACTCTCAAGATTGTGCTCATTTCATCGTATAGGGCATAATATATCTATGATGACTGTGAGTTCGAAGATAATATACGAAGGGGGGTCGAGGAGGCTAAGTCCCCCACCTGTTACAGATAGGGAACACGTTATACGTTTGTCCGCCCCCACATTTTTTATCCGTCTCAATGGGCGTCTCCCCATCTCTCAGAAGTGATCGCTGCCTCTGTCGACGAGAGATCCCATGCCAACGTGGTTGCTCAAGTCCTGCGTCGAAATACTCGCTATGTACATTGCGTTCGTCTTTAACATCTCGTTAGCCGCTGGTGAGTTCATTACGTGCAACAAGGAGACGTATTTCATCCCTCGCCTCAAGAAGTCAGTGCTTCTTCGTTTCAAATTGCTGAGTTATCGACCGTTTTCCAATTTGTCGCTCCTGTCAAAGCTTCTCGAGCGTTTGGCCAGCGTCCAGCTGACTGAGTACCTGGTGTCAGCCAGTCTTCTTCCGGTCCACCAATCTGTCTACCGGAATAGCCACTCGACTGAGGCTGCCCTCCTGAAGGTTGTCATTGATATCATCGAAGCGGTCGACGCGGGTAACTACGCTCTTCTCGGCCTCCTGGATCTTTCATCTGCATTCGATACGGTTGACCACGACATCCTGATCGAGCGTTTATCAAGAACGTATGGTGTCCGTTCGGTCGCGCTGGACTGGTTTCGCTCCTACCTCTGCAATTGTCACTAGATCGTGCTCTTTGACGGGACTTTCTCATCAGCCCGCCCTCTCAGCTGCGATGTCTTACAAGGCTTCGTGCTGGGACCGCTCCAATTCCTGCTATGCACCACTGATGGAGAGACCGCTGCGTCTCATGGGCTGTCGTCACACTTCTACGCCGATGACACGCAGCTTTACACGTCAGGGTCTCCTTCCGTGATGGCCATCTGCGTCGCCGAATGGAGCCTGGTATTGAGCGCATTGAGGAGTGGATGCGATCCAATCGACTGCGGTTTAACCCCGAGAACACCGACTTCCTATGGTACGCCACAGGCAGACGGTGTCAACACCTTGACAGGGCCGCGTTTACGGCGCTTTATATATCGGCGTTGTTATTATTATTATTGTTATTATTGTTATTATTATTATTATTATTATAATTACTATTATTATTATTATTATTATTATTGTTATTATTATTATTATTATTATTATTATTATTATTATGCTGTTATCGCCCATGATGAGCTAAGTGAGTGTTGGCAATGTCCCGAAGAGGCAGGCGGCGTTCCCACTATTATTATTATTATTATTATTATTATTATTATTATTATTATCATCATCATCATCATCATCATCATCATCATGACTATTAATTCATCGTGCCTTCTTGTGAATTATTAGACTGCACCTTGTTGTTTTATAGATATTCATGTGATCTGCTTAGGATGAATCAGTACACCATATTTTGATAATTGCAGTGCAACTGATCTGTCAATTCTATTCTTCAGTGGCGCATTTGTTAAGACGTGCGCCTGGCTCCGAAATCTCAGAGGGCGCCAAATGACTGAAAACTTTTTACAATCATACAAAATAACTTGTTTAACATTTGAATAATTTATAACATAACATGTTCTCTATTTGTTGCAGATAAGCATTAGCATACAAATGTATTGCTGTAATAATTCATGATTGCTTTGTTGATTTCAATCAATTGGCTCAGTTAGCTATGTTGGCAAGGGCAAATAGGCTGCGTGTTATGAGCCTCTTTGCTCCTAGAAGTTGGCTTTTAAATATTCCTGTGCTTTTTATATAAAAATCAAAATAATTTCAAATTACTTTAAAATATCTTCTATAACTAATCATAATTATAGTCATTAACACTAACAAAAACGGCTTCCAATTCAACTTTGTGAGGTTTGATAGGTTACATGATAGGTTAATAGCACCAGAGTCTCTGGGTCCCGTTTACTGAAACCACGTCTCTGCTATTCTTCAGACTTTCCAACTCTTCATCTGGAATTTAGCTTTGCTCGCGTGTTTAGTTCACTGATTTTTTTTGAATGTTGTGTAATCATTAACAATCCGTCGTTTTATTCGTTCAAGCCAAACACAGAAACTGAATTATCCTCGCTACAGGTTATCACTCGATTCAGAGGACCAAGTGTTTGTGGCTGATACGGGAAATGATAGATTGGTTCTTTTGAACTCTGATATTCCATGGAATCAGAGTCTTTGCCTATCAACAGAAGAAAAACAAGATAAAAAAGATTTTAAAAAAGAGACGGAAATCCGAAGGCCGCTGAAACTGTTTTACGATGAAAGAAAGAAGCAACTGATCGTCGTTGGAGGATATTTTTATTTCAGGGGATTTAATATTTACCCTTTGATTAGGAAATAACTCATTCGCAAGATTCGATCAAACATTAGCACTTATTATCTAGAAGGATTTGCCCGGTAAATCGATTAACATAATAATAATTATTAGTATTTTTAACGTTCGCAAATTCTGGGAGAAATAGAAATCCCAGACGCATCTAATTTTTAATAAAATATAAATCATGTAACAATTGTCATGAAATGTTCGCTTATCATTAGTAAAATTTCGGTTCTACGTCTTTTGATCCACCATCAGTTGATCTCCCGTCAGTTGATTCCCGTCATTTGATCCCCTAGTCAATTGATCATCTCGTCAATTGATCCTCTGCCTATTGAACCCATTCAATTGATTCAACATTCATGTTTCACTTGCGACCTTCTCCATTTATTAAAAGAACGACGTAACAGAGCACGAAATCTAAAAAGGATAAGAAATTGCTAAAGCGTAATTGAGAGTCATCGCATGATTAATTTAAGAGCATAAAGTCCTAAGCATAAGTGTCTACGCATGCGATAAATGAGGCATTGCTCGGAGATATAAATCAATCTCCGACCGGCCGTAAGCGTGTGCAGCGCGGTTGACAGGAGCCTCAAGCAAGCGAGATCGTTCTGTTGCCTGATGTTCCATACCGACAACTCCGTGTAGAAATATATAGTTAGTCCTGGACGAGTGACACGAAACCCGGATAAGTGACATGAAGCCTGGATGAGTGACATGAACCTAGGGAATTGCTTTGTTATTTTCCTAATCTGTAAAATCAATCTTTTGTTTACTAACGGTCTCAGCTACAAGTCTGTGACGTGCAGTTTAGAGATTCATTTAGGACGAATATGCAGGGGATCAATTGACGTGGGGATCAATTGACGGGGATCAGCAACTGACGGGGATCAATTGACGGGGATCAATTGACGCGATACCAAAATTTCTTAGATTCTACATTTGATAGAAGACACCAACAAGTGGTTGATTTTCATTTGCACTTTGTGGTTGTATTTTGTAGGCCCTAATTTCGACAATTCCTGGGGCACCGCCAAATATGCTAGGCCCAATTTCTATTTCTTTTTTACACTGTCAAATGTCACCATAAATGCAACGACTAGATATAATGGGTTTATATAGCAAGTAGGCCTACGCTACATTTGATAGTTCATACAAGGAACTCAATCGAATGCAGAGGTTATTGAACTTGATTATATTTAGCTAAAATTTGCATTTGCTCTGTGTCAACGAGGTGTCGTGGACTCCATTTTTTAGCGATAAAAAGTGTCATCGCTTCATGTTTAGATTCTCGATCTCTGCGTACACTAATTTCAGGCAATACGATGCATCACACGTCTATCTGTTGGGTGTTCCCTATTAACTATCCTCTGTCCGGTTATTGAGCATGCTATGCTTCCAACTGCGTGGTTTGCATGATGGTGGATCTAGTCCATCATTGCATGTACCGGTTTTGTCTAGGACAGGCGTATACCAAAGTACTCAATGGCCTTGTTAATGTGGCTCTGGACTGCGTTGAATTCACTGCGGACCAGCATGGCGACGCTTTCATGTGTTGCGATGAGCACCAGCATTTTCTCGTTCGAGGACAATGCCGTGTATGAAACCGACAACCATCGCCAACAATGTGATACGCTCCACCATCATATCTAGTCTGTTCCCGCACACGGGCCATCCAGCGCATTACAGTTCTGTGTATACGCTTATAGCACAGGCCTTATACGCTCATTCACAAGTTTCGGTATCACACAGGAAGAATTATTGTTAAAAAGGGTCTAGGTTCTGTTATGGCCATGTGATGTATGGAACGTCATTTTTCAGTGTCGTCCAGCGAAGGCAACGGTTTGTGAGGTACCTAAAACGCAGCGTCAATTGTCTCGATAACCAACGAACCTAAAACGTTGCAATAATTGCGTTATGGAAGTCAATTAGATCAGATCATTCCTTAACAATCATCGATAAATAAGGTCATTCAACTTCCTGGTGGTGCCAGATTGCCTTCTTTAAACATTGTCTAGTGGTTCTTCGATGATAACAAACGTAGGCTGATATGAGACAGTTTTCACATTCAGCGGTCATGTCATGTCACGTCGTCATCGTCGCTTCGAGACGGTTGACTACATAAATGGGAGAGTGATGTCAAATGCTTTCTGTCTCTTACGATGCTCATTAAGTTTGTGCCTCTTAAACCAGTCCACGCCATGGCATTGTCAAACCAGCAGATTCTGGATCTTCCACGACTTCGGCTTCCTTCCATTATACCCAACATCACACTGTTCTCAATACTGTCTTTAGGCTGTCTCACGATGTGCCCGAAGTACCGCAGTTTTCTGGATTTGCTGTGGCACAACAGTTTGCAGTCAACTTTCGCCATTTGATACACTTGTTCAGTTGTCACCATTGCTGTCCATGGAATTCTGAGCAGTTTCCTCATGCACTTGTTCTCAAATGCTTGTATGCGTTTCTCTTCTTCTTTCTTTATTGTCCACGCCTCACAGCCATACGTTGCTACTCGCCAAGCCAAGGCCTTCATGAGTCGCACTTTGGTTTTAGTACTGACTGATTTATTTTTCCAGATGCTTACCAACTTAAACATGACTGACATTTCCATGGCTAATCTTGATTTTACCTCACTCGTGCAGTCCCCGTCCTTCTTTACTCTGTTCCCCAAGTATGTAAATGAGTCCACTTGTTCCAGTTTGTATCCGTTCACTTTGATCAAAAGTGCGTCATTGTTATTTGTCATTACTTTTGTCTTTGCTACGTTAATCAGCATACTGTATTCTTTTGCTGATATCTCAACACGTTGCACCAACTCCTGTAAATCCTCTGGTGAAGTGGCCAGTAGCCCGATGTCATCAGCATATCTAAGGTTATTAATAGTCTTCCCTCCAATCCTGAATCCCTTGTTGTAGCCCAGTAGTGCTTTTCGCATTACCTGCTTTGCCAGAATGTTAAACAGGCTTGGTGATAAATTACATCCTTTTTGGACTCCTTTCTTGATACTAAACCATGTCAACATAATTCTGTCTGTCTTGACAGTAGCTCGTTGTTGTTTGTAGAGATTTCGCAATAGCTGAATGAGGTGGGATGGGAAACCCATCTTCATCATGGTTATCCATAGTTGATCGTGTTGAATCATGTCAAAAGCTTTTGTAAAGTCAATGAAGCAGAGGTACAGTGGATGATTCCTTTCTCTCGCTTTCTCCAAGATGATTCTTAAGTTCACAATTTGATCTCGAGTGCCTCTTCTTGGTGTAAAGCCAGCCTGTTCTTCAGCGATCTCTCTTTCCAGCTTGGTCTGGATGCGTTCCAGTATCACTCGTAACAAAATCTTACTGGCATGCGAGACTAGCGCAATTGTTCTGGGATTACCACAGTGAAGTAGATTTCCCTTCTTCGGCAGTGGAATAAAAATTGACTTTGACCATTCTTCTGGCCAATCCCCGGCGTCCCCATACGTCCACACATATCTAGTGTAGTTTTGTCAGGGTCATATCTCCACCAAATCTAAACAGCTCAGCGGCTATGCCATCTGGGCCTGGTGACTTCCGCGTAGCTGCTTTCAATATGGCTCGTTTTATCTCTCCTTTTAGTGGCGGTGGTTCCCTTTCTTGTATTTCGAATTTTATGTCTTCTTCCTCTTTCTCATTGTTGTAGAGTCCTTCGCAATATTCTTTCCATCTTTGATTTACTTTTTCCGGTTCTACAAGTTTTTTTTAATTGTCAATGATGGCTGTGGTTCGAGGCTTGAACGAGCCAGTAAGCTTCTTCACCATTTGGAATACAAATCTGGTGTTACCTTTCCTATCCTTCTCCTCCAGAAAGTTGCACGTGGTGAGCTGTCTAAGCGTTAGGCATTTCTGCAATATGGAATTCCACGGAGCTCACTTGCAAAAGGATTGATAAACTTTGACCATACACTGATCAGCTTGGGTAGATTTAAACGAGTGTTCGATGATGCTCAAGAAGACGAGTTATGTCACCATGCTATTGAGATGCAGCGCCGTTTCCATAGACTATCGTTTCTTGATTTGAGGTCTCTGGCATTTCAGTATGCTGAGCGTAATGGATTAGAGTATCCCTTCAAAATAAAAGAAAAGCTGGCTGGGAAGGATTGGGCATCTGATTTCATTAGACGATGCACAGAACTAAGTCTAAGGACTCTTGAAGCAACCAGCATAGCTCGTGCAATCGGTTTTAACCAAGTACAAGTGGGAAAGTTTCTCACGATTTTAAATGAGAAACTGGTAGGGCTTGATCCACACCAGATTTTTAATATAGACGAGAGTGGTATTACCACTGTACAAAAACTAGAAAGAATAGTTTCACAAACTGGTTGCAAGCAGGTTGTCCGAGTTGTTAGTCAAGAGAAAGGTATCACAACTACGGTTGTATGCGTAATGAGTCCATCAGATGTTTTTGTACTACCGATGATCCTCTTTCGACGAAAAAATATGAACGACAGGTTGATGCGAGGTGCACCTCAGAAGTCAGTTGGAGCTCCATCTTCTAGTGGATGGATGGATACGGCAATCTTTTTGAAATACCTGAAGCATTTCATTCATCATGTGAGACCTAATAAGAACAACCGATGTCTTATCATTTTGGATGGGTATGCCAGTCACAAGTCATTGGAAGCTGTTACTCTGGCTAAAAGAACAACAATATAACTATGGTCACCACTCCACCTCACACCAGTCACAGACTTCAACCCCTTGATATTACATTTCTTGGGCCTCTCAAAAAGAGGTACAATCGTGAGTTGGACAAGTGAATGGTTGCAAATCCAGGCAAGCGCGTTACGGAATACGAAGTAGCCGAATTATTTGCAAATGCGTATGAAAGTACTGCTTCGCTTGATAAAGCGAAGAAAGGTTTCCAGAAGACAGGCATTTTTTCTTATAACCCTAACGTTTTTGCAGATGAAGATTTACTTCCTTCAACAGTGACTGAGTGTGTTATGCCTTTGGAAACCCTTGAAATAGCTAACAGCTTACAGATTGAAATTGCAGAACATATGGAACCATCCGAATCTCGTGTTGCAGATGCTGGAAACAAATGGGAAAACATTGCCAAAAAAAGCTTGTGCCGGATTGATTCGTTATAAGAAGTCGAGAAGTGATCGACCGCCTACTTCTTTGCATCTTAGACCAGAACTACCACGGGCACCATCATGGCACAACCGAAATATACAATCACCACCATCATTTATTCCAGAATCCTTAGATGCTGCTGAAATAAACCGACCAGCAATCAATGTGTTACTTACCTGCTCATCCGAGCCGGCCAGTATTCCAGAACAGTACCAACCACAAATCGACCAACCGGCAATCGAAGTGGAACTTGTCTGCTACTCCGAGCCAACGAATATTCCTGAACAGTACCAGCCACAAATCGAACAACCGGCAATCGATTATGCCCATGAAACTGAGCCAAACCATGATGATGAAATGAACGAGCCTAGTCTCGACACTAGTCCTAATTTGTATTGTTCTCCCAAGCTACCAACGATGCTAAACTGCACAAACACAGCAGCTCACAATCCCAAGCAGCCAATGTGTCATTGCTGAAAATCAGTCCATATCCGCACATGGATCGAGAAGTAGAGGTCAAACGCAAAGCGGAAAGCTCATGCGTCCTAACGAGTACGCCTTATAAAATTCTACTCGAGGATAAGAAGCAGTCGGCTAAGAAGCGACCTCGCAAGAGACTTAATCTAGAGGAAAATGTTAATAAGAAAAGTTTTTAAAAAATGTAAAGAGACACATACAGAGACGACTAGCTGCACTTCACAGTTTCCCGAGGCTACAGGAAAGGAAATAACCCAGAAGCAAAAGCAGAACCAGGAAAAGATGAACCAGAAGCAGAAGAGCCACAAACAGGAGAACCAGAAGCAGAACCAGCAACTGGTGAAACAGAAGCAGAAGGCTCCAAAACAGAAGAACCAGACACAGAAGCAGCAGTTGAAAAGTACCAGAAAGACATACAGATCGAGGACACAAACTTCCATTGCATTTATTGCAGAGAGCTTTACAGCGATCCACCAGAAGAAACTTGGATACAATGTTTAACATGCAAGCACTGGTGTCATGAAAGCAGCGCCCCTATTGAGCCAGACAACAAGCAGTTTTATTGCGATTACTATCGCTAACTATCAATTTTTCTTGATCAAGATTACACATACGACATTCAGTTTTCATTTATATTTGTAATGGTTAAATAAATAATTAAGGTAACTTGCTACGATATATGACTGCCTCCATGTCAAACTGCGCCACCATTTTGGGCATGAGTGGCAGTGCATGCCACTCATGCCCAAAATGGAGGGTAAGAGGGTCATCAATTTCAATTTGCATTTTTGCTTATTTTACTAAATATTCTGTCATTTATGGTCGATGTTGAATGTCTTTATGTCGACTCTGCTAGTTGCCAAGAAGCCTACGAAAAATGGTGGCACAATGTTGTGTATTAATGAAAATATGACGTATCTTCTAAAAAGGTGCCCTTCTTGCCCCGGTCTTCCCCTACGTAGGTAGGCTTACCATGTGGTACGGGCAAAAGCTAGATGGAAATATTTTGCAGCCTGTTTTATTATTATCTTAAATTTGGCTCATCACAGCAATATCCGCCTAGTTCGTAGGCCTACATGGCAAATAGACTTAGGCCTACAGCTTAGTCAGAATCACAGCAAATTGGTGGTGATGACGATAGCAGTAGCAGTAGTATCATATATTAATTGTAGTTGCATTGCTAATTGAAAAAATGCATACAAAAACAATTCGGCGATTTCAATAATTTACATTTATTCCTTAAACAGAGTTTTATTTTGGACTAAATATGACATCTCCTCTGATTCCTTTAACTGTAATATCAAACAACACCATCACTTCTCATTAAAAAATATTTGCAATAGCAATAATGAACAATAATGTGCAATAATAGCAACGAACACAACGTTGTCGATGAAATTCTAACATGTAGGCCTACCTTAACTTAGCACCAATATGCAAAATAACAATCGCTATGAAAGTAATAAATAAAACAGTGAATCAAAAGCATGTAAACATCTCAAAGTAAGTTACATCCCTATGTGTATATATGTCTAGACCTATCTAACAATTGAGTGCAACCCAACGTTTCTGATTTGCCACTAAGCACGATATATGCGGCAATACGACAGTTCATGAACACAATGTTACCTGTTAGATTTTAGCTTTCGTTTGCAAGTATTCCTACATTGAAATAGTGTCTCCGAGTTCATACTCGTTATCGTAGTCATCCTCTTCTTCCGTTTCCTTTTCAAAGATTTCTAATTTTGTTTCTTCAGATTTTCCTGCCTCAGCGCTCAGTTTCTTAGTATTTGCGAAAAAGAAAATTAGAAAACCAGAAAAATGTCTGAAGCATGTGACTGTTCTAATCTAAAGCCATGAGCACGGCACTAGTCTATTCACGATTACCTCTTCTGATCACCACGTGACCATTGACCACTGACCACATCAGAATTCAATGTCAATGTCCGAAGCAAAGGCTAATAACTCTTTAGGACGTCTGTCTACGTTGTAAATTGTGATCGCTTCTTGTAGGACTAATAAAAAGCTATTTCCACCATTATTTCAGTTATAGTATTCTTCAAGTCCTTTTACAACTCAATTTAAATTGAAACCCTTTATTATCAGCTCTATAGGCAGAGGTACATGTAGCTCTGATTTCAATGACTACGGTATCTCCTTCTTGCTCACAATCTGCAGTCTATAATAATAATGATACAAGATATGTGGTTATAAGGAGTAAGATTTGTTTTTGCTATAAATAGACGCCAATCACTGAACAAGATGTACTTTTCATGACTCATCACACATATTTTCTGTAACGTTATAACAGTAGGCCTACTGCCTCCATTCCTCATATGCAGACAACTTGTAATGACGTTAACGTTTGTAATTCTAAAAATATTGTTAATTAAAGCAAACTTTAAGCTAAGCTCATTAAGTATAAAGGCCACCTCAAATTGACTTCTGCATATATAGGAGAACAATGGGTTGCTGTTTAGGAAAACGAAAAAGAATCGATCACAAAAGACAGACACTTGGCATAAGCGAGGATTTTGTGAACACAGAACGCATGAGATTCAATAGGTCTCTCTTTCCGAGCGTAAATTATGATCTCTCAAGTTGGAACATGTTAGGCCCGCGTTCTGCGAATTTTTCAGATTCCGAAGGTAAGCGAGAAGAAAGTTTTTGCTTACAAATATATAGAAAATATCGACGACGTAAAAACTGATAATGTTTGGTTGGGAAAAAATGCAAAGTTTGGAGTTTTAATAAGTATAGATTGATCCTGCTTAGTGAGTCCACTGGTAATTTACTCTCAGAAAATAAAATGAAACAATGTGTTGATCTACATATACTCCAAGGAATTTCACGGATTTTACTTGTGGAATGTCAATATTATCAATTTTAACCTTTCCCTTCTGCGGTGGTATTGATTTCCTATAAGAGCAGAAAACAATTTAAGTTGTTTTTGTCAGATTGAGAGATAATTTATTTGCCTTAAACCAGTCCGATACTAGTGCAAGTTCATGATTAAGTATCCTAAATAGTTTGTCATAGGATTTATGAGATAAAAAACATTTGAATCGTCCGCAAAAATAACAAAGTGAAGAACAGACGATATGTTAGGAAGGTCATTGATGTATATCAGGAGTAACAGAGGACTTAGTATGGAGCCTTGTGGCACCCCGTATTTTACTAATTTAAATATAGATTTTATGCCATTGAACTTAACTTGTTGCTGCCTTCGGAATATGACAAATTCGCAGAACGCGGGCCATAGGTGGTGTCATTTACGCGCGGAAAGAGAGACCTATTGAATCTCATCGGCAGCAACAAGTTAAGTTCAATGGCATATAATCTATATTTAAATTAGTAAAATACGGAGTTCCACAAGGCTCCAGCCTTAAATAATAGCCTTAGCCTTAGATAATCCTTAAACCATGAAAGAGGGATACCTCGGATTCCATAATTTTCTAATTTTTTTATTAGTATACTGTTGTGGTGGGCTCCTCTCTCGCCAGCTCCTTCTTCCAGATGACGAGATTACCGCCGGTTCTTTAGATACCGGTAGATATAAACACCACTCATCCTATCTACACTTACTAGAGTTATTAGTGTCCTTTAGAAATGTTTTTCTGGTTTACGTTGAAGACGGGATTCCCAACTACGTTGAATGCCCTTATCGTCATTTTTTTAACCTCTTCCCCAGTTCCGAAACAAGTCCTTGTTCCTTCGCCTGCCGCACTATATGAACCCTTCTAGAGGCGATTTCCTTCGCCATCCCAAACGCAAAACTCGTATCTCTATTGGACGACTGATCACCTGCTGAAACTATTACTAAACCTGGTTTGTCGGATCTAGGTGGCCCTAGCATAACGTCAATCACTTGAGGCGTACAGTTAATGTTTTACCAACGGCGGTAATCATTAGAGTTATACAGCCTAGTAGGTTGCGCCGTTCGTATCGGAATTGTGCCTTATTCTTGATCAGTGTCAACAAGCCGGTTCGGACCAGACCTTCAGCTGGTTCATGAATTCCTTGTCCGTGAGTCGCAGAGATGGGAGGGGCAGGCGGCTCTAACGTCTGCCTCGAGGTGTCGGGTTTCTTTGCTTGACACTCCGTTGATATTTGCATACTTCTCGCCGTCTGTATTGAGGCCGTCTGCCTCTGGCGAAACCCATTGATGTCTCCCCTCTCAGGTTTCAGGAAGTCAACTTCATTCGTAGTTCTTCCACGCCTCTGCTGTCAGTCGATGACTTTTATATAGCGCCATCGTCCAGAGTTTCGCGCGTAACAACTGTGATCTACGGAATCAAATGCTTTGGCTAAATCTAAAAAAAGATTCTATAGAGTAATCATAATTATCAATGGCTTGAGTTATCTTATCCTGTATGTTTATGAGAGGCATAGATGTTGTATGGCTTGGTCTAAATCCATGTTGCAGATTGAGGAGGATATTTATTTTTTGGAAATGTAGCTATATAGTCTGTGGTACATAACTTTTTCAAGTAATTTAGAGAAGTAGGGCAATATGGATATAGGTCTAGAATTTGTAAAATCATCTCTATTTCCCTGCTTGAATATTGGTGTAACCGTAGATCTTTTCATTTCACTAGGTAATACTCCTGTTAATAATGAACAGTTAGTTATATCCTCTGGGGCTGCTATAAAGGACAGAAGTGGTCCGACCATACTTGGATCAAGTTGGTTCGGTCCAGAACTATGTGAGAGTTTAAGAGATTGACTAATCTTCAGTAACTCTTCTGGTGATATTGGAGTAACTGCAAAGGAATTAACATGTGGGAGTTTTAAATGCTCCACGAAGGAGCAAGTAGGATCTGGATTTTTTCAGTTAGATTTTTAGCAATGTTAGTAAAGTAATTATTAAACTTCTCAGCCATTAGCTCACTGTCAGTGATCACCTGACCATTTATGGTAAGAGATTCAGTTCCCGCGTTCTCATTTTTCGAGCTAACTATGGTTTTTATAATGTTCCAAGTCTTTTTAATGTCACAACTATATTTTACAAATTTGGGATCATAATAATTACGCTCAAATTTTATTTTGATTGTCTTAAATTTATTTCTATATGCAATAAACCTACTTTTATTTATCTGGTTTGGATTTTTTATATTTTTTAGGTACAGTTTATTATTTTGCCTGCACGATTTAAGTAATCCCTTTGTCATCCAAGGATGGTCAAAAGAGCTACGACTGCGTTTATTGACTTGTTTCAGAGGGAAGGCCAAGTTGTATGCATTCGTATACATGTCGAGGAAGGTTTCATAAGCTCTATTGGGGTCGCTTCCTATAAACAGGTCTGAGACTGAATCAAAATTTAATTGCAACGATAGCATTCTGAATTTATCCATGGATTGATCATTTACGACCCTGGTTGTGGTTGATTCCAGTTTGTCAATCTTTGTCATCTCCGTTGAGTACCAGGCAATAATTGGCAAATGATCCGAAATATCAGTAACAATAATGAAGGAATTCACAATTCTAGGCCAGATATTTGTGAATATATTATCGATAAACGTTGAGGTAGTATCAGTAATCCTTGTGGTTTGTAGTATAGCAGGCAGAAAGTGGTAAGAAGAAATACAATCAAAGAAGCCGCTTGTCATTGCATGATCAGCGTGCTGGAGTAGATCGACATTATAGTCACCCATTAAAATTAATTCCTTCTTTGTTTCAGTTAATTCAGATACTAGTTGGTTAAATTCATCAATAAATAGTTGCAGATTTTGACCGGGTGGTCGATATATAACCCCTATTATAGGGTCTGTGGTTTTCTGCTGTGGAATTCTTATAAATAAGCTCTCGTAGGTACTGTGTGAGGAGTTATGGTTGAGTGGAGATAATGGTTGGAAGCCTATTTCTTTCTTAACATAAATTCCTACACCACCTCCACGACCACTATCCCTGGGTTTTTGTATAGAATTATATCCTTGAATCTGTACTGTGTCCGATAAAGTGGCCTCCAACCATGTTTCGGTCACTGCCAGAATCCCAACAGGCAATTTGTGCAGAAGGAGCTGTATGTCGGTGAGTTTAGGTGAGATACTTCTACAGTTGATGAACGAACAGACATGCATGGCCGATCCTAATTGAGAAGCTAATTGAGAAGGAGTGGTATAACCGTTATCCACTGGTCTACCCACGTAGTAATAATTATCCGGATCTGGGTCAGGATTGTTTATTAAGGGTTTTTCCATTGTACCCTCATTAAAATAATTGAGTTTTAGGCTTTCTATAATTTTATGTGAGCCTACTGTGGGTTTCTGTGCATGCAGCAACTTAGTTAACTAGTTTAGTTATTAAAACTCCTATATTTTGTTGACCTGCTGTTATTTAAACTTTGCTGTGTAAAGGTACACGTAGGCCCGGCTAGCCCGCTTGGGTCCCTTAAGGTTCTCTTTCTTTTTCCTTATTCATCCGTCTCGTACGTAATTTTTTTAAGCTATTATGTTTTACTGTACTGCGCATAGTTTTCTTGTTTGTGATGCAATTACTGTGTTCATTTACTGTCCCGACCATGTATGCATGCATGCATATATACATACATACATGCATATATACATATATACATACATACATAACCAAAACCATAACCAAGTGTTTCTAGTTAACTAAGTTGCTGCATGCACAGAAACCCCTAAATAACGTTAATAGCTAATTAGTGTCATTGATTAAAGAGACTAAATTTGCTCAGCTAAAGGATCAAATAGATGTTATTTGAGTTGCTTCTTAAACATACTAAAATTGTGGGATTGTCTTATTTCAATAGGCGTCTTATTCCATTCACTGGGACCCACATATCTAATGGAAAATAGACGAGTGTTCGTTCTACAAAAAAATTGATCTATAATTACATGATGAATGAACATTGTAAGGATTAGCAGAAAATTGGCGGTATTAAATTATTAACAAATTTATACATAAACTCGTTGGATTGGAGCAATGTAATTTGGTGAAGACTTAAAATACGAGAATTAATAAAACCAGTCTTTGGAGGACCAATGACGAATCGTATAGGGACCAAAGACGAATCGGATGGCTCTTTTTTGGAGCATAGCTAGAGGAATAAACCTTGATGGATAATTAGAAGCCCATATTAAATTACAGTAAGAGAGGTAGGGATGAATCATGGTATAGTATAAGTTAAGCAGGATATTAGTTGGAAGGAGATAGACGATTCCAGATATAATGCCTATGTTTTTTGCAATTATTGATGCAATATTGGCAATGTGTCCGGTGTAATAAAGTTTGCTGTTTCTATATATGCAGGCAACTAAACTTGTATTTTGCCTCTAGCATGTTCACCCAACAAGCAGGCATACGCGCATTGTTTCCAAATCGACATGGTTTGCGAGATTTCTTGTGGATTCTATTGACAGCTGTTGAAGCTCTTGCGGTGACTGCCGTTTAGCTCCGGTCTGCATGAAATTTCCTTGACGACAATTGGAATAATTTAATCTATGGCAAATTTTTGGCTGTTTTTCGTGCCCCAGTGTCGAGGCTAATAGCGGCAGGTCGTGCTTCAACGTTGCCTTGCCGGACGACCGTCTGTACGGTGACCCACAGTCGTCGCCTGGCTGCGAAAGTTTAACCATCAAGAAAAGAGATGACGAAAGAATCGAAACTTTTGAGATGAAATGCATAAGACAAATTCTAAGGGTATCAAGGACTCAAAAAAACAAACGAGTGGGTATTGGAGAAAGCAGACATGGAACGAGAGCTACGTAATCTGATAAAAAAAAAGAAAATTAACATACTTTGGACATGTGATGAGAAAAGAGGGAAACTGTCTAGAAAAAGAAATCATGCAAGACGCTACACCGGGAGCAAGCAAACGAGGAAGACCAAAGACACGATGGATAGCCAATGTGGAAAAATGGACCGGTAGACCACTTGACAACTTACTAAAGAAGACGAGAGACGGAGTAGACTTGTCCATGAAGCGACCAACCCTCGGATCGAGGATGGTTAAGACAAGACAAGAAACATTAGCCATTAGATATTACAGTTTGAGAACGTTCTTTCAACACATTACCAGAAATGCCAAGTATGCGAGAGTTTCTTGTCGAAATTCTAATTCATTAACTAAAGAACTTACTGCAATGCAGCAAATTGATAAAATTTTAGCATTTCCTGCCTGTTTCGCGGACTAATATCACTCACTGGGAACTTGCCTTTCTCGACTGAATTATATGCATATAGTGACAAAACATCTAGTAGATGATCTCACATGCTGGTGGTCGAATAACATTTAGTAACAAGCTCGACCGAATGCGTTTTCTTCGAATAAGTGTATTGCAGTGAATGATAAAACGTATTAAATTAATGTTGTGCAAATGGAATAATATTGGTTCGGTTTGAGACGAATGGTTTTTACATAAACATGTTCTATATTTCAAGTTGTAGATGTCAGGCGCATAAGAGGTATATGCAGTCGTAATCGCTCACATCTGCTGCACAAAACAGGTGAACAGAATGAAGCTCCATCGACAACAACAGTAAGATTGTGCATAAGTGTTATCTAAATAATGGAGCAACAATTGGAACATCACAGACAATTTCATTTGGGAAACAGACTAATTTACATATATGGATCTCCATGTACGTCGATGTTACTGCCCATATAATTTTAGGACTCGGTGAAGAAAATGACTTTAAGTCATTTCAATGGATTATTGTGCATGGATAATTATTTTGGGAAAATCAATAGGAATCTGTGAGAGTGTTCAGCAGAGGCCTGGACGGATTGGAAGTACATGTACAACACATCACTGCAAGGCAAGACAATGCCTTTCTCTTGTGCTGCATGTGTCACATGTTAGTGATCCTGCACTCGGCTCCTTCAGCATAAATCATTCACGAGTAGTCATATGCTAAGAACTAACTGTGAAAAGGTTTCAAAAGACCTGATGATTAATTTATTTTAATACATTGCAATGTGATGTAAATCTAATAAAATTTATCGATGTCCACAATAACCACGCCAGGGAGATCAGCTTATAAACTAACGCCATACCAAAACAAGCCCGCAAGCCAAGCTTTGTTACGGTGCCAGGTCAAAATTCAAGAGGGTCAAGATTAGAAGACAGCATTGTGTTACATTGGTAGTCGGTGATGATGTTGGTCATGTGATGGCACAGAAGTGGAATCTGGATGAGATATCTTGAAGAGTTCGGTATTGAGTCGCAAATGAAAGGTAGCAGATCAAAGCGCTAGCGGAGGTGAAGTTAAATTATGATGCGAGATAGAAGGATGAGCGAATTTACATAAAATTATATCACTTGGGAGTCGGTTCTAAAGTGCTGGTGCAGCATAGACCGAGGAACGGCTGCAGAATTTCAAAGAGGAAGAGAATGAAGGTCGAGATAGAGAAAGATATGGTGATGAGCGAGCAGACTCGGACGGTTGAATGGCGAATAGATGGCGAATGGCTAAGAGGTCTTAAGGGCGTTTTGGGTTAGAGAGTCAATTTTCTACTTGATACGCTGGTCAATGATCTGAGAAATTGCACAAAGTCGATATTTTAAAACTGAAAATTACAATAGTCAAGTTAGGAATGAAAAAAATGTGAGAATTGAGCACGAGGCCTTGTAATCAATTAGGCCCCTGTTGTTCTTTTCAACGTTCACATATCGTGCATTTCAGCATGAAAACTTGAATTAAACAAGACGAGACTCAAATTTAAGAACACGTGGCTACATTGGTCACTGTCCTAATAATGCTTAACTAAAGGACAGTTTATTAGTATGCATAGTAATGTCACACTGATAAATTGTGATTTGCAGTTCAAATCAACGTTATCTCTCTTTACTATATTTTCAAAATTTAGACAAAATAATTGTATAAAATTGTTTGCCACTGTAAATGTTGCATCTTCTCGTCTTTGAGTTTTACGATCTTTCACTGGAGCTTTTGGACCTTGTCTTTCAAAAGTCGTATTTGCATTGGATAAATAATGCAACAACAAACCAGAAAGACGAAGAAGTCATCAGGTATCTCATGTCAGTCGACGTTTGTTTCAATCAAAGGATTGCTAGACGACGCTTCAAGAAGACTATCTGGCGTTATCTGAAAAGTGAGATGTCTTTCAAACAATACCATCCAGTGGCGTAGCGAGGGGCGCCGAGGGGGGCGAACCGCTCCAGGCGGCACTTGTCCTAGGGGCGGCATTTTCGGGAAAAAATAAATAAAAAATTATTTTTGTATGACTTGCACTCTTCAAGATTCTCGCTGCTCTTGTCTAAACCTAAAGCTTATTTGCTATTTCTCGACTTAAAACTAACATATACGATATACCATCGAATGTCGCCTAGTGTCAATAGACACGCTGCAAAATAGCAATGCCGCTCCTGTTTATCTTGCCATGACTTTCGCACCTATAAAATGAAATAAATTTTTGCAATAATAATAATGCGCCTTATAGCTCCAGGCGGCACTTGTCCTAGAGGTGGCATTTTTGGAAAAAATAAATAAAAAACTCTTGTTGTATAAATTGCACTCTTCAAGATTCTTGCTGCTCTTGTTTAAACCAGGCACCATATGCTTTCTTGCTTCTTCTCGACTTAAAACTAACATATACGATATACAGAAGGACCATCGAATGGCATCTAGTGTTAATAGATACGCTGCAAAATGGCAATGCCGCCCCTGTCTATCTTGCCTTGACTTTCGCACCTATAAAATGAAATGAATTTTGCAATTATAGTAATGCGCAAATTCTTAGATTGATGAAGAAATCATTCTTCCTAGGTAAGAAGTTGAATTAATTAAGGACAATTTCTGCTTAAATATAAATTTGATTTATGAAAACACTTGCAAAATGCATCATGTATTGATGTAAATAAAGTTTAAATTAAAGTTTAAATAAATATAAATTTGATTTATGAAAACACTTGCAAAATGCATCGTGTATTGATGTAAATAAAGTTTTATGAATCAGAAATTTGAGTAATGAAAGGCGTTTTTGCCTACCTTGAGTGATGAAAAATTAATGCAAAGTTGGATTCACAATCGAAATCTAACTTAAATAGAAGCTGGATTAATCAAAAATCTTTCTTAATTAGAATCTGGGTTGACGAAAGAGTTATTGCTTAAACAGAATTTGGATTTTCAAAACTAAAACTAATTAAAATTAATTAATTTAAACCTACTTAAGACCCACAATTAGAGAATCACTACATTGCAAGTTAGTAATTCTTTCAGTTGAACGCTCTTTGACAAGCACAATTAACTTTGACAAGGTTATTAGTAATTTTGCTGCAGGGAAAGCAAGAAAAGTAAAGTTTTAAATTGTAACAGTTAGCAGGTATAATGAAAGTATGAGACCGTACAGTATCCGTAATTCGTTTGATAAGTTCATTCATTCATTCATTCATTCATTCATTACGAAAAATTATATAGCGCCCCTTCAAGGTGAGCGCTCAAATTACTCAAAGTTATCTATTCTAAGTACCACACTTACTATGGTCTCACTATGATTAAATTATTGTTTAGGCCCAGGACTTTCTTTTCAATACGTATAGAGAATGAATAGGCCCTATGATTTCTATTGTTTTATTTTAATTTAATTTTTATAATTTTAGCCTGCAAGACGTTTAGTAACTTTATTGTGAGGCTTGCTTTTTTGTTTGTTTTATAACTGGTTAATTTCTTAATTAATACAATCTTATTCTATTTTCGCATCTTTATATCTAATGATAATGCATTTAAATTAGTCAAAGGACATACAGCTGAAGTCTTCTTATATACTGCGAGCATGTCATATGTGCAGTGTCAGACTGTTGAGTATTGTAACGTAATCAAACATTCGTATAGCGCCCTTCAAGATATATACTCAGAGGTGCTCTCTGCGCTGGCCTTAATGATGACAAATTTAACAGTGTCACATGTAAAACTGCATCGATTAGCCGACAGTGCATGCTGATGCTGTTACTAACTGTAGGTCCTACAATTATTTGAGTACTGAATGGAATAGTCATAATGTATATTAGAGCTTAATGAAACCAGTCAAAACAGGCGCCCTATGCCTATTCCTTATTGTGCATATCTCGGGATAGGCCTTTATATACAAGAACGAAGTAATGGAAAAATAGGCAGGGGCGGCATTTTATACCTTCGCCCCAGGTGGCGCTTTGCCTCGCTACGCCACTAATACCATCCTACTAATTTTCGTCGACTCCAAGCGATTTATGATATAAAAATATACTTTCTGATTATCAATATCGTAACGCATATTTGTAGTTCACAAAAGTTCAGTATTTCTAGCTTAAAATGTTTCATAGTCATTAAAAAACCTTTGCGAGGTCTACACCTTCGCGAGATGCATTAATCGTTAGGAAATATTCGTCCAGACAATTGCTCCATCGGCCATGGATGTTTGGTAACGCAGAAGTTAGTGGGTGGGTGAGAGTGACTCGGCATAATTGCAGATGTGTCGAGCCAAGTGGGTTGTGGTTTCTGCAATCTCACTTTTGTGTGTAGTCTCTGAGTCTCTGATACTTCGTACGCTCCACTCCATCATTTCACATCAACTCAACAGTCGAATTCAATGTCAGAAGGCACAATCACCGGTTCTGCATCGATAGTCCGAAGGTTCGATAGTCCGAAGGTTCGATAGTCCGAAGGTTCGATAGTCCGAAGGTTCGATAGTCCGAAGGTTCGATAGTCCGAAGATTGCATGGTGATCGGTCGATAGTTGATAAGATCGTGGTTTTAATGGTAGCTTGACTCATGAGAAAAATTATGTTTGTTAGAAGCTGGATTGCAAAATTCTTTTCAATCATTCAGCACCCAGTTTTACATATTCTTTTCATCAATTAATCCAAATTCTAGCTAAATTAATGTCAGAGTATAGAATCGTCGGACTATCGAACCTTCGGACTATCGAGCGGACACCCAATCACCTGCGTCTGGTATAATGGTTTCGTGCAGAAGAACTTTCACAGTAACGTAACAAAAATCTGTTTTTATTGAAATGTTTTCATGTCTTTGGTCTTCGCAGATTTATATGAAAAAAGCAGGAAGAGAACTGCGATCATAAGAAACAACAGAAATTATCTCCTAGAAAATATTCATCCGAATGACGAGTTCATCGATTCACTGTTTTCTCTCAACTGTATAACGGAAGAACAACGTCACTGCATTCAACGACAGCGTTCAAGTCAAGACAAGAACGCTGAGCTTCTTCTCGCTGTGGGTTCCTTCGACGACGCAAAGTTTACAAACTTTGTAAAGATTCTTCGACAAATGAACCAAACAGCGATGACAAGGATCATCACTAACGGCGGAGGTTCGTTGAACAAATTTCTTTTTAAAATCTCGTGATTGCACTTTTTTATCATAAACGTAATAACCAGAAAAAATTTGTTGTCGAAATTGGTGAGTATCATTCCATGGCCTTGTGAGTTGGCCTATATAAAAGAAAGCTATTATTGGTGTAATGATGGAAGAGGTGACTGGGTTATGAGAAATGGCGATAATGTCAAGTTTATAACTTAAATGAACAATGTAGAATGTGTACAGTTGTACAAAACAAAAAATTAAGAATTGTGCTAACGCTATAGTCATAGAAATGAACTGTATATATACAGACAGACATCATAGAAAGATTAACCTTAATAAATATAAAAGGTACATATAGAAAATTATGGATAGGCAAAGACTGACATACAGGTACGGTAGACATGGGAGGCGTAGCCAGATGAATCATCGCCGTTCATCTGCTCAGAGGATCTCTCCATTGCTGTGCTGAAACTGGTAGAGAGACCTGATGTAGAATGAACCAATTACGGAGAGATTCAGAAGATGACCGATTAAGGATTGCCCGAATGTAAAATGACCATGACAAGCGGATGACAGATGGGGAATGAAAGATGAGCGAAAACGGGAGTCGGGATTCACTTTCGGAAAGCCTCCATGTGCGCGACAGAAGTCGTGACTGGAAACTACAAATGACCAAGGCGATTTAGGTAGGTCTGGTTAGGTCGACAGTCTGAGAGTGAGGATAATAGTAATAGTGAAGTAGCAAGCTAAGTCGATATACGTAAATATATTTTGAAGTTGATCAATTAATAATAATAATAACAATAAAAATAATAATAATAATACCAATGATAATAACAATATTAATAATAATAATATTAATAACAATATTAGAAATAACAGTAATAACAACGACTATAGTAATAGTAATAATTGTTTATTATAATAATAATAACAATAATAATTATAATAATAATAATAATACAACCCACGATCCAATGGAGACGTCATTTCTGTTCCAACGTATCTCGGTTGTTCTTCATCGTGGGAGCGCCGCCTGCCTCATCGGAACATTGCCACCACTCACTTAGCTCGCCCACATGGGCGATAACAGCATAATATAATATAAATAATAATAATAATAATAATAACGATAATAATAATAACGATAATAATAATAATAATAATAATAATAATAATAATAATAGTTGTATAATAAAAATAATAATAATCAAAACGAGGCGATGGTGTTATTTCACGAACTACAACGAACGCAACCGAAGAGACGCAAGACTAAAGCTGCCACCAAATAGGCTATGTTGAGCCGATTGTTGCTTGATTAGGAGCAGCAATCCTTTCCACAATTACAATTGGTGAGATGGAGCAATGGCAATACGCCGACTCATAGTGCAAATGATGAGCGCTAGCCATGGATCAGTAACCGTTACCCTCCCTAAAATTGGCTTAGCCTTTACTCGGAAAGTGGCGCTGGAAAATGAGCAGCAGGACGTGGTGAGTGCAATGCATGGATGCTATTTAGTTGAGTTCGACACGCATGAAATAAGTTCGACAACTACTGTAGGCCTGCTTTCTTCTGTTTTAGTTGTAATAAGAGTCAATGTTAAAGATTGTGGCACATCCCATACAGCGTTCAGGAACCTTGAGCAGTTCCATCAAGGATTCAACGACCTTCAAGACAGGGAAAAAACAAAATCAAATCGTCAACTGAATGAGGAAGACTTTGAATTTCTCAAGCCTCAAATGGACAGACAGACCGCTGTCGTTTGGATCTGGTGTCGTTCACAAGCAGCAATTAAATATATTCAGAAACTGTACGAATCAAATCAGTTGGCAGATGTCCTGTTTGAGCTTGCAAATATTCGACCATCTACTTCTGAAATTATTCAGTCGAAAGTAGTTGACATTGATCAGGCTCAATTCACTAAAACAGTTGGTAAGTTGTCGAGGGTTACATGACATTCAATCACGCGATACTCAATCACGCGACACTTAACCAACGACACTTGATCTCGACGACACTTAATCTCGCGACACTTAATCTCGCGACATGTAAATCGAGCGACACTGACATCATATTTAGATGAACAGATGAACGGATGAAAAGCGATTGATCTGAGCAGGCCGTAACAAGAAGTGGGCTCAGAAGAACAGGTGGTTAAATGATGAAGATGGAGAGATGGTCACAAATTGAAACGGGCGAGATCAGAGTCAGTTGGCGATTAACAGTAAGTAAGATCAAGATGAGTGTAGCAGATCAAAAGCGCGTATGAATAAGTATCATTCACAGCCGACACTAAAAACTAGCAGAGCAATTGGCAATTAATCACAAATTGGTAAGTGTAGACTGTCAATTGTCGTAAAAATGTCAATAAGTGAAGGCAAACTTAAAAGTCAATTATTAATCCATCAATTACAATTCTGTTTGTACAGTGGTCATGCGACCAATTTCCGTCCATTTCAATCGGAGAATCCACTTAGGAGGACATGAAGCTGTGCGTGGAGTGACTAAACTTCGAAATAAAATCTACGTTCTTTGTCGATCATTTCCTCGTGTAATTCATGTTTTTGAGGATCGAAATCCATTTTGTCTTCTGGATGATATTAAAATAAAAAATATCAAGGTAACTAGGGACATTGGATCCAGTGAAGAAGACAATTGTCTCTACGTCTCTGATATAGGGGAGGAATCCATCTGGAAAATTACAAGAGAAACAAATAACAAACACAAAGTCATCAGATGGCTGACCATTGATTATGAGCCACAAACACTTTCCGTGTCCAGCAATGGTCACTTATTATTAGTAGCTGCATGGTCATCCATTCTGAATATCTACGGAACTGATGCAGAACTTCTTCGATCGATTCAGTTACCAAGAGATATCGAGGACGCAATTCGAGCAGTGGAAACATCCATTGGGAATTTCATCATCCTTCACCAGTGGATAAAAGATGAAGAGCGAGAGATTGGACCAAGTGAAGTACTCAAGGATTCAATGTGGGTCGTAAGTGAGTTGACGAGAGATGGACAGATGGTCATCCGTCGATTTATTCCTTCAAACGAAACACAAAAACTGAATTATCCGCGTTATATCACACTCGATTCAGAAGATCAAGTGTTTGTGTCCGACACTATAAATGATAGATTGGTTCTCTTGAACTCCGATCTTACATGGAATCAAAGTCTTTGTCTATCAACAAAAGAACAACAAGAAAATGAAGAAATGAAGTTTCGAAGGCCACAGAATTTATGTTACGACGAAAAAAAGAAACAACTGATCGTCGTCGTCGGTGATTTTTATGTAGGAGGAGTTAATGTTTACATTCTGAATAGAAAATAATTCATTTCAATCAAATATTCCAACAAATATTTATCACCTACATGAATAACGTAATCCGAATCATCGGACTAATCGATCTTCAAACGTCCAATAATTAATTATTTAACCTAGGCCTACATCACAAGAAATGCTTTTGTTCTCGCCTATTTTCTGCAAAGCGTGCAAATTCTCCTTATTCAAGAATTTTCTTGGAGGCCATTGACTCTGTCGCGTACTTCCGCATCCAGTCTGAGAGACCGAGGAACATTATCTCAGCAGATGGAGGATAGCAGAACTTATTCTCACAAATTCGGATATGTGTGACGTAATTGGTTGGTCTCTCTCGAGGTAAAGACATTTATTGCTAAGCTTACGAACCTCGTTCTTCCACTCGGATTTGTTCACTCTGCTTGAAGAGTGAACAATGGGAATGGGAAGGATTGGGCTTCAATTGATTGCATTTAATTTAGTCAGCGATGTCACTGATGCGGTTCATCCAGACAGATCGCAGATGCTGTGAAGTCAGTTAAATTTAGTGAGTCATCTGCGTACTGATGGGCATGGTTACTATGCTGGGATATCATGGCTGAGATGTCGACTATGTGAAGAGGAAAGTCAATAGCACCACAAATAATGATAGTCGCTGTGGAAGAGGAGCCGCCATTGAAGGAAGACCATTTTGTACAATTCCATTAGTGGTGGGAAGGTTTGCCAGCTGGACGATAACTGAACCAATCTCATCTTCTTATATACAGCGGGTCTGCTGCTGACTTAAGTATTGACTGTGGTTACGAGAGGTTCAGTGATGTGAGACCAGCGTAGATGTAAATAAATTAGAGTAATCGTTTCTAGTATTAACAGCATCTCTGGTCGATTGACATGGATGGTGATACTGAGTGACTCTGCATGACAGTTGTAAACTGGGAGCAACATGAATCAATGGAACAATCGATCAAGGTGAATGTTGAAATATGTGACATCGTCCGTCACGACCATGGAACCCGTCAATGGCGTCGATGAAGAAGTCCTGGTAGCAACAGTGGATCAATAGGAAGACAAATGATGGTCCATGCAGGTGACACGTGACCTTCAACTTTATACTTGTCCACTTCATTTGCTGTTACAGATGTCTGCGAATACTTCTGTAAAGCGCTCTCTTCATCATACTCCTTGTCCACGATTTCCTCTTTCAGAGGAAGCTTGCTAATAAGTCACTTTATGCCTTTGTATGGTTATCCATGTTAATGTGGAGAAATAAATCATGCTGAAAACTGCACAATTTCCATTAAACGTTATCGAGGCTGATTTTCGGTGTGTCAAATTTACTCGTTTTACGTGATTTTATTGACGCTATAAATCATCAGCGTGTGGTCTTCGCCAAGTCTTTATCATATCTTCAGATTTATAACATGTGTCAATGAAATGATCTGCGAAGAAATAAATGCCAGGTCTTTGGTAACTTGTGGTAATGACCTGTCTAGGGTTTCCATCTGTTTCTCTTGGGATTCTTCAGATTGAACCTATTAAACTTACAGCAATACACCATCTTGGCTGAAGTCTTCTTATATACTGCGAGCATGTCATATGTGCAGTGTCAGACTGTTGAGTATTGTAACGTAATCAAACATTCGTATAGCGCCCTTCAAGATCTATACTCAGAGGTGCTCTCTGCGCTGGCCTTAATGATGACAAATTTAACAGTGTCACGAGTAAAAATGCATCCATTAGCAAAACTATGCACAGTGCGGTTAAAAGAGTCATCAGTGGTGGGCCTCCGCACAAACGTGGAACCAACCAACGTATTCCGGTCTACAAGTGGCATGGATGCTCAGCGTATTGAACTTCTGTGGCGTCCGAATCGCTAATAGAAGCGGCTAACATATGATGTCTATCGTTTTCTCGTTTTCGTGATTCAACAACAGTAACTCTTTGTGACAACTGTCTTATAATATATAAAATGTCGACAGTTCTCTTGATGCCATCTGCTTATTACGCTAAAAACTCACTTGGTTGCAGTCTTTCCGTGTATGACTATATATTATTTCCGTGGGCATTGCACGGGATCCATAAGTGTATCAAATGGGAATGTGGGTTCTACATGTATGTTGGCTACTTGTAGATATGCCCACGATGGATCTCTCAATTACGACTTAGACCCGTATTAGCTGATGCAATGGAATAAAATATAATACATACAAAATGTGTGTGCACGAGTATGTTCTGACAGAGCGTTATGTAGGTCAAAAGCTCTGTAGTTAGAGAAATGCCGAGATGACTAAGACTCGATACCCTCTCTCTGATTGAAAATTGGTAGGAATTTTACACGAACTGAACTGCCTACGCCAAACACGGTGATTCGCTACAAGCACATACGTGTGGTGCATAGGGCCTACCGTTCTCAAACTTATAATGCCTGCTACAAGGATGCTGCGAGGATAAACATTGGGTCAATCAATTTCAATCCGGGTTTTTGACCCCGGATAACACTTGTAGTTTTTAACATTAGCATGCTTTTGATTTCTCATAATTTATGCAGAAGCTAATATTGGGTCTTGGTTTGAAATTTAAAAAGCATAGTTAAAAGGACAAAATTAATTACTTGCGAGGAAAATGGGCGCCTGTGTCGCAAAACACGAGAGAGGTAAGCGGAAGGAACAGTTTTATTACTAACACTCAAACATAAAAGTATATCGAACCGATTGATAAAACTCTCATGCAAAGCAATGCACATGTTCCCGTATCATCATTGATATTATTAATCATCGCTTAAGCGTCACTATTTCCTGACCCATATGATCAATCGATGTATGATCATTGATTAGTATTATTATCATGCAATGCTTAAACTTCACTATTTCTTACTTACCAATTTATCATTCGATGGTGCTGCGAAACTCTGAGGTGGAACCTGTTCCTGCATAAATGACTTGTAATCATCTCAGAAGTGTCCAATCAATATTCCATACATTACAGGACGAGCGATCTAAATGTATAATTGAAAACCGCTCTTTGGCACTCCCTCTCACTACTCGAACCCCAGTTCAGCAATCTAGATATGTAGTCTAGTCAATACGCGTTCTCGTCACCAGAATACGAGAGCAAAACATCCCATGTTAAACACTCAGGCGCAGTGATGTCCTACATAGATAGGAGGCTGAAATGAGCCAAGACAGTTTAGCAAGACTACATATGTAGGCTAGATCAGTGCTACTCAAACTGTGGTCCGCGGCCCGATACCGGGCCGCGAAGGTTTCGTTACCGGGCCGCGGATTGACACCAGAAATTTTAATTAAATTATAAAATAATAATTGGTAAATTTTTTTAACTTAAACGAGGCACTTATTAATATTTTATTTTATGAACAACTTAATTAGGTTTAGCGCTATATAATATTCATATATGACGTCAAAATTAATGACGTTAATATTTTTTCTTTTTATTAAATCTTCCGTTCAAAAACTTTCTTAGTTAGAAAATAGAAAATTTAATAGAATTAAAAATTGAAAACCCAATGGATAGCTTTTTAACAAGAAAAAGATCTCGTTCGGAAAATAAACGCGAATGCTTGGATTTAGAAGAAAAAGATGAATCAGAATCTGATGATGGCTGCTCCGTTAAAATTTCACAAGTTTCCGCTAATAGTAAGTCCCAAAAAAATCGAAACAGCTTTATTCGCAAATATGACGAATCGTATATTCGGTTCGGATTTATACCAAATTCAGAAAATCAAAATTTTGAAAAGCCTCAGTGCGTTATTTGCGGCGACGTTTTGTCAAACGAAGCACTGAAACCGTCAAAACTGATTAGACATTTACAAACAAAACACAAAGAACTGAGTTCAAAACCAAAAGAGTTTTTTGAAAGAAACCATGACGAATTAAAAGGTTTTCAGAAGAAAATTTGTTTTATCTCATACGAATGTTTCAGCATTACGAGCTTCATACAAGGTAGCTCTTCGTATTGCGAAAGCTAAGAAGCCTTACATAATCGGCGAACAGTTGCTGGTGGGATGTATTAAAGATGTGTGTCAGGAAATGTTGGGAGAGTGTGCAGCAACAAAGGTAGCTCGTGTGCCCTTGTCAAATGACACAATTGCTCGATGAATCAATGATATCGCAAACGATATGGAAGAACAGCTAATACAGCAAATAAAGTCAGCAAACTGGTTTTCTTTGAAACTCGATGAATCTACTGACATAGCTAACTTGGCTATTTTGCTGGTGTATGTACGTTTTGAACATGACGGTGATTTGAAAGAAGAGTACCTTTGTTCTATTTCACTTCCGACAAACACTACAAGTGCTGAAGTTTTCAATGCTTTGAATGGATATATTGTTGATCAATCAGGACTTAGTTGGCAATATTGCATTGGCATATGTACTGACGGAGCTGCTGCAATGACTGGGCGCCATTCTGGAGTTGTTGCCCGAATAAAAGCAGTTGCACCCGAATGCAAATCAACGCACTGTTTTATTCACCGAGAAAGTCTAGCCACTAAGAAAATGTCCGTTGAACTCAACCACATTCTTAACGAAATTGTGAAAATAGTAAACTACGTAAAAGCCAATGCTTTGAATTCACGTATATTTTCGTCGTTGTGTGATGATATGGGTGCTGACCATAAACAGCTTTTGTTGCATGCTGAAGTACGCTGGCTGTCGAGAGGCAAAGTGCTGTCCAGGGTTGTTGAGCTTCGCAACGAACTTGCTGTTTTCATGCAACACAAAAAACCAGACTGGTCGCAAATGTGCCGAAACGCTAACTGGGTTGCAAAGCTAGCTTATTTGGCAGATATTTTTTCAGTGTTCAATGAGCTTAACAGCTCAATGCAAGGGAAGATGTCCTCCATTTTTGCAACGGCTGACAAAATCGATGGCATGAAACGGAGGTTAGAAGCATGGAAAGCCAGAGTTTTGAGGGATGGCTGGTACGATATGTTCCCTAATTTGATATCCGCCATCGATGATAAACGTGAAGAGATTGATGCTGAATCCTTGAAGAATCTGATTACGGAACATTTATCTTCTCTGACAGAGCGTTTAGAATTTTACTTTCCCAAAGAACAAGATCCCAGAAAAGGAACTGGGTGGATTCGTAATCCATTTATGCCACTGAAGGATGACTTGGATGTTTCTTTGGAAGACACGTTGTTGCAATTAGCTGCTGATGAGGGATTCAAAATGATTTTCGAAACTACCTCGCTCGCTGGATTTTGGATAAAAGCAAGAGAAGAATATCCTGAACTTTCTGTTATTGCTTTAAAAGTTGTTTTGCCATTCCCATCTACTTACTTGTGCGAGACTGGATTTTCTACTATGAGCATCATTAAAACAAAGCACAGAAACAATCTTGATATTCGCTCTCCTTTTCGAGTTGCACTTTCGACAATAGAACCAAGACTTGACAAACTTGTTAGCCAAAAGCAGGCACATTGCTCACATTAATTTGTGCTGGTTTAAGTAAATAATTATGAATAAACATTGTTTAAGAAAATGTCCATTGGACTTTATGTAAAATTACTTTTCGGATTTTGAACTGAATAAATAACCTAGTCCTGGCTAAAAATCAAACCAAAATGCGTCTGCAGTTGAGACGTCGTATTTAAACCCCCATCGATTTCAACCTTTTTAACATAAAATGTAATTACCAAGGGCCGCGCAGCTTCGGTACTCCAGGTTACCGGTCCTCAACACAAGAAAGTTTGAGAAGCACTGGGCTAGATGATAGTCAGGGACCATGCTTGTTATGAATCACAACATGGTTTAATAGATGCAACGTTAGCGTTACCATTTCTAGGATTAAACAAATTCTTAGAAGGTTTGACTTTGTAGGCCTACTTGACAAAGAGTCAGATTATCAAGCAAATAGTACGAAATAGAAAGAATTTTAGACCTGTACGAGTACAATGGGCGCATATGCAGGGAAATCCAAGCGAACCCATAACGGAAGTAATCGTATTCACAAGAAACGCGAATGGCGATTCCTTGAACCACAACAAAGTTAAATTAAGCGACTTAATTACTAAGACTCAGACATAGAAAGCATTGACATTGATGCGCTCAGTTGGATAGCAACGCGACTGTCTCCACAGGATGTGCTCAGGGTTGGTCCTAATCCGATTATTCATCTCTGTAAGGTCGACATTGGTCGTAAGTGACCAGAATTAAGTCAACCATGTGGAATTAAAATTTAATGGCAGACATTTTTAGATTTCAACAGATGCGTAGAGATGCATGCTATCGAGACGGAAATATAAACTACCTCATCCATTAGTCTCTCCTGTCACCCTGGATGCGGCGATCGTGTAATTGCTGCGACCATTCACTAATACTGCCCCTATCATTACCACACCGTTAGGATTTATACAGGGATTATCAATAGGCATTTCCAACGGTCTAATCAAGTAGTTGGTAACGTATTCCTCTCCGCGTGGTGCTCTAAAATTGTAGCTTATGAAGTCACCAAGCACCTAGTCGCCTTGCTTCGATCAACCGAATATCCTTTAGGCCGACAATTTAGCGCAACAACTTTGATGTTAGTTATTGCTAAACTAAATCCCTTTCCAATTAATACTGGATAACAGAGGCGTAGCTAGGGGCGGAGGGGACATGTGTCCCCGGGCGCCGAGTTAGGGCGGGGGGACCAAAATGAGGATTATAACTATGAATTTATTTGGTTTACTGCAAAAGAATTTGTCAAACTAAGCTGGCTAGATTTACTTTTGGCGCCCCCAGATATCCTCATTATAAACAGGTTGTCAAGCATGATTTTGGCGCCCCATGCCCCAATGATCAGTGATCACGATTTTGTCCCAACTAAGTTGGCAAGATTTAATTTTGGCGCCCCCCAAATATCCTCATTACAAACAGGTTGTCAAGCATGATATTGGCGCTCCTAGGTCCCACTGATCAGTGATCACTAAATAAGGGGCGGCTTTGAAGCCAGCAAATACAACAAAATTAGCTTCAATCTGCTGAAGGAACGCTAACAGCTTGCAACCGAAATAGCAATTGTTAGAACAATTTGCATTGAAAGACGGAGATTTGGAAAAACGTCAGCAATACGTAGCATTTTATAATCTGGCTAACATTTAGATTACTTTTGCGTGAAGAAACATACATCACACACAATTTTGCTTCGGGTAGCTTATCCACATTTGATACTGGCGCCATCTATAGCAGCCATGTTTTTAGAGTTCCCATTGAATTTTTGGGCGTATTTTGACCACTCCCCTCCCCACACTTTGCGACAAAAGTCATGACGCCCTCAAATATGACGTCATTAACCTCTGCAGAGTCTGGATTCTTCCCGAAATAAGCCAGCTTTCCAGAATGTTTTATGCACATTTTTTATAATTATCAAACAAATAAATTACAACTATATAAAATACTTAAAACTGTACAGTAGAATGATGAAAAATGGATTCCACTACATAAAAAGCTCTGGTAGAATCTCTACAATCATAAAAAAATTTGATAACGAAAACTAGAAACAATCGAAACTGTGTAGTAAACAATTACTGCTAATTAAGTGGAACTTACTTAATTGAGTAAAAAATTAAATAAAATTACTCAGTTTTATACGATAATATGATGTAACATTTCTTGGATTCTTCCCCTCGTCACGCATCGTCGCAAACGTGTGACCCCTCCCCCAGTCGCGTAGCGTCATTTAAGGACGGCCTCAAGGGGGCGCCAATTCTGCAGTTTGTCCCCAGGAGCAAAATATCCTAGCTACGCCTCAGCTGGACAAATAAGAAATGGAAGATCAACCGGTGAGTCTGTTGCAATGTTTCCATTTTTGGTTCAGTCAAAAATATTTCGGGTCTTGTGAATTTCTATCCTAAGAGGTAGACTTGTGTTTTGCCTTTGTCTTGAGAAGTAATATAGTCAACGAACCCAATATTAGGCTTTCCAGTTAAAGAACGACCGTCCCATTTCCTAACGGAGCCTATCGGAGCCTATCGGATAAATAAAATACACAGTTTTATAAAAACATTTGAGCAAAATTGATGTGCTTTTATTTTATATTCAAACAAGGACCTGGAAGACAGAAGACAGCTCCGTCTTTTACGTCGGTAAAGTTGTGTACAATTTATTATCAATTATATAGCAACACGCCAGACAACTTGGCCTACGTAGGCTAGACATTTTGATTGGCATGAAGTTCTTACATTCTGTTCAAATCAAGTTCATACGACATAAATAAGTTCATTAAACAATGTTTGTCAATCCAACATTTCCATTATACTTTATTTCCTCCGCTTGTACACAAGTGCATGTATCTTCTTAATTGACAGCGAAACCAGTTGAATGTGTTGGTCTATGGGTCAGTTTCGTTAGTTCGTTCATAGATCTGAAATTTAACTCACCGCAACGCTCATCAAAGTCAGCGTTTTGCTGCTTTCTTTCATCTGATTGCTTAACGATGGAGTGCATGGTTTCCTTCCGTTTATGAGTGACAATAATTTAGAACATAATTATTCTTAGGCCATATATTTATGAAACCAAATTACAGTACTAACTAACATAATCTAGCCACTATTAAAGTGCTAACTAACATTGTATTGTTATAAAAGTTTCAAATTGTGCAATACAATTATGTCGATTGTATGTCTTTTAATGTGCTTATAGACTGGGGTGGGGTAGGGGGGTGGGTAGCATATCTGTCATATAATATAGGGGAGGGGTCACCGCTGCTGTTATAAAACGTAATTAGGGAAGAGGTAGGCCAATAACCGAGATTTTATGCGTAATATAATTTGTGAACGGCCCCTAATTATTACTTTCATTGGACTGCTTAACTATGGGGAGTGCATGGTTTCGTTTTATTGCTAACGGTGACAATAGTTTACAATATATTATCCTGTTGCTGAAACTAATCGTTAGTAAGTTCATGTGCATGTGGATGCAACAGCCTAAGAACAATGTTGCGAGAAGGGAAATCATAAATACTTCCATATTAACTCATACAGGAAACAAGGACAAGGACAGAGACAGGAACAGGGACATTCCCTGTCCTTCGCCTCTTCCCAAGTCAGCTATCAATAATTATTGTGAAGGAATGTGTTGCTAAATGTATTTGCGATGGTTAGGATCAGTCATGAAGCTAAAGGAAAAGTCTGAATCACAAGACTTGGAAGAATATTGAGCGGAGAGAGACCTGATTGAATCTAAATATGTTAATTATCTATAAGAGTAAAGCACCTACACGAAATATTTTTCTACTATCATTATGAAAAATTATTGCAAGAAATCGACAGGAAAGTTAGAGCAGAAATTTTTAAGAATTATTAATATTAGCTCTCTGTCTGTCTGTCTGTCTGTCTGTCTGTGTGTCTGTCTGCCTCTCTCGGTTGCTTGCATAGTCTAGAAATTTTATATAAGCTGTTGGAATAGCATAACCTTAACACTAGTTTGATGGATACCGCCCTACCTTAGACCCTAGTCCATCCTCGTGATGTTGGCACATCGTGTGACGCAATTTCTCAACACTCCCTGTTCTTCCCAAGTCATTCCTCCGTCGCTGACGTCCTTTGAGACCGCGTCCTTCCAATCCTTTCCTGGTCTTCCTCGTTTTCTTCTCCATAAATTTTCGATCCAGTTCATTGCCTGTTTCGAGATTCTATCCTCGTCCATGCGATGTCTCAACAATCGTAACCGTGTCCTTCTTATGCCGCATGCATTTTTAGATAATGCTTCAATCAATCATACATTGTTGACTACAGTGGTTTATAGTCCAGCGAATCAGTTGCAAAATAATGCAATGATAATCATTCGTGATGTCCAAAATAAGCTGACCAAATTATGTGTATATATATATATATTGCTGTCTTTCGTTTCAAGTGTTGACATATATCCTTGTATTTCAGTTGTACGGTCTTCCACTTGAGCTGTTGGACATTATCTTACATAAGTCCTATCTATATTGGGTGTTGAATGAAACAACTTCAGCGAAACAGAGAGACGAAGAAGTAATCAGATCGCTTGCATCAGTTGATGTCTGCTTTTCTCAAAGAATCACTAAACAACGATTCAAGAAGGCAATCTTGCGACATTTGGAAGGTTAGAAACATTGCCACAAATTGCAGACTGATTTATTTGATAAATTTTTTAATCGGCAGTCTTACTTAGCGCCACTATATCAACGCATGAGATTATTTCCCCATTGTGGCTTAGGCACTTTGGACAGTGATTTAGCAGAATCCACCTCACAAAAGCGATGTCTTCCGAAACCTTAATGATAATTGCTGGTTAATTAAAAGTAATCCGCAAATAAGTCAAAAATATTATGTTTTAAATAGTCATGTAACTACCGTGGAGGAGTCACCACCGGAAGGTCCTCAGGTTGATAAAATTACCTCAGTTTAAAAACTACAGTCATAGCCAAAAGTTTGCGAACACACAATTTTAGGCATATTTTATAGTTTTGATGTTTTCTGGGTTTTTATGAGCTGTTATTGTGCTTCTTCACTTCAGTTTTAAAACTAGACTTTCTATGCATAACCAGTGCAGCGAGTTTTACAAATACGAATGTGATAATAATAATATTTTTTCATGGCAGAGAAGTTGACATATCCCAAAACTTACAGAACATAATCTAGTAGTCAGGGTATTAGAAGTTTGAAAAGAGTTCTGATGGAAGATGACCATCACTATGTTGCTTTGAAGGCCGCATTTAGAATTCGTGATCTCTAGATTTCATCATCTCAGGCAGTGTGTAGTCGTGTGATGTTAAGAAAATGGTTCCATTGCTTAATCACAGAGTGCTCTTATAAAGGACGCTAGCTTCTGCGATGACAGATTGTCGCATTATAGCCAGGAAACTCTCTATGCGAGCCTTTTCAATCAAATTTGCAATGATTGGTCACGATGGCACCCCATGCAACAAACCTCGCCACACCTGTGCCCTCAACAGCTACAGTAGACCTATAAGCGGACTCATTCTGTCCTACTTTAGCTATATGACAGCTAAGCATGAGCCTAGGATACGGGCACTATAGAAGACTAATAATACCTGCTATGTTATCCTGGGTCGGGGAAGCTAACTCACTAGATGTATGACATGCCGAGAACACTCGCTGTCTTTACCTAACCTTAACCATATTGTTTATTGGTCCCAAAACATTACAAGATAAATCAGAGAAAAACATAAACATAGTCACAATCTTATTGGGAACAAGGGAACAGAAAACCCTAAAGGGACAAATTGGCCCTTTTAACCTCTTAACTGGCAGGAAGCTATAACTATATTTAGTGTATAGCCTACACTAAGAAACCTGACGAGGTTGATGATTAAATCACTGACATTTAACAAGCGGCTAAATTATACGTGAGATGATTGCAAGACTAATCGCTAACAAGTACTCCACCTAATACGATTATTACGATATATAGTAAAGAATGAAGTTTTTACTATACCAAACAATGAACATTTGTAGCAACTGTAGTCGGAGAAATGTTGTGGTTTCGTAGACTCGAACTAAGCTAGATGCATTTAAGTTACACTTAGCAATTATGTTGAGACTGATAATTACAATCGATCGGTCGTATGTATCTCTTCCGTCTTGGTCTGCTCAGCAATCGTCCGTAGCCTACCCTCAACCACCGATCTCTCACTCCAACGACCAACCGATTTCCTCTTCTAGGTCTCAGGCCTTATATAAATCTCTCGTCCAATCAGCGAGCGGGGCGTAACTTAAAGTGAGTTAGGACGATGGAACTAATAATACATGTAGGTAATAAGGTGCTGATAGAAATCATTGTTGGTTGATTCAAATGAGCTGTACCGTATGGTAATTGATTGTCACTGCTTAATGTGATCTATTTGAAGCGATGGTGAAGGGTAAGGGCAATATATGAGATAAGCATTAAGGTATTATATATATATATATGTTACAGTCAATGTGTGCAACCAGTCATTGCATACAATGACTAACATTTTTAGCGAGTTCACACAATGACTGCTTTGGTCAGGCATTGTATACAATGACTAATAAAACCAGCGATTTCACACATTGACTGGAAATTGATGGCTGTTATTGTACACTTTGACTGATGCAAGTTAGGACATATAAATGTATTTATTGAAAATCATAAATGTTACCAAATAAGACATATAATTATAACAAATATAACACATATAAATGCGCTTAAAAAATAAAGTTCCAAATTCCATTTTGTCAACTTTCATTATCACACGCCAGAGAAGTATGGCACCTGCTGTTGCACTTTACTTTAGCTTTGAAGCATTTGCATCTGTTAGATGAACATCTATTAGCTCCAGAACAGTTACATTTAACAAAACCTTGACCGCCGCATTTTTATTCTAGCTGTACTGCCCTACGCAATCCGATTCCTGAATCCTCTGAGACGTCCTTGCGAGTGAGTAGTATCTGGGTACACAGATCGAGCTGATTTCGTGCGTATTTGCCTTGCAGCATTCCTCCGCGAACAGCTATGCGATACAAGTCATTGCTGTCTCGATCAATAATGACACCCATAATATTCCTCGGATCGCCACGTCCTCTGTCCACTAATGGAATTGGTACAGTTACATTATCGCCAGGATTTCCTGGTGCGTGTTCCAGTCTGCTACGCTTAATCATACGTTGTGCTTGTTGAATAATTCCTTCCCGTGCTCGTTTTCGATGAGGTAAAATGGCTGAAGGCGATGGAGCCAGCGCGATGTCTTCGGCAAATCTGTCCAGAGTTCTTTCAGCTCGGTGATAACTGATGCCGTGAATTCGGACCCATTATCGCTTTGCAGGATATGAGTTGCTCCAATCAGTAGGAATATGTCGACGAGTTGGTAAGCGACCTCCGCAGCTCGTTTTGAAGAAAGAGGACGGAGGACGCAAACTTTGTAAGATGGTCCTAATAAACCATTATCCATTTGTGATTCTCATTCGGAATCGATTGCATGTCGATAAGGTCCACTTGCCCGCGGGAGCCATAGTCGTTACTCAGGATTGGTCTAACAACAACTCCTCCGACTGCCGGACGTTTACGTTTCTTTGCACACTCTATACAAAGTGACTTGTACTATTCGACGACTTCTCGTGTAATGTTCGCGTACTTAACTGACAGAACTTTCATGACCTTGTCTCTTCCACCGTGTCCAGTAGAAACGTGGACGCGCTTTATAATGTCAAAAATGTCATAATTGTGAGCGAAATAAACGACATCGTCCCCCTCGTCCTTCTTCTTCCTTATTAGCTTATCGACATCACCGCAGATTAGAATCTGGTACCGTTTCAATATATAATGCTGTCTCTAAGTCTTAGATGTCCCTGTAACTTTTTCTGCTTCCTTCACTTCGTCAACTAAAGTGAAATACTCATCTTTAGGAATCAATGCAGATTTCTTTTCGCCGGTGTACAGCTGTACTAACTTCTCCTTGAATTGCGCCTCCATTGAAATGCTTACGTTCTCCATAACTCCATTCCATATAACATGCTGCATGCTACGCCTTTTATACTATTTTGGCATCATCAGGCTACTGTAATTAATTACAGTAATTAATTAATTATTATTATTATTATTATTATTATTATTTGTATTATTATTATCTCTACTGTTTATTGAAGCGTACTCCGGCTTGAGAAATTAGCAGTGGTTATTGATGACAACTTTAATTAATTGAAGCAAATTGCAAAATTAATAGGTGCGAAAATCATTAAGTCAAAGTGTACAATAACAGCCATCAATTTCCAGTCAATGTGTGAAATCGCTGGTTTTATTAGTCATTGTATACAATGCCTGACCAAATCAGTCATTGTGTGAACTCGCTAAAAATGTTAGTCATTGTATGCAATGACTGGTTGCACACATTGACTGTAACAAATACAGTAGGCTACAGGCCTACTGTATTTGCATGGTGAAAGTGCTGAGTCACAAATGTCAATAAGATACAAACTACGTTAAAAATGAAAGTTAACTCCACTAGATTATTTTTTTTGGCAAACCAACGCATTGAAAGAACTGTTCACCTAATCCTTTATATGGCATATTAGAATTGATATGTGGTGGTTGAAGTCATTCAAGTATCTAGCCATAAAAGACCGAGGCCCATAGAAACATCGCGCCTCCAAATCAAAAGTGAGCTGACCAAGGCTTCTCATTTACTTCGAGCAAAGACGCATGCTGAAAATTTTTATTAGAATAACGTAGTTTATTTTATATCGTTTCAGATTTTTATGGAAAAAGCAATAAAAGATCTGCAATAATTAGAAACAACAGAAAGTATTTCTTGGAAAACATTCAACCGAAGGAAGAATTAATTGCTTCGTTGTTGTCTTTCAACTGCATAACAGAAGAACAAAGTCATTTCATTCGAAAGCAATATTCAAACTCAGACAAAAACGCCGAACTTCTGCATATTTTAAGATACTTCAACGAGAAAGCGTTTTCAAAATTCGAAAAGTGCCTTCGACAAACGAATCAAGTTGCAGTAGCAAAAATCGTCAAAAACGGTGGAGGTGGATAAAACATATTTACTTACATTTTATTTCAGTTTGATTTAAAATATTGTGTCATATTTCAAATGCACAATGCAAAACACATCTACATCGATTTTCGTTTTCGGCGCTCCTCGATATTCTGATGTAATTCTGCATTTTCAGTATTGCCCTGTAATGGCTTTAGTCAACATTTAATTTAGCACCATGACTATTTTCTGGATGTCCATTGTCTGGAAAGGTAGGTTAGACAACCATATTGTCATAATAATAATAATAATAATAATAATAATAATAATAATAATAATAATAGTAATAATAATAATTATTGCTAACGGATCTGTCATCAGATAGCCTGATGACAGATCCGTTGGCAATGCCAATGATGAATAACACTATATGTGACATAATAATAATAATAATATTAATAATAATATTATTATTATTATTATTATTATTACTACTATTATAATCCGTCAGCGCACTTGCACGTACAACAGTCCTTCTGCGCTTTTCCAAAAATACTGACAGACTGACTGACAGTTCTTTAATTATCGATCCCAATGGGATGTTTGAACGTGACTCTGAACGCTACGGCGTTGAATCTTTAGGTGCAAATGGAGAGACGTTGAAACAAGTCTCCATGAGATCTCCTGACCCGGCGGTCATGCGGTGACCCAACTCCGTCAAGAACTCGCGTCCAGAGCGATTGATGAGGCCCAGCGATTCGAATGCCAAGGAAACGAATTCATATGTGGGGTGGAAAGAGTTGCATATTTGGAACACTTTCGATCCGCGGCATGTTCAGATGCACCGCCAGGATCAAACCCTGTGGCTCCTTCGAGGATGGAACGTCTGCCTTTAAAAGTGCTCTCCACGCAATATCATTCAAGGCGAAGTGTCGGGCTGCTCTTCCCGTCGAATGTCTGAAAACAAGACCGTGATGTCCTCCCGGGTCAGCGATTTCTCCAAAACATGCTACGGCGCACAGATGCTGAGTCCCAGGCGAAAGCCAACCGCCACCCGCACGGTCTCATTGCTTAGACCCAACCCGCAAGAGATGACGGGAACAGTCTCCAGAGTGGGGTGATGTCATCGCGCCCAGCCTTGCCCGGCTGAGTGGATCATTGCTGGAAGACCATACTGCAGCTTTGTCGATGTTAATCCAGGGTCTGTCCCAGACCTTCTGACTGGTCAAGGTCGATACCTCACCATCCGAGAGCGTTGGTTTTCGGGAATCAAGGATTTCTTCCTTATGTCGATCCATTCCTTCGAGTCGAGAACAGCAGCAACGAGCGACCTGGTCGATGCACCTGAGGCTACATAAGCTGAAGATGCCAGCATTGACACCCGTCTAACTCCTAATCCGCTGTCTCTTATCGGAAGTGTGGCCTGTTTCCATTGTTTATCGCTGAGCTTGATGTTAAGGATGTTTTTCAATCCAACTCGCATTTGGTCGTCCATCTTTTCTAGAAGAGGGTGTCCCCAGCAGGGTGCTGCCCGCAGGAGGTAAATCAGTTTTGCCGCCCCGAAGCATGAGCGTAGTAGCATTATAAGTGTGGCCTGAGCCTGGAGGCAGGCCAAGTCCTTCAATGCCAATTCCAGAGAATTGCTATGTTTGAGAAGAATTTCATCCAGCGCTTGTCCCTTGAACAGCGGGGTGCCAAGAAGAAGCAGTGAATCCCGCTTCATGCTCCGGAAGTCTTCAAATTCCAATTCCGATAGTTCGATGTCAGAACAGTATTCACATTTATATCTGTTCAACCGAATGCCGTGCGAATACTCAAGTTCTTTGATTGCGACCAGGTCCCGCTTCACCTCCTCCTTCCTGCCCCCAAGCGAGATGTCGTCAAGGTAGCCCAGTCTGAACCCGGAACGGAGCGATTGGAGTGTCGACTGTAGCGGCAGGCAAAATAATACCGGGCCCAACGAATTCCCCTGTTGAGGCCCCATCAGAGACTGCACCACAAAGGGTCAAACCTGTCGTATGGACTCTGCCGAGTAAGCTTGATGGATGAACGCGTATAGCTCAGGTGCTGTGTCATAGACTGCCCTCAGCATGGCATCTCTTCGTAAGGTATTGAATGCATTGGCAAAATCCAGCTTCACAAAAACGTGATCTTGCGGCATATCCGTGACGAAGCTTATGCAGAGTGGACCGCTGCTTCACTGCACCCCGGTGTGGCAATGCCCACCTGGTGTGGGCCTTCTTCCCTTGAAAGCAACTGCGTTATAGCGTTGAATAGTCATCGAGATGCGCTGGTAGAGGAAAGTCTACTCCCTCTGCTCCCCAGTGACGGTGCTCAGTTTGTGTCCCAGTTCTGAAAGGAAGCTTTGTCCTTCGGAATTTATGGGGCCAAAGGTTTCGAATGCCACTGTTGTGAAGACGTAAGTGGAGGCTAGCTCGGCGTATTTCTGAATTTTGAGGTTCGCCGCCCTCTCGGCCGCTGCATCCGCTCTTTGTGATGTTTCTGGAAGATACGACGTTGCCATTGTATCTGGCACTGTCGCGTCCCATATCAAACACCGCCCCGCCCGCCATGGTATATGAGTGTGTCCGTCTGGTCTTTTTCCGTCAGATCGGGTCAAGCCAACCGGCTTTTTGGCAGTGGGGATCCCTGCACGGATTAGTCTCCTGCAACAAGGTCGTTCAGGGCAGCGTGTCTAGGCCAGCGTCCCAGACCCAGGCCACATGAGAGACCGTCACATCCGTTTCCCTCGACCAGGGCACCACATGGGCAGCAATGAGGTAAGCAGACGGGTAATCAAAGTCTGTAACCCACTGTCACCCTCAGGAAATCATCGTCAAGTCTCAGCCTGCAGTTGGTAATCGGTAGGGCTAAGAGCCAGTCGCCTGCGTGTGGTGTTGCCAATGCTCTAAGATGTGCCTGATTCTGGGAATCAGGCATTCTGGTGGCGAGATCTGCCACTCAGAGCTCTATCAAACGGCCGTCCCATCTTGATTGTTTGTGAGCCCAAGCTTCTTCGGATGTCCAGTTCTGCTATTTTGATAAGTAGGGTGGCTTGGAGCCATGCCTCGTCGGTGAGTACAAGATTGACCACCTCAGCGAGGTCCACCATCAAGGCCTTGTCATACTCCTCCAGTCCTTTGTGGCCTTCGCATGGGCAGCTTCTGAGGGTATATAATAGTCGGGTGGCACTCAGCGAGTATCGGAGTAAGATGAGGGCGTCATGTGTGACGATGAACGTTAGTTTTTGCATCATGCGCATTAGCTCCACTGTGCGCGCATTCAAAGCGATCGTCAAGGCCGTATCCGTTGACAGAGGTGTGCCTAGGAGTGTGGCCTCTGAAGGGTTAGTCCATCTGAACTGTCTAAATGGTCTCTTTGGATATCAGCAGAAGTCGAAATGATCTCGCATTTTGTTCGATTATTATTATTATTATTTGTATTATTATTATCTCAACTGTTTATTAAAAGCATTAATTACAATAATAATAATAATGCTAAAAATAATAATGATATACATATTAATAATAGTAATTAAAGTAAGAAAGTAAAGTACCGTTAGAAACTTAGTCATTTAGTCAGATCGAATCAAGCCCAAGCTTCAGTTTTGAGCAATATTCGCCTAAAATATGTGAATTTACAGTTTATGTGCAAGGCGCTTCGTGGCCTAACATCTTTCTACTCACACTTTGATCGTGCTAGTGTATAGCGACCTCTATTATATTCCCAGGTATTCCTCCCAACCATCCAAAGAAAGGAATGAGGTGCCATCTTTTCTTTCCCTCGACAAGTCGTTTCTCCTCTATTGAGGCAATTTCATAAATTGACGTGCTATAATTGACTGATAAATTATAGAATTTCCTACAAAAAGTATTCTCATATTTTGTTACAATGTCTAATTGCAGATTTCGGTGAATTCAGTTGCTTTCTGCTTTCAGGAACTAGCAGTAAACCCTAATAATTTTGTCTACTAACTGACATCTCGTAATAATCTTTTGTCAATCACAGCTAAACAGGAACCATTTTACCAGTCCTTGTCAACCTTCACTATAATAATTGTACTGTTCGCCTTTTTAGTCGTAATAAAATTCAAAGTTGCAAATCGTGGTTCATGGAGAAAAGCGTGCATAGAACCGCAGCTGCTGCATCAGAGAATAATCTACCTTCGAAGCATAAGAAAACCAAGATCACATCAAACCAATAAACTGATCAGTCAATTGAAGAAGAATGGCATAGAAATCCTGAATTCACAACTGTTGAGACAGACTGTGGTCATTTGGATCTGGTGTAAATCACAAGCAGCCATTGAAAGTATTCAGAAGTTCTACGAATCGAATCAACTGACATATATATTCTGTGGTCTTGCAGATATTCGATCATCTGCCTCTGAAATCTTCAGATCAAAAGTGTTCAACATTGATAGAAATCAATTCAAGAAAACAGTTGGCAAGTTCTTATAGTACATATCATACTAATTATATAAACTGTTGCCGTATATATTAGGAGCCTACTCATCTCAGCGCTCCGTTTCGGGTTATTTCCTTAATTTTCTGCGCTGCAATCTCCTCTTAATAGTTCGTACTGCGAGAGGTGCTCTATCATGTTTAGTTGCGCTACGATAGGCCTACCTACGATAGATGAAACATAAAACAATATGATAGTAACAAAATATACGAATGGATTAAAGAAATTATTAGAGTTAAATAGTGGGTGGAGCGCAGAATGGACAAAGTTAGATGGACAGCATTCAGGACAAACGAAAAGATATTTACAGATGGTAGGAGAGAAAAGATCAATAATGAAGATAATAAGAGAACGACAAAGGAGATGGTTTGGACACATACTAAGAGGCGACTCCCTGCTGCGAAACATCATCCAGGGATAAATGAAGGAAAAGAAAAATAGGAAGATCGAGAAAATAATTTTTGACTGGATGATGGAAGGAGGTGACTACAAGAAGTTGAAATAGAAGGCCCAGAACAGAGAGAAGTGGCGACAAAGGCATGCAAACCTGCCGAAAAGTCAGAGACCTAAAGAGAAATAGTCAGTGTACATGTATTATATCTGTTCGTGAGAATCCGAACGAGAGGATGGATTAAAGATTTTTATTTAATGGGAGACTTTCCGAGAAGATGTTGGAAGAGGCCCAAGAGCAGAGATAAGTGGCGACAGAGGACATGCGAATATTCTAATAGCAAAATATACAAATGGATTAAAGCAATTTCTATGGTTAAGTAGTGGATGGAGTGCAGAATAGAAAATAGTTAGTTGCCGAAAAGTCAGAAAACTAAAAAGAAATAGTCCGTATACATGTATATACATGTACTATATATGTTCGTGAGAATCCGAACGAGAGGATGGATACGATTTTTTATTTACTGAAAGAGGCGTTTGTCACAACAGGCCTTTCAATTTAATGACAACCTCTCTCTTTATAAATGAAGAAGACATCCATTTGCTCACTAATATCATCGCAAATTACTAATATTTTTGGTCATCATCAATGTCATACTTACTCGTTTTCACTTTATATTATGCATGCACATGATGCTGCCGTGCTCCTTGTATGGATGTCAATCTTTTCTTTACTCATTCCTTCTCCTGCCCCTCCTGATGACCCTCCTCTACCTTTTTCTCCTCCTTCACCTCTTCGTTTCAGCTCCTGCTCTTTCTCTGCCCCTTTATCTTCATCTTCGTTCTCATCTTCATCCTCCTCCTTAACTTCATTCTTCTGCTTTTCTTTCTGCCTCTACCCTTCTGACGCCCCTCCTCTGCTTCCTTCTTTTCTTCAGCTCCTCCTTCCGCGACCGTCATTCTCTTTTTCCTCCTTCTGCTTCTCGTTATGCTCCTGGTTCTTCTACTGCCTCTGCTCTGCCTCATCCACAATCCACGTCTTCCTCCTCATCCTATTCTTCGTACTCCCCTTTCTCCTCCTTCTCTTCCTCATCATTTCATCCCCTCTCCTCCTCCAGAACTATTATTCCTCATGCTCTTGCTCCATCTGCAGCCCATCCTCTACCTCCTCCTACTCCTTTTGCTCCTCTTCCTCTTCCTTCTCCACCTTCTGCCTCGATCCTCCTATTTTTCATCCACCTGCTTCTCCTCCTATTTTTCATCCACCTGCTTCTCCTCCTATTTTTCATCCACCTGCTTCTCCTCCTATTTTTCATCCACCTGCTTCTCCTCCTATTTTTCCTTCTGTTGTCTCCTATCTCTTTCCCTCCTCCCCTCCTTCTTCCCATTTCCACTTCCTGCATCCGTTCTATACTTCTTCTTCCTCTTCCTCCTCCTCCTCTTGCTTCCTCATCCACCGCCTCCATCGCGACTGCTGCCACTGTTGTTGTTATTGCTGATGCTACTACTACGGTATATGGGAGTAGTTCCTAATAGCCTGGTAGGCAGCAAGACCATGAGAAGACATGCTAATGACATCGCTGGTGCGGGTATACCCGCGGCTACAGATTGGGTCGGGCAGCAATTTCGAGTACGGGTCAGTGTGGTTACGGGTAACTCTGCGGCGCTATTATTATTATTATTATTAATAATAAATTTGTAACGCGCACAAGGCCACACCTAAATGTAAATCTTAGGCGCGGATATTCAGTCGCCAGGAGAAGATGCAATCAGATTTCCAAATCCTTGAAAGCCAAAGAGAAATAGTGAGTTTTGAGTCGCTTTTTAAAGGAAGGGGGTGAATTTGAGCTACGAAGAGAGAGTGGCAGTCGATTCCATTCCCTAGGAGCAGAGACATGAAATGCACGAGAGCCCATAACTGTTCTGCATCGTGGTTCAACTAAAAGACCTGTACTTGATGATCGTAAGCAACGAGGAGGAATGTAAGGAGTTAGTAGAGCATGAATATAGGTAGGTGTACTGGTAGTGATGGCTTTGTAGGTCAAACAAGCTAACTTAAATTTGATTCTGAATTCAACAGGAAGCCAATGCAGCTGGTGGAGTAGGGCAGAGGAGCATGTTCGTAGTGGGACACGTAGCCCTACTCGAGCTAACGTTAGCTATATGTCTGAAATTATAGCCTGCTCACTTTGTCTCCTCTCGCCTCGATTATGCTAATTCACTTTTTGTCGGTCTCTTAGACCTTGAACTCAAAAGGCTTCAACGTATCCAAAATGGATACGTTGAAGCCCTTTGAATTCAAGGTCTGAGACCTCTAATTTACACGGAGAAAATTGAATTTGAACTTAATCATTGAAATGAACAAATCGCTGATGGTTGACAACGTTCAGCAATAAGAGGATATGTTGGAGGAGGATGTGAAACGAGCTAAATCTACAAGAGTAACCGTAGTGAAGTACATGAAATGCGCTATATTAAGTGTCAATACATTCAGTTATGGATAAATGCCTACATACATATACTTGTACATGACAACCCATGAATATACACACATACAACTTTACATACAAATGCAGAGCATAAAGTTAGTCCTTTGCATACGCTCTATCGTCAGGAATATCTGTTGCTCGATGAAGGGCATAAAACAAGAAAAACTAATTGTTTCTACTCATCACGTCATAATATTACATCGATTGTTAGCAATATCTCTGTCCAGAAGTTGCAGATTATGCTTGTTTCCTTGAGACGCCCAGAACTTATAAAGTTGGCGGGGTTTTGGTGTGTATCTGTTCCTGCCAATAATTGTGATGCCTGATGCTGAGTTAGAGTGCCGCATGCGCTCCCTTCCTTAAGAGACATCTCGATGTAGGAGTCGAGTACTAAATAGGTGGACAAACTTAACATCTTGACATAGGGATGAAGCTGAAGCTATTATGGCGTCAATGACCACGCCTATATCAGGAAATTGTGCTAATGGCATCTGTCGCAGCTTAGACATAAAATCTACCACAACATGAGTCTCAGGAGTGGACTCTCGATGCCATTGGTTGAGGTCCAGTCTAGGCTCAATCTCCCAAACAAGTAATGAATTGTTCTTGCGAGCTTGGAAGGTCACTGTCAAACAATGGAGATGCTGAGACCAAATTGTGAGTGAGTATCTGCTTGATGTCCATGCTCCGGTCCTTAGCAATGTCCATTCTGAACTCTCTGTGTGGTCTGCTCGACCTTCATCTCACCTCCAACAGCGCAAAACCATCCTGGGCAGCAGGAGAACATATAATAATTATTTGACTTAATTAGTTTAATGATAGACATTGCATATGCGTCTGCTGCAAGATTCGTCCGAGTAATAATCGACATGGTTGATTTCATAACATGTCCTTGACCCTGGCCTTAGAGGTATTACATGTGTGCATATGCTGTAAGAAACAAAAAGTTGACTTTTTCAGTATGGGTAAGCTATATATCGACATCGTTAGCTCAACAAAATGTCCTTGACCATGCACTTTACATCCGAAGACTACCGTCAATGACCAAACAGACATCAGAAATGAAATCTACATACTGAAATTAGTAACATTAGAGGTATTACACATGTAAATGCAGTAAGGAACAGAAAAGATAAATTGTTTAATATGGCCGACCGTGGCCATATTTGATTTTGCGATTACGTCATTCGTGACGTGATGGTGGAAAAGCACCTCGGTGATTTTTCATGTCTAGGGACCCACTGACTGATTGGGAGTGAGAAACTTCCTCAACACCATTTTGCCAACGGGACCCCAGGCCATGTCCAGGATTACTCTCTTGAAGAAGACGTTCTCGAAAGACTGCACTTTGACTCATTCTACTCCTGATTGAAGAAACTCCGTATCTTCGCCCTTTAGAGGCCAGCCTGTCTGGCTGTCTGGTCTGACTGTCCGGTTCAACTGTCTGGCTGCCTGGTCCGACTGTCTGGCTTGATGACGTCAGACGGCTGGCTTGGCAGGCTGGGGCAATGGGGTTCTCGAGTTTTAACAAAAGTAACCGATGATCCACTATATCAAAAGCCTTACTGATGTCGATAAAGATACCTAGTGCATATTCATTTCTATCAAGCGCAGCAGAAATATTATCATGCAAATTAATTATGAAAATTCATATTGATTGACGTACCTGAAACCCATGATGTAAAGGGAAAGTATATTTTGCTTCCTGACAAAGTCATAAAGTCGTGAATACATCATCTTCTTCAGTAGTTTGGAAAATTAGGGCAGAATAGAAATGGGTCTATGGTTTCATATATCATCTCTTAGACCTTGCTTGTATATGGGTACAACTCTAGCAGTTTTGAGTGTCACTGGAATAGTGCCTTTTGTCAGTGTTATCAAAATGACTTGGAAGCCAATTTAATGGGATACCTCTGACCCCAATATGCAACCTCAATTTTGTTTCCAAACTACTAGAACGTGTACTCCTGTGTCGCATTCAGAACCACCTCTCATATTTCCCATTTCTCCATTCCATTCAACTTACCGCAAGTTTCACTCCACGGAAACAGCCCTTCTTACTGTTCATAATGATACACTACATCCTAACAGCGACATTGTTTTATATGTATCTACTTATAATAAGGGTATCCGATATCTTTAATGAAATTTAATAATACACTGGGGTGGTAATCGTAATTAGTCTATTGACTAAAGCAAAAGATCACAGGACAAAATTAGTTGTACTGAATTACCTCAGGGTCGTGGAATGATCTTCAAGTAGAATGATTCGAATTATATGAAATTATATCTAATATTAAAATCATGACAATAAAGAGCATCATTCAAGATCTTCAAATGAAATTTGTTGTATGAACCGCCTCCATTTCTCAGGATCTTCACCACTGATGTCTGGTTCATTTGTCGAAGGCATTTGACGATGGACAGGAGTGAAATCAGTGCTTTGGTGCCTCTCGATCTGTATGCTGCCTTTGATACCGTTGAGCACTCCATTCTGCTGCACAGTCTTCATAATTGGTTTGGATTATCTGGTCCTGCTCCAAACTGGTTTGCAACTTATCTCCACCCCCGCTCATATGCTGTTTGTGTCGATGGTAAATTTTCTCAGACATCCTCTGTTGGTTGTGGTATGCCTCAGAGTTCTGTCCTTGGCCCTCATCGTTTTACGCTGTATACTGCCCCTTTAGATTCCCTTCTAAGTAAGTACTCTATAGGCCATCAGTTTTATGCTGATGACAAACAAATCTATCTATCCTTTAATAATTTTTGACATGTGCTTTCCCCCATTCAGCTTATTACTAATGTAATCTCGGATGTTCAATTTTCGATGAATGCTAACAAGTAGCTGCTAAATACCACTTTTTTACTATTGGGTACATCCCAGCGGCTTAAGCAATACGGATCCATTGATTGCTTAAACCTGGGTGGGTCTCAAATTATGCGTTCTGGCTGTGCACGGAATTTAGGCGTTTGTTTTGATTCAGTGATGTCTTTTAATGACCAAGCAAATCCTGTTATTACAGTATTCGTGATAAACGAAGTATTCGACAATATATCCCTGCTGAAACGCGAATTTTACTGGTTAACGCACTTGTCTCTAGTCGCCTAGATCATTGTAATTCTCTCCTGTGTCGTATCATAAAGCTAACTTACTGAAGCTGCAAAGAGTACAAAACTGACTGGCCAGGATCGTTACTAGTCCTCGTAGATAAAATTACATAACTCCCGTTCTTAAATCATTGCATTGGCTTCCTGTTGAGCAACGAATTAAATTTAAAATTGGTGTAATTACCTGTAAGACATTTTCTTCTGGTCAGCCGGGGTAACTACGCCCTTTTCTTGTCCCCCAGAGTCATCATCGCTCGACTAGGTCTTCCGATTTCTTGTCCCTTGCTATACCTTGTGTTAGGACCAGTCTCGGCATGCGAGCTTTTTCGGCTGCCAGTCCAAAGTTCTGGAATTCATTGCCTCACGCCGTTCTGGCCACTTAGTCCTTACATTCTTTTCGATTTCGGCTTAAAACCTTTTTAGTTATTCTTGCCTATCCTCCTTAGACTGTCGTTCTGTCTCTGATTTCGGTTTTGCATTGGTGCGCCGTGGGTAGATGCCCTATGCATTTTTAAGGCTGTGCTATAGAAGTTTCTTTAGTCATAGTAATAGTCGTGGCTATCTAAGAGAATTCGTTATTATCGATGGCTTCGGATGTCATATCCTCCATACTTATTAGAGCCATATGATAGAAGTGTCCCGATTGGAAGCTATTCTGGGATTTATAGATTAGAGGATTTCACATAATTGCTGGGTCGGTTGTGCATCAATTTTCGTGAGATTTTGAGAAGAATGGCAGGACCGATATCGTCCTAGAAGTAGCAAGGATATCCTTTTCTTCTTTCTTAAAGATTGGAACAATATTTAGCGATTGAAGGACAATCACACACAATGAGGAACAAATGACAAGGTCAGCCAAAAAGGTCAGCAATGATTGATAGGTTAGGAATAGCAAAATACGGGTCAACATCGTCAACCCCGTCACAAAGAGTGAGTCGAATATCGCGACTGAATTGATAAAAATGTTCTTTCCGGGACAATGTAACGTCCCGGAATAATTTAGTAAGATTTGTTGTTTTAATTTTCCCATTATTAATCAGTAGAAATAACAGTCTTGCAGGGCGCCCATTATAAATTGAGAAAATGACTAAAACATGCCAATTATATTATCTATATAATCATAACCAACTCATTCGGCGCCGTCGATTAACGATTTTGGTCCACATTTTCCAATGGGAGCTGATAAGTTTTTGTCCAGTCGTAATCATTATTATCATAATCGTAAACTCCAAACTTTTTAAGTGCCACTCAAAGTCAAGCGCAGGGCACCAATTGTAAATCGAGCGCCCCGTCAAGTCAGAGGGGTTGTCCAAAAGGATAGTCCGAATAAGGTCCGAGTCTAGCTGCCAGAGGGTGAGAGCATGGAGGAGGCATCGTAGTTGCTAAGGTGGCTATCCTTTAGATTTGGGAGGTGGAGGATCGAGTGAGGCATAATAGGAATTCTTGAAGAAGTCAGATTTCAGTTCTGAGTGGAAATTTCGAGGGACAATAGAAGTCTGGAGCAGATAACGATCGCTGATTGACAATGACGGTGGAGAAGCCGAAAAGGTGCGAGAGGAAGATCGGCGTGCATTTCAGAGACACGGCACAGTGCATGACATGGCTCGATGGGAGAACATAAGATGAGTAACGACTGGTTTAGATGAACACTGAGACATCAGGATGATCGGGTAGAACGAGTTGGCTAGATGGTGAAGATAGCACGCAGGTGTTTCAATTAGTAGGTAGTAGGACCATAATATAGGGAGTTGTAGGTTGGCGATAGGATATTGTAGTGGATTCACAATGGGATTTCTAGCCAACAGAGTGATTTGAGGCTAGGACTAGAAGTAACTTGATGTTGCTCGAACGTCCTGGTGGCAGCCTGGACTAGTGAGTTTTGGATAAGTAGAGTTGCGTGAATTCGACGTCGAGGTCATGTTACATCATCGCCGTATTGACGCACTCTGCAATTTTAGGCTCTGACTTTTTTTTTAAATGATTAAAGTGCATCATCATGCGACATTTTCCTTCGTGAAATCAGAGGTTGTAATTTGTAAAAACACAAATAGATGCCTATTTTAGGTAAAAAATAAAATTTGATAATGGATTTCGGTTAGGGCAATGCGCATGTTTAGCGCTCTTCCCAATGAACCCAGCTCCCAATTTAATTTAATTTTGATTGGAGGAATTGTGGTGTCCCAAAATGGCAGAAAAGAAATATGGTCAACCTAGTAATCAATCATCAATTAATAAATGTTTGCTGTAAATTGTTGTGTAATTTCAATAACCAAAGGCAATAGTAATCGTATATTATTATCAGTGCATCAATGACAATTTTGTTTTTACAGTAGTTGTGTGTCCAATTTCTATCCACTTCACTCAAAGAATCCACGTTAGAGAAAATGAGGTTGTGCAGGGAGTAACTAAGCTACAAGATAAAATCTACGTCCTCTGTCAACCATTTCCTCGTGTAATTCGTGTCTTTGAGGATCGAAAACCATTTCGTCTTCAGGAGGAAATTAAAGTAAAAGACATTGATGATCCTAAGGACATTGGATCCAGTGAGAAAGACAATTGTCTGTACGTCTCTGACTTTGATAAGGAATGCGTCTGGAAGATAACAAGAGAAACAGATGACACACACACAGTCATTAAGTGGTTGACCATTGATCATGCACCACATACACTGTCAGTGTCCAGCAATAGTCACTTATTGCTGGTCACTTCTTGGTCGTCCATTCTGAATATCTACGGATCAGATGCAGAACTTCTTCGCTCGATTAAGTTACCAAGAGATATAGATAACTCAATTCATGCAGTGGAAACATCAATGGGGAACTTAATCATACTTCACCAGTGTATGGAAAATGTGGACCGAAAGATTCGACCAAGTGAAGTACTCGAGTATTGGATATGGGTCGTAAGTGAGCTGACCTCAGATGGTCAGATGGTCATGCGCCGTTTTATTCCTTCAAGTGACAAACAAAAACTGGACAATCCTCGTTATCTCGCACTCGATTCCGAAGATCAGGTGTTTGTGGCTGATACGGGAAAGAATAGGGTGGTTCTCTTGAACTCCGATCTCACGTGGAATCAAAGTCTTAGACTATCAAAAGAAAGACAGCAAGATAAAAAAGAGACGAAAATCCGAAGACCACTAAGATTATTTTATGACGAAAAAAAGAAACAAATGATCGTAGGAGGAGGATATTTGTATTCTGAAGGATTTAATATTTATACTTTGAGTAGAAATTAACTAACTTTCGTTCGAAACCGGTGCGCTTATAATCTAACCCAATTTATTCGATCAATAGTACTATATAGTAATTATGACATAATAACTGTAACATTGTAATAATTAACAATATTTTTAGCGCTCTAAAATTCTAGCAGAAACAGACATCTCAGATGCATCGATTAACTAATAAATATAAGACAAGTACCATTTGTGAAGAAATGTAGCGTCAGAGTGCTGCGCATGGCATGGAACCGACCTGATACACACATTCACAAGTTTCTGCCTCACACTGGAATTGTTGCACCGCCATTGTCATTAAAGAAGCATCTTATGTACTGCTATGGCCATGTGATGCATTGGAAGTCTAGGCAGAATTGGTTTCAGTGTCATCCAACGAAGGCGACCGTTTATGAGGTAGCTAAAACGCAATGTCAATTGTCCGAATAACTAACGAACCTAAATCGCTGCAATAATTGCGTCATAGAAGTCCTTCAGATTAGATTATTCCTTAACCATCCTTGGTAAGTGAGACTCGTGGGCTTCCTAGTGTCGCCAGATTGCCTTTTGTACATGTTGTCTTGTGGTTCTTCGGTGAAAACAAACGTCGACTGATAAGAAAGAGTTTGAAATTCCGCGTCTCACTTCTGTTTAGATTAATTCAATATTATCATAGGCCTATGCGCCTACAAACAGGACTTTTGCTATAATAACTGCCCTGTATGTTGCTTTCGATGCGCAGGTACCATTTACGTACGCCACTTCTCTTTTCTGCGATGTAGGCCTACCAATCTAGGATGCTTACGTTCTGGACTTCATTACTTTCATTTTCAAGTTGCTTGTCATTTCGTGCACAGGCGTCCATATAGAGAAATTTCTTTGAGTTGGTCCTTAAAGTTGATGCTATTTGTTCTTTAAAACGATGCATTTTTAACCTAGAAATGTTAAACAATGAACCATGTCTGCATGTCGTAACCAGTGATTATAGAGGATGTCATATCATGTATACATGGTACGTGCAAAAGCGAGATGGACATTTTTGGACCTAATTCATTATCATTCCTAATTTTGCTCATCGCGTTCTGAGCTTTCCATAGTCCTGATTCGTTACTGGCCAATAAGCGTACAACTGAGTGGGAATCATAGCAGATTGATGCTGACGATCTGATCTCTCTGTCACTATACATCTCTCTCTCTTTCTCTTTCTCTCTCTGTCTGCTTCTCTCTCTCTCTCGTCGCTCAGTCCAGATGAACTTGTAAGGTAGTGCAATGTGTGCCTGCCTAATTAAAGCCCATTAGCGAAATCATTACCACTACGACTATAAAAGCGATTAGCTAACGGTTGACAGATATGTCACCTAGAATCAGTAGTTTTAAATGCTATATTCAAATATTGTTAAGTTTATGCTATTCAAATATTTGTAGGAACCAACAATATATGTATTCACGATATTTTAATAAAATAATTTATTATAACATGATCACACGTAATGTTACTATAGTCGCCGTCGATTGCACAACTCTGATATCCGTAGTCTCATTATTTTCCACAACACTATGCGTAGGATGTTAAGTCATTTTCTACTTCCGGGGTCTAGCAGCAAATAAAGAATGTGTCAAAAAATTTTATTGTCTTTGGTCAGCGCAGCGGCATAGATTATTTCCTCCTTAAATAGGCCGAATTGTCAACATTACGCTATTTTACTTTAGTCGTAATAACAGTCAAAGTTATAAATCGTGGTGCAAGAAACATGACGTCAGTCATGGAAATGCATCAACTTCATCAAGGAATCCATGACCTTCTAAACATAGAAAAACCAAGATCACATCAAACCGATGAACTGATCAGTCAATTGAAGAAAGATTGCATAGAAATCCTTAATTCTCAACTGTTGAGACAGACTGTGGTCGTTTGGATCTGGTGTCAATCACAAGCAGCCATTGAATATATTCAAAAACTATACGAATCTAAAGAGCTGGTACGTGCATTATACGGTCTTGCAGATATTCAACCACCTGTCTCGGAAATCATCAAATTAAAAATGATCAACATTGACAGGAATCAATTTAAGAAATCAATTGGCAAGTTCCTAAAAAAGCACGCATCATGATAATTATTGGGTCGCGTTTGCTGTGCATATATTAGTCATCTCATCAAAACGCGTGATGTTCGATTATTTCTTCGATATTCCGCGTTGATTAGCCATAGGCCACTGCGATAGGCGCTCTATCATGTCTAATTGCGATGCGATAGGCCTTCGATAAATGAAATACAAAACAATATAATATCAATCAAATATACGAGTTCTCAAGAATAATATATATACATATATATATGTATCGATAGTCTATATATTTATTTATTTATTTATTACCGAAATTTGATACTGCCCTTCTTCCAACATCTTTTGCTCAGAAGTGCACACGCCTCTACGGCGCAATTGCAGTTGTACTGCAGAGCAATTGTGTGCGAAGGACTTGCTCAAGGTCCCTACACAGTGACTGACGCCCCAAACGAGGGTCGAACCCTTTCGCTCAACGCACAATGAACGTTACGTGCTGACCACTCTAACCGATCGGCCACTGTGCCACACAAGTATATATCGTGAGAATCCGAATGTTTTGTTCATATATAAATATGTATATTCTTGAGAAACCAAATGAAAGACCGGATAACAATTTTATATTTACTGGGAGAGGTTCCGAGGAAACGCTTTACAAATATTAGGTTTCTTTGATTGTATCTACCTATACATGTCGCCCAGTTTTAGTGATGAGATGACTAAGAGGTGATATGGAAGTCAGATTTCATGAGAAATAAAGTGGAAAGGAATTAAAGGACACAAAATGGTGTAAAATGAGACGTAAAATAAGGAAACAGGTGGAATGGAATAAAGAATTGGGTACAGACACTAATGGCACTGTAATATAATGTCAAATTTCTAAATTGTCTCAGCTCCCACTAAAGTCACCTCAGGGTGACCAACCTATACTCTGGCGCAACATAAAGTGAAAGAGAGAAAGCACGGCATTGATGATGACCAGAAAATTGCGATGATACTAGTAATTAAATGGATGTCTTCATTTATAAAGAGAGAAATTCATGAAATTGAAAGGTCTGTAGTGATATAGTCATATGCTGAGTGTTAAAACGTGAGAAATGGTCAAAAAATTGTAAGTACGTGTATGATGAAACAGATAGCAAACAATATGTGCTGAAAATTTAGATAATATTAATCAGTACTCAAAAAAGCTGATTCTAAAGTCAGTTATTTGCGCGAAATGATAACTATGTTTATATTGTAGTAGTGAATACGATTTCATTAACTTCACTGAGAGGATCTACTTAGAAGGAACTACAAATGGTCTGGGAATGACTAAACTTAGAAACAAAGTCTACGTCCTCTGTCAACCAGTTTTTTCTCATTGTGTGATCCGTGTCTTTGAGGATCGTAATCCATTTCGTCTTCAGAAGGAAATCAAGATAAAAGAGATATGGCAGAGACATTGCATCCTGTGAGAAGGAAAACTGTCTCAATCTCTCGGACTTAATGTTGAAGTGCGTCTGGAAGATGATAAGAAAAGCAAATGACCGACACAAAATCATCAGATGGCTGAACATTAATTACTGGCCGTATACTCTGTCAGTGTCCAGGAATGGTCATGTATTGATAATCAGTGAACAGTTAATAGGTTTGAATATCTATGGATCAGATGCAGAACTTCTTTGCTCCATTCCATTTCCAAGAGACATCTATGATCCAATTCATGCAGTGGAAACATCCATCGGAAATTTCTACGTACTGCACCATCGGATGGAAAGTGAAGAAGTGTGAGAGAATGTGGAGATCAATATTTGGGTAATAAGTGAGTTGGCCAGCGATGGACAGGAGGTCATCCGTCGATTTATTCCCTCAAATGAAATAGAAAAACTGAATGATCCTATATACTTCTCACTCGATTCAGACAATCGAGTGTTTGTGGCTGACTGTTGGAATCGTAGAGTGATTCTCCTGGACTCCGATCTCATATGGAGTCGAATTATTTGCCCAACAAAAGAAGAACAAGAACAAAAGTCAATGTTTCAATGGCCGCAGAGATATTATTACGATGAAAAGAAAAGCAACTGATCGTCGGCACAGAATATTTTAATTATGCATGGGCAGTTTATGTTTGCAGTTTGAGTGGAAAATAACAGACTATTCATCCAAATATTTCGACAAACAAGATCATTTCAATGTATACCAATAAAAGTAGTGGGACGGTGGAAAAAAGTGCAAGGATCGCTGATGATCATGTAATAAAAGCAGAAAATAAAGAGGGACTACGGAAAATGACGAGTAGAGTAAACAAGATATCAACGGAATAAACACAGAGAAGACATATATGTAGGTAATATTTAGATTAACAACATTCTTTCAATGTATACCAATATTTGGAATCAACCTTCTAATATCTATGGATGCATCAATATAATATTTACAGATGTGATTGAGCAATGCTCTTCAATATATACATTGAGGAAGTAGTATGAGGAGCGTTGGAAAATACCAAGGAAAGAATGAAGGTAGGACGACGGTGGATAAAAGCGCTGAGATTTGCTGATGGTCATTTCCAACGCTTCTAATCGTTTGATCAGGGATTACGAAAATGACGAGTAGACTAAACAGGATATCAACGGAATACAAAATGAAAATAAACACAGAGAAGACAAAGGTAATGATGAAAGGTAATGGAAAGATAAAAAACGATCAAAATAACAATAAATGGATTGATGATAGAACAAGTAAAGAGATTATGTTACCTGGGAAGCATAATCTGCGTCTTGTGTAGACGCAGATATTAAAAGAAGGATAGGAATGGGTAAACATGCATCTAACTAAAAGAAAACTTCTGAGTGGAAAATTAAATAGAAACTTGAAAATGATAATGATAAAAACAATGATTTGGAGATTGGTCCTTTACTGATCAGAAACGTGGACAATAACAGAAGAAAACGGTAAATGATTAGGAGCATTGGATATATTGGTGCAGAATGGAAGAAATTAGTTCGACAGAGCACAGAACTAGCGAAAAGGTACTACAAATGGTAAGAGATCAATGATGAATACAATAAGACAAAGGAGATAGATTGGACACATACTAAGAGGCGAATCCCTACTACAAAACATCTAAGAAAAATATTGAATGGAAAAATACAAAAGGATGACCGACAATAATGACTTTGCACTGGATGATGGAAGGGGAGGATACAAGAGGATGAAGCAGGAGGCCCAGAACAGATAGAAGTGGCGACATTGAACATATGAATTGGCTGAAAAAGTCAGAAAAGTTAAGACGAAAATTGAACTTATTTTCCAAAAAATTGTAAGTCCAAATGACTGAGATTAAACGCATTTCCCACGCATCGAGCGTTGTGTCGAGCAATTAGATGTTTATTGAATATGAAACCAGTGACCGATTTCTTAAAGAGGACAGTGAATCATTCATTTAATGTTTATTGGAATTTGAAACCCGTTTAAGATAAGTTTATTGCTTTCGTTCATTCCATTTGTTTACTTATCTCGCCAACCACTTACATATCAATAGCTCAATTTCTTCAATTACTTTACCTCAGCTAACACAGATCAACATCAGCCAGTGTTACTGTTTCGAACCACGCCAATACGTCCCTATTTAATTTTGTAGAGGGTCGTTGTATATTTCCCTGCAGCTAATTAATATTCGGCTGCCAGCAGTACTGAGTGGTGATTTGTCAGCGACCTGATGAGTGGACCCGCGAAACTTAGGCGCCAAGGACATCAACAAAAAGGAGGATTCGTCTCGAAGGAAAGACCAGCATGAGGCGGGAGGAACGAAAAAGAACATGAACGCGACAGGAAGTGAAAGAGGTAAGAAGTTGGTGAAAGTCAACAAGGTTCGATTTCGCGCTTTATTCGTTTGGTTTGCTTTTTGCTCCATGGATTGAGGTGAAATTTCTAAATATGTGTGGTCTAAAAATAAAGCTCAATGTCAATTCCCGCAATGCTAGTGTTGATTGTAATTTCTGCGTTGATTAGTAAAATTTCCTTAGGACTCGTAAAGTCAATTAGGCCTAATAGATTGACGTGATGTCTATTTGTCGACATTCTTGCAACAAAGATGGCGGGAATGGAAGCGCTAGTTCCATGGAAGTAGACAGCCTTGTTACGATGCGCTTATTAACCATTGTGCAACGCGAACAAGAATTTGCTCTATTCCTTCAAGAATTAATGGAAAGTATAGGGTTTTAGCCCCATGTAGGAAGTATTGACGAAGATGGTTTGACGGGGCTTAGTTTTATGGACCCCATCAGACACAATCAGGATGTCATGGCGGGAATTAATTTGGCGGGAACGGACCCAGGTGCTGAAATTGGCATCACTGCAATCCCACCGGATCTCACGGACATTATGTCACCGCCTGAAATATAACGAGAACCTGGTAGATAGAAAGAACTCATTACAGAACTATGGTTAAGAGCACCACATAGGCGAAGTGTTAGATTGCAGCAGAAGCCAAGAGCTAACAATACATAGTATAGCTGTGTCCAACAGCCTATAGAATTTCGCCCTATACTCTCTTTGATTAAGATTTGAACCCCCGTTCATCTAACAAGTGAATCTATCCAGCATTTTTTCCCAAATAGGTCGCCTAGACACTGAGTGGGCGGCCGCGACGAGACTATTATAAGTCCAGCGTCTATTTGAATATCACATTCAACACAGTTAAACTATTATAAGTGCGAGCTATATCCACACGCAATTCCAATACGAAAGCTTGTCCTTAGTCTATTGTCACAACTCTCCTATTATAGCAAACATCTCATCTTAAGCCTTAGAGTCAACAAAATGTATTGCCATAAGTAAGAAAACTTTATATTTATTTAGTAAATAGTGAACTCAAGATACAAAATCGGCCTTAGATTAAGCATTAGACACAGAGCCAGCGACAAGTCTTTAATTTGCCTTATGCTATGATTGATGACCTGTAATTGCAATCGGTCTGGATTTTCAGAGTACCGAGCCACATATTCTAATACTATGATGCGTACAATACTATATTGATATTTAGACTGTTTGATGAACAGATCATGAACTTCTTGGTTTTTATTGTTTCAGCTGTCGAAGTTTCAGCAATAAATAGGGGTGCTGAGGGGTGCTTGATCATCCCGGGATTAAAAAATCGATTCACACAATTGATCCAATTTTGATGAGTTCTTTTATTAGGGGGCGGGGCGTTGTCAATGCGCTGCTTCACCCCTTCGTCGTATGCAATTTAATCATCAGCCCTACAGTTATTTATGTCCAAGAAATCCTCTGCGCTTCCGCAAATTTACCCCAGCGTGTATTTGTGTGCCTGTTTATGTCTGTCTGAGTGTATCTGTGTATGTACGTGTGTTTATTTGTTTGTATGTGTCGTTGTCGTAGATCAAGTATTTATATAGCGCCACTTTAAGTGAGAGGTGACTCCTCGCCGGACTAGTATCAGATTAGGGGCTACGGAAGAATTATTAATTGGTCCTGAGGGACTGAGTTAGCCTATTCCAGCAAGAGTGGCGTTACTTTTAGATTGAGCCAGGGAGGTACGTGTCAGCCAGACGATTAGATACTCGATAGTCACAAGATAAGGATCGTTGGGAAGAACGACTGGGTAAGGAGTATCCTGGATTTCAGTATGCCCAGATATACAGTGGAACAGAGACTGCAAGACAATCACACATGAGGGAGCAGACCATAAGTAGAATACGTTGGAGCGGATAAGAAACCAGCGTAGAGAGTTTTTTGATTAAAGACGAGAATTGGTCACATTTCCCCATACTCTCTATAAGGCGGGCGACAGCATTGAGGATGGCATGTTGCTTGGTCACATTAAATTTTGTAAAAGAGAAACCAATGTTGCCTTCATTGCTATGCTCGATCCATAGCAGATCAGAGCATGGATCAGTCTTGATTGAATGAGGCGGAAGTGATTGACGGATGAGACGAAGCTCGCGCATAAAGTGAAAGTATGGGAAACGGACAGACAATTGCCCCCGGACAAATGACCCCCACCCCTGGAAAATTGTCCTCGGATAATTGCCCCTTCCGACTAGAACAAGGACTTAGGGCATTTTACCCCGAACATTTCTCCCGGACAACTCCCCGCAGGACAATTCCCCGGAATTTTCCCCCTGTGACTAAGCTTAACTATTTAAATAGTGAAATGAAATTTAGACAGCAAAAACGAATGAAAATTTATTCTAATTTAAACTATCTTTTGATTGAAAAGAAATCAAACTGACGACCGAAAGATTTTCATTCAATTTCACCTTTGCTATACAGTCATTTAAAGCTGTCCCTGCACCTCTACGAAGTTCGCACTCATAACTAACGACGCTATTTGCTAACAGGCTAAATATCAAGACTTTGTTAAATATTACTCTAATGCATCAAAATGAGACACGTATAATTAAGGTTGCTGGTTGTTCACCAATTAACTATAAATTAATTAAGCAGTACAAGCCTGCATGATAAACAATTCTTCTATTCATTTTTGATTCAACATTTGCCTTGAGCATCAAAGTGAGACACGCTGAATTAAGGTTGCTGGTTGTGTATTTGACATCAAACCCGTTCTTTGATCGCAGGGGGGGAAATCTGTGGGGAATTGTCCTACGTGGGGGAAACGTCAGGAAAAATGTCGGTGGTGATGTCCTGGGGAAATGTCTGGTAGGAGATATCCGGAACCCTTCTCAGCAGTCAGAGGATTGCAGAGCTTGTCCTCACAAATTCAGTTTTGTGTGACGTTGTTGGTTTATCTCTCTTGAGGAAGAAACTGAGATTGCAAAGTCTACGAACCTCATTCCTTGCCCAGACAGCATCCGTACCAATTACGGAATGGCTGCGATCTAATTGCGAACTTTGCTTGAGTAGTGAGCACCAGATGAATTCTGAATTGGATGGATTGAGCTGCAATTGATTACATGTCATCCAGTCAGCGATGTTACTGATCATTCAAACAGATGGCAGTAACTGCTAAGTCATAGCCTATTGGCATTGTGAGTCATCGGCCTGCTGGCTATGTTTACTATGATATGTTATCATATAATGGCAGAGATGTCGGCAACGTGAAGAAGAAAGATAGTAGCACCACAAGTAATGATAGTCGCTGTGGAAGAGGAGCCGCCCACCATTGAGGGAAGACGGTTGGTATCAATGATTTTAACAGGAAGGAAGCTGGTCCACTTAAGGGAAATTGGCTTGCTGCAGCGGGAATCTAGGGAGCGTGATGCATGTTGGTCTATCGACGAGCATTACAAAAAAATATTATTATTATTATTTTACGATTTCTGCCGAGAGATTATAGCTGGAAATTTGATGGGTCCAATGATGCCAGTCATCGCAGATAGTCAAAGAAGCACGATGTTGCATCATAATAAAAATCGACAATCGAACTTTTTGCGAAGACGATGGACCTTTGTTGAAGATGTAGTCAAGTAGAATATTAGCTTCGTATGTGTTCTTTAAAAAGTGGCAATTAGTTCGATGAGAAACTGATAGACACTTGAATAGAAACGAAGGAATGAGTGACGAAAGAAGTCGGAAGAGAAGCATCGAGATGAAAGACACTGGCTCAAGCGATGTTAAATGTCACAGATGCGACAGATCAGGATATAATAATATATAATATATAACAGAAAATGGTCATGTTAAGACAGATAATATGATATACCTGTCAACTTAAGTTGACGTTCTAATACCTGTCAACTTAAGTTGACAGGTATTAGAACGCTAGAGAGTGAGAAGAGAGCAACGGAAAGGTTAACGTACCTAACACAAGAACGGAAATTTGTGGACGAGACTTGCCTTGAAATTGATAATTCAAAGAGAAATCAAAACAGCAATGCTTATGTTGTAAATAGTAAATAATGCCCGATAATGCAAAGAAATACCGTGATACCAAAATGGGACTCTTACTGTCTAGGGACTGCAGTAGCTTCCCTCATTGGAGTCGTGCACTATACCCAATCTGGACCACTAGAGAGACAGAAACTAAAGGAGAGGCTCTAGGTTTTTCCATCAGGAGGGGCCAAGGGGGAGCCGAAGTCCCGGAAGGGGGGACAACTCTATATCGGAGAGTCGTAGGTATAGGCCTAGCTCCACACTGTGTGACATCGACCACACACATGTATATGCATTACAGAGCAACATGAATTCTTCACATCAACAAACTAGATTTTTGGAAATAGAATGACTTTATTTAAAAGTAAAGCATTAACTATGCGCATCACTTACACTTAATGAAAAGTAAGTTTACGATTGTCAAGACTCAAAATGATCCACAAAGGCACCTGTGTTAATGGACTCTGCATGAACAGATTCAATCGACAACATTGTCACACTACTTAGACGAATATCAGACATAGCGCTTTTCATATATGTTTTAATTAATTTCAGAGCAGAAAAGCTTTTCCGACAGGCTGTTGATGTTACTATGAAAGCAATGGCTATGTTAGTTAGACATTGTGTACATTTAATGAAAAGCAAGTTTCTACGGATCAAGAAAGAAGTCCGAACTATCGTTGTGTCGGGTGACTCGGGTGGGGGTTCTAACTCTCGTCTTCTTACCAGGGCCGACTAAGAGTATTTTACCCCAATCCCGCTCTGTGTGCAGATATGCCCACCAATATAAGTTCCCGGAGTATATGCAGGAAATGAACAACAACGTTTCAACCTTTATTCTAAAACAGAATTAGTCCGAGTACCCCTAGGTCGCCTGTTCATCTTCAGAGTCACGAGCACTGCTGTCCTTACCACCTATAATCCATCGACGAGATTGTCCCTTCAGTTCAGCGACAATATATTTCTTTCTCCTTCCGACGACAAGTAAATCCGGGCTACGACAGAGTACTTTCTCGCGACGACGAATAAGCGACGACGAAGTACTTGCTTGCGACGACGAAGTACTTTCTTGCTGTCTCCGAGCGTCTTGACTTCTCCGTTATCTCGGTTGCCTAGCTCGCCCTTTCAACGGCTGCATCGGTGGTCTCGTCGGTCCTCTCTACGGTCGCATTGGCGGTTTCCGCACGTGTCGTTTTCGCCTATCTTTTCCGCCTGTCGCCTGCGTATGTCCTCTTTCGCACGTCTCTCTTCGCATGTCCTACCTTCCCTTATATACCTTACGGGAGCTCAATTTGAACTTAGTGCGTGGGCGGCTGAAACTCTACCGAACCAATCAGAAGCTTGGATTAAAATGCGGATAACCAATCACCAACTATAATCCCAAAATAGGGCCCTTATTAAGTAATGGGGGTCAGCTCTTTCTGAACCGTCGGCTCATTCTACTCTAGTAGGTCAGCTCAATTGGAGCCGTGGGCTCGGTTCTTTTTCAGCTGTGTGCTCTATGGTCAGCTCATTATGAACTGCATAACAATTACGGATCGGCTATATCTGAACTCAGCCTAAACGAACTTAAAGACCCCAGGTTTCCAACAGTTACACATAAACTTGAATGCTTTAATAGGCGCCCAACTTGGGGGATTTCATGGTTGAGGTCTTCAATATTACTGTCATGCAAAAGTGCAAAAGACACAATGTTACCATCATAGATATTTCAAGTAAGGCATATGTTTTGGCATAAATGCCTGTCATTGCAATAAGTTAATGGCCAGAGAGTCTTCTATCTAGTCCAGAAATGTGCTGCCTAAATGTGGCCTGTGTGTTCACTTGAGAATGTTGTCCCACAGTTTCATCAACTGCCGAGCTACAAAAACGGATAGCAATATTCGGACCGTCAGACACGTGGCTTAGTTAATTCTGGGTCAATTTAACAATTCGACCTTTACTCTTCTACCTTTACAAAGACCCCTGTTTCATCTCTATTTTCTTTGAGAGAGACCTTTCATGTCTGACAACGTCGGCAGCTGCAGATAAGTCAGCACTTTGGGATTTTAGTTGAATTGATACAATATGTACGTACATAATGTCTGGTAATAAAAACAAGTATCTGCTATTTCAACATTTTGCCCCATCAACATTCTCTAGCATATTATACCAATGCATCTAATTGATCACTGATATTACGACAAGCTAAAATACTGCAAGCCCGTCGGATTCATAGGATGTAACTCACTATGTGTTTCAACCCATTTCTAATGCACAAGAGAACTTGAAGCAAAAACGTATCACTTTCAATTATAAGTAATGCAAACATCTCTACCTTCTGAAACAGATAACTGAAATTGCATTCAATTAAAGTGCGCGGCAATGGAAATGCATGACCTGTGCCCTCCAACTGCCTTCCAACTTCTGGACACACTTATTGACACTGCTCATTACAGCTGCACCATCATAATTTTGAACAACTAAATGACTTAAGCCCCAAATGACTTAGGAGCATCTAAAATAAAAAATGACAATTAATTTGCATCTAATCAGATTGCTTATTTGAAATCTAGAAAATTTTCATTAAGTTTCTTGTTGGCAAGAAATCGTGTTACAAAGAATAGCTCTTCCTGTGACTAATATCCCTTGTCCCATTAACAGGGATTGAAAACTATACAGATTCCTTGACCTCTATCACCAAAAATTATAAGCAAGTAAGCAGAGGCTTAGTGGGGGGGGGTGGCACACGGTCAGTTGGGGGAGGATGTCCTCTGGCCCCCTGTGGAGCCGCCACTGGCTATGTGGATGAATTTTATGCTAATGACCCCAGAGAGAAAGTAATATCACAAGGACAGTACTTACGATAGTATATAGCAACCGAAGCATTTCCGTGGGCATTGCACGGTATCCATACGGGTCTCATATGGGAATTAAGGTTCGATGTTGGCCCCTTGTAGACGTGCTGACAAGGGATGGATCATTTGCGACTTAAACCCGTATAGGCTCACACAGTGAAATAAATTGGAGTATGATGACAATAGTATGAAATACTTGTATGTGTACACAATTAAGTCCATACAAAGTATATAATTACTGTAGGCCAATAGCTACATGTATAAAGTTAGGAAATAATGTCCGTGATGACTACGACTTATTATCCTCTTCCTCATCTATGATTGGTAAGAAGTTTACACGAACGGAGCTGCCTAGAGCAAACACAACGACATACTGTACTCAAGCAAATAATCATACCCTTACTAAAACAATATATACCTGCTACAAGGATGCTGCACGGATAAACGTAGAGGCCAATAAATATAAATCCGGAGTTTTGACCCGGTATTAAACTTGCAGTTTTCATCGGTGGTCTAGACATGCTCATTTCTCGTATGTAGAAACCACTCATAAGATCATCGTTTGAAATTTGAAAGGCAGAGTTAAATAAGGCAAATAACCTGCTAGTAAAATGGGCGCCTGCTCCGGAAAATACAAGAAAGGTAAGCAGAAGAAACAGTTTTATTCTTAGCGCTCAAATGGAGAAAAAGGTTGATGAAACACAAATACAAAGCAATGCAAACGTTCCGCATGACTATTTATAAATTTTTACTATGTGTTGCTCAAACGTCAGTATTTACTGATCTCGGATCAATCGATGGCGCGGCTCAATTCTGACGAAGAGCATGTTATTGCCTCGTGACCATCATAAATCATAGGCTAATGTCCTCAACAAGAGATTAAGGTTTATCCCAGTTAGGATGCTCGCAATGAGTTTCGAATTCTTCAAGTTTATAAAAAACCACTCGAAGGACGAGCGCTGGACACCAGCTTATTCACTAGCGCTGCGAAGAGTCATGGGGATTGCCTGAAAGGAAGTCTGAACGCGATCTTAGTCCGGTTCCCAGGAGGTCAGAGGAAGAAGATTGACTGTTTAGATGAGTGTCGTTTTGTTTGAGAGGTGGATGACAAGATACGTCATGGCAAGAATTGTTGAAGAGATTAGACTTTAGTTTCAAGTAAAAATCCTGAATGGTGATGGATAGAAGAAGAGTCTGAGGCATCTGTTGACGGTTGATTGATCATGAAGGATTGAAGGTGGAGGAAGACGTGGTGCGGTGATGGATGTGGCTTGATTGGCCAAATTGAGATGAATCGTGTTACAGAAGGATGAACGGAAAGAGCGGACTGACCGGATGGTTGGGATTATTGTAGGAAGTTGCGCATGTAGGACCTATTGTAGGTTGGCGACACGACTTTGAAGTGGATGCGCTCTGGGATTTTTAGTTAATGGAATGATTTTGGGAAAGCAGTAATGTGATGATGCTTGAGCGTTCTGATAACAGCTGTGAATAGTGTATTTTGGGTGACTTGCAGACAATCGAGTTGTGTGGATTCAAGACTGATGAACACGGAATTGCAGTAACCGATCTTTGAGTGAACGATGGAGTTTGCAATGATGAAGGCAGGTTGAAAATCGATCATGGGCAGGATACGGTGGACAGTGGAGGCAACAAATGAAACAGGAGAGCGAGCTGTTGACTTGTGAAAGTGAGATGAGGGTCAAAAGTGACTCCAATGTTGCGGACAAAGATATCAGGGATGAAGGCACGAGATGAGGAGTTAGTGGATATATGTGGGTGCATTGAAGAGTCAGAAATGTTCTTAATTTATTCAGAAAGGCCTATGATGATGAATTCAGTTTTGGAAGGGTTGAAGCAGAGGAGATTGGAATACATTCATTGAGAGACCACGTCAACCACATTGAGTAACTGTGCGAAGGAGGTGTAAAAGGAGCTCTGGGTGAAAGATTTGTGGAGTCGGGTGCCCACTGCGCACAGATGGCGGTCAACAGGGAAAGATTCTATGAGATGGCTTAATGGTGTGGTTTGCAGCATGGGTGTCAATCTCCCTCTGAGTGATGGAGGCAAATCCCTCTCCCAGGACCCTAACAACCCTAAGGGTAAGGAAGGCTATCTCCTTTTCACTGACTTTATAAAGTTTACTTCCTGAATCTTTTCTGTAATGTCATACTAATAAATTATTAATTATTTTATCATATGGTTATTATTATTTAATGAGCATGGTAAATGATGACTTCACGGGGTTAATTATTCGTATGACTATAGTCGGTGTAGTCCTTAAGTGGGAACATTATCAAACCGTGCTACTGTGACATTTGCACTGTGTTCGCCACCTCCATTGTGACACTCACAATGTCGCAACTAAGATGGTGAGCACAGTTTTCTGATGTCGTGGCATCTTTATTTACTTCAGTTAACAAGATTTAATATTATTTTGGAAGGGAAACGGCCACATGCCACCGGATAATTGCCCCCGGATTAGGACGATTGTCCCAGACTATAATAATTTCTCCCTCCCCGGTTTGACCATAAGCACCCCGAACGGCCTATATAACAGATGCTATGTTATGGTAACGTGTGCCACTTTGGCTCATCATAAAAATTCGATATCGACTTCATTAATTTTAACGATAATACAATGTTACTGACTGTATTCAATATTTTTGTATTTAACAAAAGAAAGAGAAATCACTAATATAACTTGTACTTTGATTTGCTGGATAAAATATTAAATTGACATCAATGAATCAATACAATTCTGCACTCATAAGAAAGAACATAGTAACTGAAACATTTTTCGTTTTGAGTTAGATCCAGTTTTAGCATGCTATGATGGTCTTACACCTTGGTAGGAAGTTAGGGTTACCAATCGTCCCGGAATCGACCCAAGACGTACCGTGTCCCGGGCAATGCCTATTTTGTCCCGGAATCCCGGAATAGCTAGGCTAAGTAACTGTGCACAAAAGAATATGCGATTATTCAAATTCAAGCAATTTCAGCAATACTCTAATGCAACATCTTAATTCTCAACGTTCATGATCATTGCCGTTTCCGGGACAAGGATCGTACTTATTGGGAAGCGAAGAACTTCGTCAGTGCGTAGGGCCTTAGTGCTCATGGTCCATATTTGACGTCTTCTTGGCCGGCACCGGCTGACAGACAGACTGATGCTCCATCTTCCACAGCTGATGACTTTTAAACTCCTTCGCCGCTAAGACCGCCGGTATTCGACAGGGTTCTGAATGTCGACAAACTTCTGGAGCAGAAAGGCCGGGAGAGGGTTCAGGTTCGCAGGATTTTGGTGTAGAGGTGAGAACAACGAGGCGTAGCCCAGCACTGCAGTTAATGGGAACCATGGTAGGCAGTCTGCAGTCAGTATGGTAGAGTCAGCATTGTCCTGTCGAATGTCGGCGATCTTAGCGGCGAAGGGGGCTAAAATGTCATCAGCTGTGGAAGATGGAGCATCAATCTGTCTGGATTCCAGGACAAAATAAGCATTGTCTGGGACACGGGACGCCTTGGGTCGATTCCGGGACTGTCGCCGCCATTCCGGGACAGTTGGCAACCCTAACTTGTAATCATGGAGCAGCTTGTCAGTCTGAAATTAAACTAAATTATTATCAATATAAATATTTATAACATAACACAACATAATCTTTTATTGCAGCCATCAAGCAATGTATCGTAGAACATGAATTCATAAAAAAGCATGGATACCAGGAAGGACCTAAAGAGACCAGCGAAGCCCAGCTATTAAGGCACACCCGTAATCGAGAGACGGAGTTGAGCAAGAAGCATGAGAGCAGGAGCAAAGATTAATTAATAAACATGTTTATACGCACAATGAAAAACGTAACTAGTTAACTATGTTTTGTTCGTGGTCAGGCAGTAGATAAAATAATTGGTGGTTAGACTGTTCTTGAATTGGAGATTTTATTTCTTCTTCACTTTTATTTTTGAATAATTCTATAATATTTCATTCCATTGTCTATAACAGTTACCCCTTGTGCTTCCCTAATTTTAATTTGCAAGAAATGGCTTGATAAATCATAAATCTTCCTAAATTTACTGAATACTATTACAGCACTAATATTTTCAGCATCGTTGGTAGTGATCGAGTTCCAAATAGACGAACCAGCATTTTTTAGAGAATCCACTGGTGTTAGTGCGGAAACGCATAGATCTGAAGTTATCAGCAGAACTTAATGACTAATTGTGAATTTTGGAATATTTTTGAAAGTAATGAATAACATGAATGTGCTTGACTAATGATAGATAAATTTTGCACTCAACCTTTACATGGGGGCAATTGTTCGAGGAGACCGAAAGGGGGAGCAAATGTCCGGAGCGGGGCAAATGCCCTACATTCATTTTGGTGGCACCATGAACCAAAAACAAGAAATTAAATAACTTGTAACCAGCTGCCGGTTCCTTGTATTATTGCTAAACAACTAACTTGTTTTCTTGTCTGACTGTGAATAAAATTAATTTATAATTTATTTACTAAAATATAGCCTTACTTTATCATTAGTTACATTGCTACATTAACTTACAAAATGTGTAAAAGACTTGAAGATATTCGCCCCGTCACGACTGGAGATTTTTGCAAAGGCGCTAAAGAAATACATCGGAATTCAGCGGCTTCGTGGAGGACAGCTAACGACTAATCAGGAGGAAGGACGGCGGGGGCATCTACCCTATTCGCTTTCAAAGACTATCGAGATGCACTTAAGGAGCGACCGTGACAATTCACCGCGTCAACGAGGGCATCCATGCGAATCGCCACAAAGACGAAATTCCATGCCAGAGGCTGAATCTAATCCCTTAGCTGTTCGTCCAGTGATAGCGGTCACTTTAGCGACGACTCATCGACGAGAGTCCTCCAGCCGCCAGGGCAGCGTTCGTGGAATATGAGACCGAAGCAACCGGTCTCAACCGGTTCCGACGCCCAATGAATCTAAGGCAGGAGGAAAGAGACGCCTGGAATATTAATGGGTCGACGGCGGAGCAGGAATTTAATCCCCAGAGGCCTATGATCTTCTTTGACGCTAATAACCCTTTAATCTCAACGGACCTCTAAAACGCCATTAACGGTATACTAGAAATGATCGAACTTTAGTAATAGAGGGGCATCCCACCAATGAGCGTCGAGAGAAGGGCAAGTGAGGATCTACGTGGACCAATGGGACAGCAGGATCGTAGTCCGCATCACATGAGCGATGGCGGAGGACGGAGTTGATCTGCTGTAGCAAATAAGGGCTACAGCATAGTGTTCGGGACTTGGAAAGACGTCGGGAGGCCATCAACAACAGGGCGTAGAGCGTGACGATCTTCAAAAGACAAGTTGACCTCTATCTAGTTAATTTCTAAAAGCTACGTGTAGACAGTTGTATGTATGATATTAATATATTTCTTTAAACATCAAGAAGCGTCGTTGTTCGTGTTTGGTGGATATAGGAAACGAACTGTCACGGGTCGAGAAGGACCGTGACACCCCCTACTAAGACTCAAAATTTCTCCTAGCTGAAATCAGAAGCATTTGCCTCCGGAACCCTTCCCCTACCTGGACACCTCTGGTTTGCAGAATGACGAGGAGTGGATACAGAACAGAACAGAGTCATGAGAGACAGTGCAAACGAGTGAGAGGGGCCGTGTTTCTGGTTAAGCCAGCGATGATTACTGCCAACTGTATTAATAGTAAAAATAAAAAGACAATTTATTTTTTTTAATTCTGAATTTTGATATCGCCCTTCTTCCAACATCTTTTTGCTCAGAAGTGCACACCCCTCGTCGGCGCTATTGCAATTATACTGCAGAGCACTTGTGCGCGATGGACTTGCTCAATGTCCCTCTACCTTGACTGATGCCTCGGACGAAGGTCGAACCCGCTTACTCAGCGTACACTGAGTGTTACGGGCCGATCGCTGTAACCGATCAGCCGCCGTGCCACACAATACGGCCACACCGCTGCAAGAGCTACTCACAAACAACTACCTTGTATGTTTGTATCTGATTACTATAATCCTGTGGATAAACAAAAGATTTGTTTACGTCTTGAGAGGAAGATTTATTAGGTTTTCCAGTAAGAATAGACCATGCTAATTTATCCTGTTTTACAATGATTGAGGTGTATTGATTGACCAGAGCTTCATCCTTTAAACAAAAATTATCGAAAAGGAATTGAAAGCGCTAATCGGGCATGGCCACGGGATATTGCCAGTCTGGGACTTCGTCTGATAAATTTACGAAATTTGTCTCTAGATGGTTGTGGTCGAATCTCAGCCTACGGGATGTTATATAATGCCTTCCCGTAAATAAGACTGTACCATGTATGTCTTATAGATAGGTAGACTACCCATCTTCCTAGAAAGAATACTTCCAGCAAATATTGATAAGTGCAATGCAACTGACCGGTCAATTTTTAACTTTAAACTTAATAAATTTTCGGCTGTACCCTATTTAGCAGATTTGCAATGTGTTTGCTTCTTTTCTCAATTGATTCGTTCGACTGTTATACTCCACGGATGAATTGAGAAGCAATACTAAGTTGGGATCGATCAGTTGTCAGTAGACTAGGTCAGGTAATTGCTTGCTGTTGAATGTCTGTTCATGCACACAATATGTTGCAACTAAAGCAATTGGCAAATAAAATTTATTAAAGACGAAGAAAATATAGAGCACATGTTCCATGAAAGCAATCAAGTTAATTGCTTTTTTAATTTTTTTTATTCAAACAAGGACCGCGAAGACAAAAAAGAGTTCCGTATGTTACAAAGGTAAGATTATGTACTATTTATCATTGGAACAATATTTCAGTACGTTAGACAAGAGGGCCAATGTAAACATTATGCATGGCTTGAACTTCTATAAGTCTGCCAAAGTGGAGTTCATAACCACATAAACACATTCTTACAATAAAACTTTCTGTTACTCCGACATTTCCCAAATACTTTTAGTTTCTTCTGCTTAAACAAAAATGGACTGGAGAAATAGGCCTAAGGGTAAAATGTCTAATTGTAAAATGTTGAATCCTTGCAACCGTATTTGATAACCTAAAATAAGTTTTATTGGTGTCCGCTATGTTCCGAAGATTCGATAGTCCGAAGATTCTATATTTCTATCTAATTTAACTAGAAACTGGATCAATTGATGAACAGAATGTCTAAACTGGTATGAAAAGAATCATGCTTAAACGGAAGCTGGATGAATGGAATGAATGGTTCAATCCAGCTTCTAGCCAAACGTAATCCTTTTCATCAATTCAGCTACCATTGAAACCACAATCTTATCACCTATCGACCGGACACTTTACAATCTTCGGACTATCGAACATTCGGACTATAGATATAGAACCGTTTAATTGATTATCTTCAACTACTGTCTAGTCTATCAATACCGATGTATGCCTCTAGTATTGTTAAAGATGTAAGGCAGGAAGTTGAATCAAATCATATAGGAATATGTGACACAGAAAGATCTTTGGCGGCAATAGACGAAAATCTGCTAAAAATTGCATCGAAGGCACTCATAGATTAGACTTACATCACTTAGTTGAGATCACCGCAGCATGCCCTACTCCATTTATGTCTCATTCGAGATCATAATTTGTAAAGATTTTAAGGTATGCGTGTATTGTGTTTGTGGTTCTGAACTCATTCCAGCGACAATATTTAGGCTTTACAGGAACTTGAATTTTTTTATCAAAGCACTGCTTGTTGTTGTAGCATTTGATTAGTAATTTTTACCTTTTAGACATATTTAATTGCTGGATGTTATTTTGATGTAAATTTATTGTAATCATGGGATAGCGTTTCCTTTAAGCGCAATTACGCGTTTATTAAGGCGTCCAGTGTTTATGCATGGTGGAATATAAACCTGAATATAACTGAACGCAAGTTAGGTTCACTTAGCATTATTAGCATTTGCCCCGACAGTGAAGCAGATGAGCATTATATTATAGATGCAAATTTTATTTTACATTGATAATGTAATACATTTTTGTAATGCTATAGCTGATGGTATACTGCCACCTGTGTTTACATGTGAGTAGGCTTGCAAATAGTTCAGCGCCCGAGAATAAGCTGGTATTTTACCTTGAGTGCTGGGAAACACTTTAGAGATTTGGTTTTCACTAGCCAACTACGACAATTGTATTAACCCTTAGCCCTCCTAAGGCCGCTGTGAGCGGCCATTTTAAATGCGCTTAATATAATAATTGGAGGGGTAAGGGTTAATGCTCCATATTGTTTCAATTTGACCACGCGGTTGCAGCAGATTGTAGGCCTATATAATTATATATATGACTATTTGATTTGTAGGAGGCTGTAGTTACTCGATTCTCTTATTTCTTTATCTAAGCCCCCGAACCGTTTATGCAGAATTGAAACGACAGCGAAATCAGTAAAGTCTATTGGGCAATCGAGCATTCTGGTATTTGGTTCATAGATCTGAAATTAGCCTCGCAGTTGCTCGGATCTAAGCCAGAACTCCTTGAAGCCCTCATCTGAATCTCATGAAAACTTTGGTTTTCTGTCTCCTTGTTCTCTCTGTCTTTTTACTCTGACCGCTTAACGATGGAGCGCGTGGTTTCTCAATTATTTGCTAACGGTGCCCATAATTTACAATAATATGTTGAAATCAATCGTTAGGGGTCTAATCGTTAATTAGCTATTATTGAGTAGTCTATGTTTCAACTGTCGATTATGAAGAGATTTGTTACTATATTTATTTACAATGAAGATAGAGGAAAAGCCAGAATCACAAGACTCGGAAAAATATTGAGCAGAGCAGACTTAATTGAAGTTCATTTGAATTAATATCTATGAGATTAAAGTACTTACACGAGTTAAGTTCTGTTGATATATTCATTCATTTCAAAAATTTGTATAACGCCCTTTGAGGAACCTACTCAGAGGCGCTCTCAGACAGGCTGGGGCAAAACAAAAATGACTCGAGGACACGATAGAAGGCTGTATATGGATTATGGAAGATAAGGTAGGCCATAATCACTTATTTTTTGTAAATTTTGCCCTATTCTTCTGTTCAGTTCTCGTATGATTCATTAGAGATGATAATGTTTGGAATGACATTATCGGCAGCCTGCTACAACGAATACCACATAATTATTTAAATGATGTTTCGATCAATCATACATTGTAAATTGCATCTTTTTATAGTCAGGTGAATCATTTGAAATCAAGCTACGTATATTTACTTTATTTGCATATTGCGCGAAATTTTAAATAAACCGATCAATTATATTCATTATTGTCTTTCGCTTCAAGTGTTGCATCTCTTTGCATTTCAGTTGTACGATCTTCCACTGGAGCTGCTGGATATTATCTTACAAAAGTCCTATCTATATTGGGTGTTGAATAGACCATCTCCAGCAACACAGAGAAACGAAGATGTGATCAGATTGCTCGCATCAGTTGACGTCTGCTTTTCTCAAAGAATCACTAAACAACGATTCAAGAAGGCAATCTGGCGACATCTGGAAGGTTTGATGCCTTTCAAACATAATCTAAGTCATAGAGAATTCATTTAATAACATGATATAGTTTTAGGTATAATCGGAACTTTAGTTATCCATGCACTTGAGACAACGTCATGAAGTACGTCGTCTACCTCAAAAAAGCGTTGGCTGCATTCGAATTGATGATGGAAAGGTGACTGAAAAGCTAGAATTCGCTAATATGTAAAAGGTAGTCATGATATTATGACTACAATAAAAAAAGTCACCATTGGTGGGCCCTCGCACACTTTAAATGTCCAATAAAAGATTACACGATTCACAGTAATAGGGGAATCAGGTTCTTGTATGAATACAGAAGACGAATAAGACGAAGACACTGAGATGAGATTAATAAAATTCACACGGAACATTTGAGAATCGCCTTTTTCTCTATAATAGTTTTTTATATGTAAACTGCGATTATTACAATGGAGATGGAGCCTAAGCTTCTAAAATGGACGAAAGTGGTGGTTTTGAGCCCCAATCTATGTGATATGGCATTAAGAGGAGAGTTACTTTGATGGATACGGTTAACTTTAGAGTATTTGTCAGGCAAACCAGGGCATTGAACGAACTGTGCGCATAATCCTTTGAATATTTATCAGGCATTTATATGTCCTGGATAAAGACTAGAAATTGCTGACCATGAAAGACCACGGTCTCATGCATAAAATCGAAAGTCAGCTAGTTCAGAGGTTTCTCAGTCACTTTTGGTCAAAATGTTCGCTAAAATATTCTCATTTAAACGTACAGAAAACCATTTTAATGCTTTCAGATTTTTATAAAAATATCAAGAAAATGTTTGCAATCATCAGAAACAACCGAAATTATTTATTGGAAAATATTCAACCGAATGAAGAGTTCATCGAATCGCTGTTGTCTCTCAACTGCATAACAGAAGAACAAAGTCACTTCATACAGCGACAACGTTCAAACCGAGATAAGAACGACGAACTTCTGCATTCTGTGAAATACTTCGACGATAAAACGTTTTCAACTTTCGTAAAGTGTCTTCGACAAACTAATCAAGTTGCAGTAGCAAAGGTCATCAGAAATGGAGGAGGTTGTTAAAACTAAACGTTTATTTAAAATGATAACATCGTGTCGTTGTTCATATGTTAAATGCAACTTATATATATATTTATATATATATCAATTTTCGCTATGAGTATCTTGATAATTAGATGCAATCCCGCATTATCAGTTATATCCCGTCCCGTCATATAATGATATAATAATAATGATTATAATAATAAAGTAAGGAAAGCAAAGTAGGCCTATCATTAGAAGCCTTGTAGATGTTGAAACAAACCTAAGCTTGCAATTGCAGCAATATTCGTTAACTTTATACATATTATTTTCTCTCAACACATTATGTCATTACGCGAACTGTTGAGGAAATATCTTATCTTCTCTACAGAGGCAATTTCATGATTAAACGTGATGTTTTCGACTTATCAGTAACTCATCGGGGCTTAAAGACTTGTTCTTCAGCACGTGGTGTTTGCTTAAATATCGGACATAAGAAAACTACTTTATATTTTGATTATTATAATAAAATTCAGATAATATTTACAGCAACTGTTACAATTATTCTACGATTCTCTGTTTGCCGCTTGCATTATCCCCTCCGACTTTCTTACGACCATTGGCCCTGTCATTTTCTCTCAGCTCTCTTCTTCCACGCCTCCATTTCCTTGATCATAACATGGTAACGTATCTGCCCTCCTTCATCTCCATCCTGTCCTTCTGTCACTCATTTTCTATCACTATGCATCCCTCTCTCTCTCTCTCTCTCGCCGCTTAGTCCAGATGAACTTGTCAGGTTGTGCAATGTGTATCTGCCTAAATAAAGCCCATTAGCGAAAGCAGTAGCACTACGATTATAAAAGCGATTAGCTAACGGTCGACAGATATGTCACCTAGAATCAGCAGTTTCAAATGCTAGATTCAAATATTGTTAAGTTCATTCTATATGCAATTCAAGTAATTGTAGCAACCAACAATATTCACGATATTTTAATAAAATATAACATGATCACACATAATATTGGCGTTGTGGTTGTCATCAAGGGTCCACTCAGACTCATTTTATACTTGCCTTGAAACTGTTCTGTTTAAACTTGCTGGAATCTTGGGCGCTTCTGAGCAATAGCCTTCAAGGGGCGCCATATAAATCTCTGTAATGAATGAATGCATGAATGAATGTTACTATAGTCGCTGTCGATTGCACAACTCTGATAATCGTAGTGTCATTATTTTCGACTACACTACGTGTAGGATGTTCAGTTATTTTCTGCTTCAGGGGTCCAGTAGCCAAGAAAGAATGTGTCAACAAATTTAATTGTCTTAGGTCAGCAGCATGGATTATTTGTCGCCTTAAATAGGCCGAATTGTCAAACTTACGCTATTCTACTGCTCTCCCTTTTAGTCGTAATAAAAGTCAAGGTTACAAATCGTGGAACAGGATGCGTGTCATCAATCATGGAAATGCATCAACTTCATCAAGGAATCACTGACCTTCTAAACATAAGAAAACCAAGATCACATCAAACTGATGAACTGATCAGTCGATTGAAAACGGATGGCATCGAAATCCTTGACTCTCAGCTGTGGAGACAGACTGTGGTCGTTTATATCTGGTGTCAATTACAAACAGCCATTGAATATATTCAAAGGCTACACGAATCTAAGGAGCTGGTACGTGTATTATACGGTCTTGCAGCTATTCAACCACCTGCCTCGGAAATCATCAAATTAAAAATTATCAACATTGACAGGAATCAATTCAAGAAATCAATTGGCAAGTTCCTATAAAAGCATCATGATAATTATTGACCTGCGTTTGCCGTGAATACTCATCTAAACGCGTGATGTCTGGTTATTTCTTTGATTCCCTGCACTGAAATAGTCTCCGTACTGCGAGAGGTGCTCCATAATGTTTAGTTGCGATACATTAGGCACACGATAGATGAAACATAAAACAATATAATATTAATCAAATATACGGATTCTCACGAATATATATATATATATAGTCTATATTCATAAATTATATTCGTGAAATCCGAACAAAGGGCTGGATAACAATTGTGTATCTTCTGGGAGAGGTTCCGAGGTGTTTACAAGTATCAAGCTACTTAGATTGAATCTTAGTCGCCCAGTTTTAGCGATGCTGGGACTAAGAAGTGTAGAAGTCATATTTCAGGAGATAAAGGTAGAAGGGATTAAAATCCACACAGTCATGTAAAAGCAGGTTTAAAATAAGAAAATAGGTGAAACACATTATGATCCTTATTTCTAAGATGAAGACGTGAATATAGATAGTAATGTCAGTGTTATGTTATGTAAAGTCTGGAAGCTTTCTAAGCGCCTACAGAAAGTCAAATCAGAGAGATCAGCCTTTTCGCCGTCTCTGTATTAAATAAAAACGAGCAATTAAGGCATTGATAATGACCAGAAAGATCAGTAGTTTGAGATGAGTAAAGAGGCAAGTAAATGGACATTTCCATTGATAAAAGAGAATTTCACGAAGTGGAAAGGCCTTTGCTTCTTCTTCTCTTCCACTCTCCCTTCTGCATCCGTCATTCTCTTCTTCCTCCTTCTGCTTCTCGTTATGTTCCTGCTTCTTTTACTGCCTTTGCTCTGCCTCATCCTCATTCTTCGTCTTGTTCCTCATCCTATTCTTTGTATTTCGCTTTCTCTTCCTTCTCTTCCTCATACCTTTTATCCCCTCCCCTCCTCTCGTCTTATTAATTATCCTGCTTCTCCTCCTGCTCTTGTCTCTACCTCTTCTACTCCTCTTGCTCCTCCTCCTCTTCCTCTCCATCTCCTACTTCGGTCCTCTTCTTCCTCCTTCTGCTTGTCCTTCTGTTAAATTCCCTTCTGCTGCCTCTCCTCTCTTCTTCATCATCTATCCCTCTCCTTCTTCTCCCCTACTACGCCTCCTGCATCAGTTCTAGACTTTTTCTTCCTCTTCTTCCTTCTCCTCTTGCTTCCTCCTCCTCCTCCATCGCTTCCGTCACGGCTGATGCCAATGTTGCTGTTATTTCTGCTACCACTACTATTACTACGGTATATGGGAGTAGTTCCTAACAGCCTGGTAGGCAGCAAGATCATGAGAGGACATGCTAATGAGGTCGTCGGTACAGGTATACCCGAGGGTACGGGTCGGGTTGTGCAATAATTTCAAGTACGGGATGGTATGGGTACGGGTAACTCCCCGGTGTTACGGGTACGGTCAGGTAGCAAACACGCCCTACCAGCAAACCTCTAATTTACATCCATAGATGAAACTGAATCTAAACTCCATATAAGTCACTGAAATGAACAGCGCGTTTATGGTTAACGTGTAGCAGTTACAGAATCTGTTGGAGGATGATATAAAACGAGCTAAATCTACAAGATTAACTTTTCTGCGGTACAATGCCTGCATATATGTAGGCCTACATGACAACCCACAAATATACAAACATATAACTACGCATATAAATACAGAAAATTACATTCATATACAGCGTGCATATATGCATGCATGCAATAATCGGTTGCTGATCAAAAGCAATTGACCCCCAAATAAATTAGAAATGGTATAACTGTTATAACAGACAGAAATGGATTCAACAACTTCATTACTAGAATCATTATTTTTGTTGCTAATCTTTCGAAGGAGCTAACACTCTCCTGATTCGCCATAATTAAAATAATAATGGGTCCATATAATTAGCGATTTAACAAATACAGTGGTGAGAATAATTATTGCATCACCCTGCAAAAAACTAAATATCGGTCTAATTTTTATTAATTTTACTCAATTTATTTAGCAAAACAAGCATAAAACGAAACATTACATAGGCTCTATCATCAGAAATGTCTGTTGTCCGATTTAAGAAATAAAATTAGATAAACTCATTATTTCTACTCATCACGTCATAATATTTCGCTGTGTTGCCTCTGGCTTTGATCACAGGCTGATGCAATAATTATTTCCGCCATTGTATCAAAAATAATAATTACAATAAAGAAATAGCAAAAAGCAAATAATTTTTAACATATTTTCTAGAGTAAATGGAAAATAAATCGTAAGAAAATAATTTAAAACATAATTACCAATATGCACGGTAAATAATTGTAGCTATAGGCTTAGAATGAATCGACTTACATGTATGATGAAACAGAAGAAATAATATGTGTTGAAAATTTAAATAATACTAGTAATTAGAACTCAAGAAAGCTGATACTAAATTCTATTATTTGCTTCAGTGATAATAATATTATGTTTTCATTGTAGTAGTGAATCTGATTTTCGTCTACCGCACCGAGAGAATCGACGCAAAAGGAAGTAAAGAAGGCCTGGGAGTGATTAAACTTAGAAATAAAATCTGTGTCTTCTGTCGATTATTTTCTGATTCACCTGTAATCCGTGTCTTAGAGGATCGTTATCCATTTCGTCTTCAGAAGGAAATCAGGATAAAAGAGATTAAAGATGGTGCAGACATGGTATCCTGTGAGAAGGAAAACTGTCTCTATCTCTCTGACTTAGCGTCGGCGTGCGTCTGGAAGATCACAATTAAAACAGGTGACAAACACAAGATTATTAGATGGTTGCGCCTTGATTACGCGCCGCAAATTATGTCAGTGTCCAGGAAAGGTCATGTATTGATAGCCAGTAAACAGTTATTAGGTCTGAATATCTATGGATCAGATGCAGAACTTCTGCGATTCATTCCATTTCCAAGAGACGTCGACATCGAGGACCCAATTCATGCAGTGGAAACATCCATCGGAAATTTCTATATATTGCACCATCGGATGTTAAATGAAGAAGTGCGAGTGAGCCAATCAAGTGGGTATGTGAGGAACAAGACGTGGGTCATAAGTGAGTTGACCAGCGACGGACAGGCGGTCATCCATCGTTTTATTCCCTCAAACGAAATAGAGAAACTGAATGATCCTACATACTTCTCACTCGATTCAGACGATCAAATGTTTGTAGGGGATTCAGGAAATCAGAGGGTGATTCTCCTGGATTCCGATCTCAAGTGGGATCAAATAATTTGCCCAACAAAAGAAGAAGAAGAAGAACAAAAGACGATGATCCGCTGGCCGCAGAGATTGTATTACGATGAAGAACAAAAACAACTGATCGTCGGAGTAGGATACTATTATTGTCCAAGGGCAATTTATGTCTACAGTCTGAGTGGAAAATAATTGACTATTCATCCAAATATTTCTGACTGGGCGGTCGTACGAACGAACGAACGAACGAAAACCTTTTATTGTAACCAAATTCAAATCTTAACATAGTTTACACACGGTATTTAATTGCTCAGTTAGGTTACAAAGGGTGACCCAAAGAGATTACCCTTCCCCCCCGCTAACAGTGCCACACACACTAACATAATTACGTAACCATAAAAATCACTGTGAGCACTGACATAATTTTTTTATTATTAATATAAAAAACATGACACCAATAAAAGTACTTCAGGAAAATATTTCAGTAATAAACGTACCTCAAACTAATAGCGAATAGTCTTAATTAAACTTAACTAAACATATTATTCCTAACTCACTCTGCGAGACTGACTGATATAAGTTTATTTAACGACGCATCCATAACAACGATGATATGCGAGAGATGATCAAATAAATTATATAGGTGCCTACTCAAGTCAGTTGAATAGGCAATAATGTAAATAAATTCTCATCTTATTTTTATATGAATGAGCAGTTGTAGCGTTTTGGACATTGTGAAGGACACAGAGGTGGACTGGGGCGTTCGAGCGGCCAGGGAAAAGAAATAAAAAGCGGCCCTATCTTATTTCCCGATGTCAATTAACTCAGTTTCTAAATGTAAGGTGGGAATGAAGTTTGCTGGCAATACTGAATGCTGACTGTTGTTATCCTCTTGTTGTCGTCCATTAAAGTCTGAGGCCTCCAAAGTCATGGGTCAAATTACAAAATTATTAACAAAAATGATAAAGAATCAAGAATGCATTTAAAGTTATAAATCAATTTGTTATGTAGTCATTATAATGATGGTCAGAGTATAGGCATACATGTGCGCAACTTCTTTAGGCCTAATTAAGCTGGGTGTAATTTCGGCCACATAATGACACCCAATTACTATTTATAGGCTACGTACCATCGCTTCTGAAAAATACACAATACACATCTGTAAATGGCAGCTTAGTTCACTCACACTTGGTTGTATTGGGTGAAATTTAAAAATGATTGTAAAATATTATGTCGATCGAGGACGTTTGAAATAGTTGGCCCTAGGTCTAATGGATGTTTGTTTTTATAATTGATAACTGAAGTTTCTGAACTGTCATTTTTTGGGATTTAGATCTGCCAGCGTTCCTTTCATAGATATTGTGTTGTCAATTTACTCAGTTTCTAAATGTAAGGTGGGAATGAAGTTTGCTGGCAATACTGAATGCTGACTGTTGTCATCATCTTGATTTTCTTCAGGTTGTGTACTTGTTGAAGGTGTTTCTTTAGAAAAATGTAAAATTGGTGTCTTTGGTTTGAATTGGAGAACCTTTAAATAAATCGACTAGATTTGGCATTTGCATTTACTTCCGTCTTTAACGAGAGTTTTTAGTTTCTTACCTCTTACTTTCTCCGCACCACCTTTACATTTCAAATTTATACCACTCAAACGTAAATTACTTGACTCAATTAATATTAATTATTACTAACCAACAATAATAACGAATCTTTTTCAAAGCAGCCGCAGCGGTAGTGGAGATCTAGCCAAAGAGACTAGAGAGGCAGATGTCAATTCTAGCATGCCAGCCGTTGACTTCACGACTGCCATATTACTGCCTAGATACTAAAATAGACTAAAAATAAAAATAGTCGTGGACATTTATCCGATAGCCAACCGCTGGCTGTAAGGCTGCTGTTAGTATGAACAATAAAAATTATTACCCGCGGTTTTGGTTTGGTAGTGCTTCTCTGAAATCCCAGCACTGACCCTGGCGGCCCACCGGGATTTTTCTCGGTGTCCCGGCGGCTTAGTCCACCCCTGGAGGGATACCGTTTCAAATGTTAGGTCCAGTACACCTCATAACAAATTTACGAGTGTTAGTGCGGGCATAAATTAGTGGGAATTTAGGAGCAGATCTGGTATCGTAGGAATGACGCCTGAGGCCAATTTCAGAATAGTCTGAGAATCTTGCCGGCTAAAGGTCATGTACATAAAGCTAGGTAAATATAGATATTTGATATGTATTATTTGAGTAAGCTTCAGTAATTTATATTCCCTAAAGATTTTTTTAGTGTGCGATCCCCAGGCTGCACCAGCGATACAACACATATCCAGTTTCTGAAGGAGTGTCAATTTAACAATCAGGAAATGTAGGTGGGCTCCCAAATTGCAATGCCATAAGAAAGATACGGATAAATTAATGAGTAGCACAATTGTGCTCTAATGAAAGGCGGTAACAAATTAGATGTTCTCCTCAGCACACCTACATTCTTGACCACTTTAGCTTGCTATAATTAGTTCACTCCATGATAGACCTAAATGTTAGTCAACCACTACCCCAAAAAAGTTGCTCGAGTTGACCTGGATGATTTTCTACAAACAGTATCTTTTCAATGTATACCAATATTTGGAGTTAATCTTCTAATATCCATGAATGCATCAATATAATATTTCCAGATGTGATTGAGCAATATTCTTAGATATATACAATTGATGAAGTAGTAAAAGAAACGTTGGAATATACCAAGGAAGGAATAAAAGTATGAGGACGGTGGAGAAAAGGGCTGAGAGTTGCCTCTAATCGTTGAACCTTGATGAGCAAGAGGGATTGCTCAAAATGACGGTAGACTAAACAGGGTATTAAAGGAATATGATATGAAAATATAGACAAAAAAGACTGACCAGAACGCGGCAGGAGGAGGGGAAAAGAACATGAACGCGACAGGAAGTGAAAGAGGTAAGAAGTTGGTGAAAGTCAAATGGGATCGATTTCGTGTTTATTCGTTTGGTTTGTTGTTGACACTATGGAATCAGGTGAGATGTCTAAATATTACTTTGTGGTCCAAAAATATAAATAATGAAACCCATTCTCAATTCTTGTAGTCCATTTGCAATGCGAGTGTCAATTGTAGTCTTGTTTGTCCACATTCTTGCAACTAAGATGGTCATAAGGAAATTAGATAATCCTATGGAAGTAGACAGCTTCTTACGATGCACTTGTTTGTCAATGTGCATCGCCAACAGGACTTAGCTCTATTGATCCAAGACTAACGTAATGGATAGAGCTTGAATCCCATGCAGGAAGTACTAGCGAAGAAGTTTTGTAATGGTTTAGTTTCATGGACCCCATCAGCAGGAATTCTTCTAAGGGGGCGCAAGCTTTAAAATTTATGTCACAGGTATTTTATAGAGTGCCAAAGGAAACCGATTACTACACCTTCGGGGCTAGCCCTCTCTATCCTCTGACGATCCGAACATGCGAAAGAATTTATACCGGCACTGTACTCTCTATAGATACCTTCCTGTTTACACAAAAACAATATAGGTTGAAAGGTTCAACTTTGCGAATTAGGCCTACTGTTTCGCCCCTATTCCCAGAAAGACGTACGTCGTTACAATTTCCCCAAGCAGAGAAGACAAAGCTTCCCTTGTTAATTTATAGAGGTTAGATGCTATAAATTGGAACAACAAATGCGTAAGAGAGGCGTTGCTCGATTTTATTTCATTTCGACTGGTGTGGCAGCAGGTCCTATAGTTATGTTGGGGCCTATTCATTTTGTAGGCTTTGCATAGTCAAAGCAACAGAAAATAACCTTAGTTAATCATTAAATTACTACAGTTAGCCTAATTACCACGATACTGAATGTGGAAGTTAAGCACAGGCACACTGTCAATTTTAGTTGTTACTTACTCATTGCTCAGGGACCTTGCTCATTAAACTTGCGAGCGTGTTGCAAGTATATAAAGAGGAGCTACTTCTAAAATAATCATGACCTACTACAACCAACTTTCGACTTAGAATGAAGAGTTTGCGCAAATGTTCCTTACCACAAACTTCGTCAAGAAAGTCATGCTAAGAATAAAACAAAAGACATCCGTCCCTTTTCCTCGGTAAATGATGGCATTCTACAGAACACTTGTCAAATAAATCCGACGGACTAGGTTTGTGATGTCACGCAATGAGCTTTGGTGTTTGTCAGAATATAGAAAGCAATGGACAAAACAAGGCGTTTTAGCTAAAAATAGACTCCAACCACTTAACATCCGGTCTTTTTACTCTGCCACGGAGTAAGACTATTTTTTAATGGGCCATAACATGACATAAATTGCATTTTCACATACGAAGAAAGCTCTATATAGTTCAGAGTTTAAGCTGTAAAAGTTACGTTTTAATTCAGAACAAACGTCGTTTAATATAGCGCGAAAACTAGCCTATATCGAACACTCACATTTAGACCACTATGAGCTCTTGTGCCGAAAGCAAAAGTAATCGAAAGGGCAAGACACCTAAATGGCGATTTTCTACTGCTAGAAACAAAGGTAAGCTCAAATAAACGATTTATTGCTAGCATTCATCCAGAAATAAGCCAACACTGACGCTGCAAGAATTGTAATACAAAGTGCAAAATGTGTTTTTACTGACATTGTGTAGAAATAAGTCAGCATCGTCAACCTACTATATAGCTTTTGCATTTTCGTCAGAAGGTTTAATCAATCTAAAAGATTTTAAGATAGTATCTACTTTGAGAGGCTTCTTTTTTTATTCTGAAATTTGAGATCGCCCTTCTTCCAACATCTTTTGCTCAGAAGTGCACACACCTCGACAGCGCAATTGCAGTTGTAATGCAGAGCAATTGTGCGCGAGGGACTTGCTAAAGGTCCATGCCCAATGACTGACGCCTCGGACGAGGGTCGAACCCGTTTGGTCCAACTGCGGTTGAAAAGAGCAGATTTGAGAGATGTATGAAAAAGAGATGACGAATTCTTAGGTAGGAGACGGGGTCTAGGGTTAGTCCATTCCAGACGGTTGGTCTCACGACCGGGGAAAGCCCGATGCTACATTGTATAAGTTCGCGCATAAGATACTTTCAGATATGACATTGTGATGGCAGACGAACTTAGAATTAAATGTGTGAATCGTAATCTCGACATTTCTGCAGCGCCCACAAAAGCTAAATCGCAGGAACCAGCTTATTCACAGATGTTTTGGTTAGATTTGTTTTGCGACTTCAAGACAAATCGGAGATCAAATCTTCTTTGCGCTTTAGGCGGATATGCATAGATGCGGTAATGAGGAGGAGTTATGTAGACAGGCATTTTATCAATGCCTTCTACTTGTTATAATTCAACTTATGCAAATCCGAGCATGTCTCTGAACCTCGTGCAACGGACACATAGTGCCTTCCCGCACACCATACCTCAATGTCGTTGGATTTCATAACTATCCTGTTTCATAGCCTTCACCTGCATAATGCATAGGACTGGGTTTTCTACCTGGGAAGTACTCTGTCGTTGGATTTTAAGAATGACTGTGTGTATGCAGCGGATCTCACATCCTATGCATTTTGCTGTCAGTAGATTGACCTATAATGCCCTCATCACCAGTACACCAACCTATATTCATGCTTTACTAACTCCTTGTATCCCTCCTCGTTGCTTACGATCATCATGTACAGGTCACGATGCAGAACAGTCACAAGCATTTTATGACTTTGCTTATAAGGAATGGAGTCGACTGGCGCTCTCTCTTTGTAGCTCAAATTCACTTCCTTCAAAAAGCGATTCAAAACTAATTCTGTCTCCATAGCTTTCAAGGATTTGGAGATCTAACTGCTTTTTCTCCTGGCAATGAATAGGCCTATCCGCGCCTCAGATTCACACTTCGGTGTGACCTTGCACGCGTGAAAATACAATTAAGTAATAAATAAGTAAGTCGAACATTCAAAGTAGTGGTGTCCTATCACTGAATTTTATGAATTCGGACAGTTCAGTGTTTTGATCATTCAAATGTCTCTAACGTTTAATTCGGCTGATGAAAGACAGTGATTAAACAATGGATCTCACACCTGCGTTATTGTCTGTACAGATCACCTAGGCCTGTATGTCTGATTGTCTTATTGAATATCCATTTATACGGGAAACCAAGACCGCATTCGCGGTGTAATTCGATGTAAATAATCGGTGGAAGAAACCAAATATTTTTTAACACGTTTATATTGATTAACGTTTGGATTATTTCCTTTTATTTCGTTTTAAGAGGCACAACGATTACTGATCGATGAAGAGGATAGACAGAATAAAGCGCCTTCAGATGCGACGGTAAGATTGCTTATTAATTTCATCTAAAGAATATGGCAATAAATACTTTCAATGGCAAAATTTCCATAAAGTAACCTGGCTAATGTCTTCTATAGAGGAATGCAGAGCTGGAGTCAATTTCGTAATCGTGTAATCTCGAGAGTTCTATGTTAATCCAAAATGTAATGTATTATGTAATTGAGCATTTGTATGGAGCCTCTTCAAGATATCTATTCAGAGTCGCTCTCTACACTAGACTATGTGATGTTGAATGCCATTAGGAACGAATAGAGTAAAGTTTCCTATTATGGGCATACCCCAAATATGGGCACCCCTCCCTCGAAAGTATCTATATAATTGTTTTAGTATTGCCATCTGTCGAACTCCAATAGAACTACAGCGGCAGGTATCATTTACCTGAAATTCAAGTTTGCATGGTCGATGTTTGAATTTTAAGATTAATTATCGTATAATTTATAAATTTCCGTGAAATTTTTTTTTAAATCGGCGATTTTGTTTCCTCGATTATTTCGAGCGTATCTGATGGACGACTTTGAGGTAATTTTTTCTATTTTGGAAATTGTTTTGTTATAACGTTGATGGGCGGTAATAAGTGATTCGGACACTACATGTTTATATAGCGGACTTTGAAGAGTGCTGTGGTGTTGGCTTAATATGGGCATGCTGCTGCTGCGGCAGCGGCTGCTGCGGCAGCGGGCGCCAATACTAAGTCTATTGCTAATTATTTATACAAATCAGCATATTGTAAAGATAAATATGTTTAACAGAATGAAAATAGATGATCTAAGCCAAACCTAACTTTTTAGCAACGGTCTAGCGGCCTTTGAATATGCCATCTGCTTTCAACAGGTCGCTTAAATTGCCATTATAACATGCCCACACGCAATATGAATTTTGCACAAAAGTATGTAACAAAAAAGTCTAGTTATAATATATCTTAAACAAATAAGTCTTAAGGTTGATTTTGAAGAGCAATAATATTTAAGATTTGCAAGTTAAGCCGAAATTCCGCAAATATGTGCGATTTTACCTGAAACAAATACCAGAAATGTTCCGTTGGTCATATTGGCTGACTGCCCGGGCAATCGAATCGATTCTTGGGTGCCCCACCCACATTCTGTATAGACGCTCAATTCCCTACATTTCCTGAAAAAATATCCGCGCAGTCGGGTACTCGATTGTGCGGATTGATGGGTACCCGGATCGTGATTTCAACATTTTTGACAGCCTTAATAATCACGCGGCCAAAATAATGCGTGAATAGAAGCTGGATTGGTGGGAAAATTCTGCTTAAGCAGAAGCTGGATTGGTGAAAAATAATGATTACTGAAAACCGACTTGATGAAAAGAATTTGAGTTATCTAGAAGCTTGGTTGATGAGAAGATATATAATTTCGTAGAAGCTGGATTGATGAAAGTGTTGTGATAATACAGAAAAATATGGATGGATGAAAGAATTCTATTTAAAAGTAAGTTGGATTGACGAAAACTTTTTCACTAAATAGAAGCTGGATTTATTAATATAATTCTTGCTGAAAATAGAGATTTCCTAATGACTCCCACGATGTTTAACCTGACCCAAACCGAACTCTTGTCGCGAATTTCATACAAAATTAACAAATGGCGAAAACAGAATAATTCTGCTTTTTATGATTACATATGTCTGGAAGGAAGTGCCTGATATGACGTTTTATGTCGTCTCGAATTGGGGATTATATATTTATATTATATATTATATATGAAGAATAATTCTTTTCATCTGATATATAATCCGCAATTCGAGTCGACATGATACGTCATATCAGGCACTTCCTCCTGATAGCCTACATGTAGTCGTTGTCTATTTATGGCGAACCAATGCTCGACCAATGCCATAAAAACCCGATACAAATTGTATGTCGAAACATGGGCCTGGAACAATGGGCGCCTGTGCAGGAAAATCCAAGCGAGGCGATAACGAAAGTAATCGTAAAGACCAGAAACGTCAATTGCGATTCTCTATATTATCTCGACAAATTGGTGAGCACAATTATACGACTCAATAACTAAAACTCAGACAATCATAGAAAACATCGACATTGACTATCTCGGTTGTAAAGTAATTCAGATGTTCCCGAATTATTAGGTCAAGGTTGATCCTGCTCCGATGGATAACTTCTGCATGCTCGTAGGAGATCAGAATTTACCATATGGAATTACAACAGATGCGTAGAGATTCTATCAAGGCTCGCGCGTTATTCACTATAGGCCAGGGATGTGGTCTCGAGACCGGAAAACTTGGTCTCGAATGCATCGATCTTGGTCTTTGCCTCGGACCGTCGGTCTTGGTCTTGGTCTTAAGGGAACGGTCTTGGGATTGACCTCCGTCTTAGGTTAGCGTTCTTGGTCATTTACCGCATCAGAGCAATTTCTTTGAAATGTGTCGATTATTTTTGATTATTAGAGATACTGGATGTTTAGAACCTACGCGCTTGTTCTCGATTTATGACGTGCTGACCATCTATATATACATGTTAATATTGGCAAAAAATGCATTTGCAACGGAACCAGCCATTTCAAAATTTGGTTTCACAAATTTCAAGGTTTCGGAAAATTCTAATAACTGTGTGGTCGGCCACGTGTAACCACTATTAACCTACAATTTCGAGTACAAGTAGACCTACACCTTTCAAATGGAACGTTAGTCTGCTTGTTCAGATGTCTTAAAGTATTGGTATATACCTATGGTATACTGCAAATAATTTTTAGTGTGATATTCTTAGGCCGAAGCCAAGGGCTGAACCCCCAAAAGTTCAGAGTGATCGGTAAAACTGTTTTCTGGACCATTATTAAGATTAGTATTCTTTAGCAATGAAATTAATGTTTTAAGCGTGTTATTCCATTTTAGCGTCTTAATAGATTGAATTGTTTATAATAAAAAGTTTGGTCTTGGTCTTGTTCTCACCCTCGGTCTTGGTCTTGGTCTCGGACCACCCGGTCTTGGTCTTAGAACTCTCGGTCTTGGCCTCGGTGTTGGTCTCGGGGTTTTGGTCTCGTGCCCAACACTGCTATAGGCATATATGGACTTAAAATATTTACTGCGATAACAATTAGGCTAGTCTCCTATAAGTTATAACCATGGAATCGGCGACCGTAGGCATTATTATAGCGACAATCCACTAATGATGCACCGAGTATTTTCAGAATGGCACTATAGAAGTTCTTTGATTGGATCATCATTTCTGACACGATAGAAAGCAAAACACGGATAGCACTGTGGACATCCATGCCATCTATTAGTTGTCGACGGGATTCAGTTGGTTCTACACGTATGCGGGGGCCCACCACTGATGACTCATTCAGCTGATTGTGAACTGTTTTGCAAATGTTGTGACGTATTCGTTATAAATGCAATTAATAAATCAACCAAGTAATTATATTTTATATAGCGCCTTTTGAAGACATCTAGGCCCTACTCGATCCAACCTCGGTCTAATAAGACAGATTTCAGAGTAAATAATAAATGAATAGTAAATAATAATAATAAACAAACTGACAAACCGTAGTACGATTAGGGGGCCGTTCACATATTACGTAATGCTCAAGGGGTAGGTTTGTGTTTTCCTGTTTTTTTTGCGTTATATTGTGTAGGGTGGGGAGGTAGGTTGAAGGTTTTGTTATATAAAAACTTTTTTTCAGCTTATGCTATTTTGCCTGTTTGCCTGTCAATAGGAAATTCCATGTACCACGGACCTTCGTTGTTTAATCGAAGTTCCCAATACGTTGTAAATCAAAACTAGTACCATTAGCTGCCATCTGGCATTTTACTTATTATTTATAAATCTACTTTTAACAATTTCCTGTTTACAATTTTAACAATTTCCTGTGCATAGCTTTAAACGCTCTAAAATGCAATTCTGTGTGCTTTGTTTTGATTTTGCTTTAAATTAAAATTAATTCACTTGAAACAATTATTTTGGAGGGCATTATCATAATGTTTGATTTCGTTTTCTATAATATGTGTACATAGTTTATGTTTGCTTAGATACCCAATTGTAGTTGTAGTATACACTTTGTATACATCATACGCTATTAAATAGGTAGAGTAATGTTGTACCGCAAATCTATCGATGAATACCTGACAGTGCAATTTTAAACCATACCCTTCTGTGTGATACTGTAATGCTCATTTCTAGTGCAAAAAGGGAGGGAAACTAAAATAGTGCTTTTAGATAGGATGTACGTCACTATAGATACCATGTATTATCATGCTGTTTTAATAGGCCTACATGTAGATAAATGGTGACAATCGTCGACTACCCAATTAGTTACCGTAATTATTACAAGTGAATCGCCATTAAAAATCCGAATATTAAGATGCAGAGGAGCTCCATACATCCGGTCTAATCATCACTGGCATGAGAGAGTACACAATTTTTAGATGGCTTTCGTTACATGTTGCTAATTGGGCATATGATGATTTTATACTGCAGTTCTTGAATTGGATAAAGGCAATTATCAGCTGAATCACTACTATTAAAGTGCTAACTAACATTGTATTGTTATAAAAGTTTCAAATTGTGCAATACAATTATGTCGATTGTATGTCTTTTAACGTGCTTATAGACTGGGGTGGGGTAGGGGGTAGGTAGCATATCTGTTATACAATATAGGGGTGGGTGGGTCACGGCTGCTGTTATATGACGTTATTAGGGGTAGGGGGTGGGTCAAAAATTGGGATTTTATGCGTTATATAATATGTGAAAGGCCCCTTACAAGTAAAGTATAGTAGGCCTAATGGGATAAAGAGCTCCTAGGCAAGAGCCGAATATAGAATAGGAGGCTTTTTCAAGCATTCGGACCGGGTTCACAACGCAGAGAAAGTGCGAAACTGCATCGTAGAGGTTTAAGAGAAATAAGTGACAGGGTTGATTGAGTCGGAGCTGATTGTTCAAGAAAGCATTTGAGCAAATGTGTTTTTCTTTTGTATTCAATCAAGAACCGCGAAGATTGCCAAATGGATCTGATAAACTGAATGAAGCTCCGTCTATCACAACGGTAAGATTGTTCGCTTTTTAATCGGAATAATAATAAACAAACTGACAAGCCGCAGTATGAATACAAGTGTAGTATGAGCGAATGACGACACATTATAACAGGAGTCGAATTTAGCTGTCGGCAGCCACGCAGAGCGCCCATTGCGCTATGCTTTTCAGTTTAACAAATGCCGCCGCCTAGTGAAAGAAGGACTAGTTAACCTTACGAAGAATACGGGTCTCGAACTCAGTTCGTCAGCTCTGCGCTCTGGACAGTGTGTTCACCATAACTCTACGGGAAACCCATCAGAGGAGTGGGTCTAAGCAAACAATTTGAATGGTATGAATGAAATTCGTTAAGACTTAAAGAAGTTCATTCCACACGAAGTGTAGGCCTGATTAGAATAAAATGTCTGACGCATAGGCCAACAACTCGTGTGTTGAAGCAGGTACAATTAGCCCAACAATCGTAAATAAACTTAGCTTAGAGATGCGCTTTTGAAATTTTAAGTTTAGGCCTACATTTACGGCGATTGCAGTTGCACGAAGTATTACACGTCAATATTAATAGGCCTAACCAAATGTAATCATTTGGATGTTACAGGCCACGTTTTAATATTCGCAGTCTGCAGCAACTCGGGTCTCTTTCATATTAATCATTCCAGCGAAACCGTCTGCATAGAGCAGAATTGACAGCGAAACCAGTAACGTAAATTGGGTCATCAAGCATCCCAACTATTGCCAATATTTATTGTGAAGGAATATGTAACCAACTGTATTTAGGCCTGCAATTGAGAGGAGATGTCGTGTAGATAATGGAAAAGTCACAATCACAAGACTCTGAAGAATATGAGACTTGATTGTTGCTCATTATTTTATCTTTAAGTGTTGTACTGGAAGAGATGATTTTGCTTATCGTTTCTGCCAAAAGTAGGTCTAAATGGTGGCGAGCGGTGATAAGTTGATGTGGGTAGCTGGCGTTTCTTCGGTCTCTTCGGTGCGTAAAGTTCGTTCGAGCCACGGAATCAGCAAAGACTTTTTGATGTTAGGATTTTATATTAAAAATGCAGAGGTATATTCGCAAACTGGTTTCTATAATATTAAATGTCCCGATCCGCCCTCAGTCTAACAACTCCGGCATCAGGTCGTGCGTTTAGAGATGCTCAGCAAATCTCGTCTGTAGCACCCACACTCCTTGCCTTATGACTAATCGTCCTGGGCGAATCCTTGATTCTCGCCCGCGTCCCATATGTATAACCTTCCTCTCTTCCCTTGTCGGCTGTCTGCTTAATCTCTCCATCTGTCGCCCCTACCTCTCTCTTGCTTCCATCGTCCGTCTGGACCGTCCTCTTTCCGAGTTATCTGTCATCTCGTCACTCCTTCGTCGTGCCCTTGCCCATAATGTCTGTCTTTCTACGTCTCCTTCCTATCTCTCTATTTATCCCTCTATCTCTTGCTGTCAGATGCGCGAGTCTGGTAATGCGCTGGGTGTTGTATTAATTAAGGCAGTTACCGATGTCGTTATCGCCGCGATTACGAACGAGCGATTAGCAATGGCTACTGGTCTGCCACGTACATGTAGAGTTCATTTGGTACATAGCAGATCCAAATATTCTATAGCCTAGTCTGATTCAAATGTTTGCATGAACAAATAATGGTTACAATCACATTTAAACTAAATAATACATTATAATAATACATTAATAAAATAATCGTCGTCGAAGCCACTGTGAGTATGAAGCACTTACACAAAAGAAGTTATTTCAATGAGACCCAAACCAAAGGTCGTATATGTATGAATAATGCAAGAAACCGAAAGTGAAATTAGAGTAGAAATTACAAATAAATATTATTTCTCTCTCTTTCTTTCTCTTTATATCTATCTATCTATCTATCTATCTAGCTATCTAACTAACTATATATATACACATATATATATTTATCTATCTATCTATCTATCTGTATCTATCTGTATCTATCTGTATCTATCTGTATCTATCTGTATCTATCTGTATCTATCTGTATCTATCTGTATCTATCTGTATCTATCAATCAATCAATCTATCTATCTATCTATCTATCTATCTATCTATCTATATATGTATATTTATCTACCTATCTATCTGTATCTATCAATCTATCTATCTATCTATCTATCTATCAATCTACCTATCGGTAACAGAACAATTACCTTCCGGACAGTTGTCCGGGGGTTGTTTGCATCGGGGGTAATTGCCCTAGATCCCTATCTATCTATCCATCCATCCATCTGTCTATCTATCTATCTATCCACCTATTTATCTGTTGGTCTGTTGGTCTGTATGCTTCTCTCTCTCAGTTTCTTGCATAATTCAAGAGAAATTTAAATCTGTTGAAATAGCATCGACAGCAACTACTTTGATTGATACACCCGTATAAATTTAAAAACTAATGTTAGCATGGATCAATCATACATTGCTAACTATTGTGGTTCAGAATCCAGTAAATCATACGAAATAGTTAATGCTAATTTGCTTCATTTTCATATATATCTTGAAATTCTAAATTAACTGATCAAATAATATTCATTGTTGTCTTCCTTTTCAAGTGTTGCATCTTTTTTGTATTTTAGTTGTACGATCTTCCACTGGAGATGTTGGACATTATCTTACAAAAGTCATATCTATATTGGGTGTTGAATGGAACAACTTCAGCGAAACAGAGAGACGACGAAGTGATCAAATCGCTCACATCGGTTGATGTCTGTTTTTCTCAAAGAATCACTAAACAACGATTCAAGAAGGCAATCTGGCGTCATCTGGAGGGTTAGAACGTTACCACAAATAATCTATTTGATAACGTTTTCTAATCGGAAGGGCTCCTCAGCGAATAAGGTAATTTATTGATTACAAGCTTTGGACAATTTCTTTAGTTAGGTCTACCTCAAATTTGCGCTGTCTTCTTCTGTAGCCAAATTGAAAATGGTAGAACATACGGTAAGTTAAAACGGAATCATTCGTAAATTAGACAAAATATGCACATTATGACCATTGTATAGAAGAGTTTAAACTGGGGGCCCTCGCACACACGTAATGTTCAGTAAAGGAGCACACTGTCATGTAACATTGAGAGTCAATAGTTGACACGCGTAATAACAGGTCTCAAAAGTCCGAATGAGACGAGGACACTGAGAATGGTATAATTATCACAGACCCTCAGCCTTGCTTAAATTACTTTCTGTGCCTAGCCATTGCAGAGGTGTTTTACAGTGACCTATATTATGTTACCTTCATTGTATGTGAAAGCTATCTCCTTCAACTTTTATAATGTCCTAAATGTTAGTTAGATAAGTAAGCAAAGTGAGTATGTTCTTGATTTAACCAACTGCATTTCGCACTTTGAAGTTAGTAAAGGTAAATATACGGCATTCTATTACAAGAAGTTTCTCACTAGATTGTCTGCCTGTGGAATAATACGATGATGCAATCTTGGGGTAGGGTGCAGTAGGTTGTCTGTATTGGAGGAATGAACCGTTGCAGCACGTGTCCCGGGTTCTCTAGCACCACTTTAAATTGGCGTTTCATCAGCCTACCGGATAAAGTGTTCGATTGCAGATTCATCCTTTGGCAGACAGCGTTGACAAATCAATCGGTTCTTCACTAACTGCATCATGGCACGTCCCCGCTGCCCCGCAAACACCACCAGGTCTGCTGCCCCACATATCCCACCAGGTCTGCTGCCCCACATATCCCACCAGGTCTGCTGCCTCACATAACCGACCAGGTCTGCTGCCCCACATATCCCACCAGGTCTGCTGCCTCACATAACCCACCAGGTCTGCTGCCCCACATATCCCACCAGGTCTGCTGCCCCACATATCCCACCAGGTCTGCTGCCCCACATATCCCACCAGGTCTGCTGCCTCACATACTCCACCAGGTCTGCTGCCCCACATATCCCACCAGGTCTGCTGCCTCACATACTCCACCAGGTCTGCTGCCCCGCAAACCCTACCAGGTCTGCTGCCCCACATATCCCACCAGGTCTGCTGCCCCACATATCCCACCAGGTCTGCTGCCTCACATATCCCACCAGGTCTGCTGCCTCACATAACCCACCAGGTCTGCTGCCCCACATAACCCACCAGGTCTGCTGCCCCACATATCCCACCAGGTCTGCTGCCCCACATATCCCACCAGGTCGGCCGCCTCACATACTCCACCAGGTCTGCTGCCCCACATATCCCACCAGGTCTGCTGCCTCACATACTCCACCAGGTCTGCTGCCCCGCAAACCCTACCAGGTCTGCTGCCCCACATATCCCACCAGGTCTGCTGCCCCACATATCCCACCAGGTCTGCTGCCTCACATACTCCACCAGGTCTGCTGCCTCACATATCCCACCAGGTCTGCTGCCTCACATACTCCACCAGGTCTGCTGCCCCGCAAACCCTACCAGGTCTGCTGCCCTACATATCCCACCAGGTCTGCTGCCCCACATATCCCACCAGGTCTGCTGCCTCACATATCCCACCAGGTCTGCTGCCTCACATAACCCACCAGGTCTGCTGCCCCACATAACCCACCAGGTCTGCTGCCCCACATATCCCACCAGGTCTGCTGCCCCACATATCCCACCAGGTCTGCCGCCTCAAATACTCCACCAGGTCTGCTGCCCCACATATCCCACCAGGTCTGCTGCCTCACATACTCCACCAGGTCTGCTGCCCCGCAAACCCTACCAGGTCTGCTGCCCCACATATTCCACCAGGTCTGCTGCCCCACATATCCCACCAGGTCTGCTGCCTCACATATCCCACCAGGTCTGCTGCCTCACATAATCCACCAGGTCTGCTGCCCCACATAACCCACCAGGTCTGCTGCCCCACATATCCCACCAGGTCTGCTGCCCCACATATCCCACCAGGTCTGCTGCCTCACATACTCCACCAGGTCTGCTGCCTCACATACTCCACCAGGTCTGCTGCCCCGCAAACCCTACCAGGTCTGCTGCCCCACATAACCCACCAGGTCTGCTGCCCCACATAACCCACCAGTCCGAGGGTACATAAAACACTTGGGTCACCGTTGTCGAACGCACCACATCAAAAAGAGACCATGCGATACCATTATGCGCAAGGCAAACATTGATTGTTTTGCCTATGCTTATGCCAACATAAGTCTATTTATGCAAACTACGTTAATGAAGACGGTTAGCTCCACCAAAGTATTTGTCAGGCAATCCAACGCAGTTAAAGAACTGTGCGCCTAATCCTTTTCGAATGGTTTTTAGGAATTAGTTAAGTTCTGAATTAAGTATATGGCCATGAAAGACCGCAACCCACAGGAAGCCTTCGCCTCCTTCATCAAATCCAAAGTCATCTGATAATTATGAGGTTTCTAATTTGCTTCGAGCAAAGAAACATGTTGCAATATTGTTACTAGGAATGCGCAGCTAATTTTGTTCTTTCCAGAGTGTTATGAAAAATCCAAGAAAAGATCTGCAGTACTAAGAAACAACCGAAGGTATTTCCTGGAAAATATTCAACCGAATGAAGAATTAATTGCTTCGCTGTTGTCTTTCAACTGCATAACAGAAGAACAAAGTCACTTCATTCAAAAGCAATGTTCAAACCAAGATAAGAACGCCGAACTCCTGCATTTTGTGAGATACTTCGACGATGAGAAGTCTTCAAATTTCGAGACATGTCTTCGACAAATGAATCAAGCAGGAGTAGCACGGATCCTCAAAAACGGAGGAGGTTCATGAAACAAAGTTTATTTCCATTTCATTTTATGAGGATTATTGTCCTTTCGCGCACTTTGTGGTTTAATGCACTTTGAACCGTCTTCGTTTTCGCCTAACGCAGTTCACAAATTATTGAGCATTTATCTCTCTTTGTTTGTCCGCATTTGTCGTAATTTCATAAATTTCAATTATTGCATTTCCCCGAAAAGTATTCTCATATTTTACTATAGGCATAGAGCCTAATTGAAGATTTCGGTGATTAAGAATAGAAATTAAATTACGTGGTCTTGTGAAGTGTAAATCCAATAGAAATACAATGCAAAAGCTACAAATAGCAATATTTAATTTCTGTATGTTTCATTTTATTTGAATCATTCAATGTTCCTTTGGGTCATAGAGCCACAGACTAGCGTATTTGTTATCATTTGCTTTGTATAAAATCGCATGTTATTTTCAACTCTCAGGGAGCTGTAGTCAATCCTGATTGTCAACTTACTAACTCTTCCTTCTTCTTCCTAATTATCTCAGGTCAATTACAGTGATATCAAGGACCATTTTTCCTTTGATTGACCTCTTTTGAACCTTAAACTGTTGTTCTGTTCTTCTTATTAGTTTCAATAAAAGTCAAAATTACAAATCGTGGTGCAAGAAATATAACGCCAATGGAAATATTTCAACTTCATCAAGGAATCACTGACCTTCTAAACATAAGAAAACCAAGATCACATCAAACTGATGAACTGATCAGTCGATTGAAAATGGATGGCATAGAAATCCTTAACTCTCAACTGTTGAGACAAACTGTGGTCGTTTGGATCTGGTGTCGATCACAAATAGCCGTTGACTATATTTATAAGCTCTACGAATCGGATCAACTGACAGATATATTCTATGGTCTTGCAGATATTCAACCACCTGCCTCCGAAATCATCAAATCTAAAGTGATCATCATTGACAGGAATCAGTTCAAGAGAACAGTTGGCAAGTTCTGTTAAAATCATGCATTGGATAATAAAACAACAATATAAGACAAATATTTGGCATGTATGAAATAAATTATCAAGACTGCGCTGGTTATAAGTAAGTACATTTAATATCCGTGTAGAGTAACATAAAATCAATTGGAGACTCGGAACGAGAGCCAGGGTAAGACTTTGCTATCTAGTGGAACAGGTTCTGAGAATGGGTTTTGCTAATATCAAGGTACTTAGATTGTGTTTATGTCGCCCAGTTTGAGTGAAGCTCAGACGTGTCAAGAGACTAAGGGGTGGGTTGGAAGAAAGATTTCAAAAGAAAAAGGTGGAAATAATTAAAAGAATTAAAAGGTTCAAGGTGAAATTTTAAATAAGTAAACAGGTGCACTGAGATTAAGACGTGAGTAAAAGCATGTTAGGTAAAAGACCTCAGCGCTCACAAAAGTCACGTTAGGATACCACCTTCCTCACCGGCACATAATAAAAAGAAAAAATTTATTACGGTTATAATGATTAACGTAAAATTGGTAATTTGACACACACTAAAAATAGATAGCAATGGATGAGTGGTAAATGAACATTTGCATTATTAAAAGAAAGAATGTCGTGAAGTGTGAAGGCATGTAGCGAGATATTATTGCTGCGGAAAAACAAATTAAAACGAGAGACAAGGAGTGGGACAAAGCAAGTTAGAAATGAATTTCTTGATGAAAAATGCACTAATCCATTTAAATATGCTCTTCTTTTAGTTGTTTATCCGATTTCCGTCAACTTCACTGAAAGGATCGACGTAGAACGAGATGAAAAAGTTTTTGGAGTGACAAAACTGCGAAATGAAATTTACGTCCTCAGTAAATCAGTTTCTTATTCTCATGTGATCCGTGTCTTTGAGGATCGACATTCATTTCGTCCTCAGAAGGTAATAGAAATAAATGAGGTGAGATTTGGCGTTGATATTGTGGGCTTCACCAGTGGGAAGGAAATTTGTCTCTACGTCTCTGACACTATAGAGAAATGCATCTGGAAGATTACAAAAGAAACAGACGACCAACACAAAATCATCAGATGGCTGACCTTTGATTATGCCCCACATGCTTTGTCAATTTCCAGCAATGGTCACTTATCGATAGTCGGTAGATGGTCATCCATTCTGAGTATCTATGGATCAGATGCAAAGCTTCTTAGCTCCATTCAATTACTAAGAGACACCGAAATAGACAATCCAATTCATTCCGTGGAAACATCCATTGGAAATTTCTACATACTACACCAACAAAAGGTAAATGAAGCGAAGCAAAAGAGTGGGTCAAGTGAGAATGTCCGGGACATGACCTGGGTCGTTAGTGAGTTGACCAGCGATGGACAGATGGTCATTCGTCGTTTTGTTCCTTCAAATGAAACACAAAAACTGAACAATCCTCGTTACCTGTCACTAGATTCAGACGATCGAGTGTACGTGGCTGACAGAGATAATCATAGAATTATTCTCTTGGATTCTAATCTCAACTGGAATCGAATACTTTGTCTACCAGAAGAAGAACAAGAAGGGAGTAAAAAGATCTTAAGACCGTTCAGATCGTATTACGACGAAGAAAATAAACAACTGATCGTAGTCGGAGGATATTTTTATTCAGGCGTTTATGTTTACGCATTTTATCGAAAATAACATATTTATCATCTACATTATCCGACAAAGAAATGCTATTTTCATTCCATTACAATTTACAAGATCAGATTGTAAATCCTATTCACAGAGATAACATGCATGTAATGCGTAGGCCTTTAGAGCGCTGTATCGCTCAGTTAGACATTAGGTGAATCAGTCAGTGATTTTTTCCTTAAATGAACAATGAATGATTAATTCAATCCAAATTTTTTTATGAAATCAATTTTTTTAATCAATCAATCATAATTACTTGATATCTACTTCGATCCGCCCGTAGTCAATAACTCTCTCTCTCTCTCTCTCTCTCTCTGTCCGTCTGTCTGTCTGTCTCTGTCTCTGTCTCTGTCTCTGTCTCTGTCTCTCTCTCTCTCTCTCTCTCTCTCTCTGTCAGATACGCAGTACTTAAAGTGTAAAAAAGGAAGTGCCTGGACGTTAGGGGAGCCGTCCAAAAAATGACCACGCAATTTTGAACGATTTCTTACCCCTTCCCCCTTCGTCACACGTCGCCACAAATGCCATGACCCCCTCAAATATGACGTCACGTCACAAGGCCTTGACCCCCCCCCAATCAAGCCAGATGTCAAGAATGTAATGCAAACGTTCTTATAAATTTGTAATTTTTTATTATAGCAATAAAATATTTTAAATTATAATAGTAGAACGAAGAAAAATGGAGAGGAGACGAGAAATAAATAGCCTATAATGATCGCAATCTTATGCATTCCTCAGGATGAATGAGAATCATAGTCATAATTAGTGTTGTTTAATTGTGGTAACAACTACTGTTAACTAAATGGAACTTGTTTAAATGAGTGTAAGTTTTTAATAAAATTACGTATTTTGATGTGATGATGTGACGGCACATTTCGTCCATCCCTCTTCCCCTTGTCGAACTAAAGACTGGAAAGGCAGAGCACCAACATATTAAGTCGACGACAAAGGGTTCGTGCACTGTGGTCCACTGTGTTCGTCAAAATAGAAGTTGGATTGGTTATATTAATGATGCTGGCAAAGATGTTGGATGGGTGAACGAAATTCGTCCAAAACAGATGCTATTTAGATGAACATAATGCCTACAGAAATAAAAGTTGGGTCATTGAAAAGCATATTTGCCTAAACAGAATTTGAATTGACAAAAATGGTCCTTGCTGAACCAGAAGCTGGATTTTCAGAATATTATTATTATCAATTCAACTTCTATTTAACCAAAAACATGGGTGAAAAATAGGATTTGTTATCATTCGTTACTCTTTTTGTCCATCACCCATTATTTAGTCGTAAATTATTTGTTGGTAAAATATTTTGTGTAATTTAAAGGGTAGGCCTACAGAGAATTGCTTTCCTTTGTGAAATTGTCGACAAGGGGCCAGTGGCGCCTGCATCGTTTTAAAAGTTGTAAAATAAAGTTTGTAAACGCGCAAAGCGCGAAAATTTTTACCCCCTCTTTTTCCTTTTGATAATAACGTACGCATATAGACGAATTGCGCTGTTGCATAGACGCTCATGGACGGCATCCTGGTTCTGCTGGCCAAATAAGTGGCAGGACCGCGTTCAGACTCGAAAATAAGTGCCTGCGCGCAGTCCATGACCGTCCAGGCACACCTTAAGCCCTGCAGATACGTGACTCTGGTAATGCGCTGGGTGTTGTATTAATTAAAGCAATTACTGATATCGTTTTCGCGACGATTAGGAATGCGTTTAACCAACGGTTACGGGTCTACCACGTAGAATTCATTTGGCACATAGCAGATCCAAATATTATATCTAAATTCAAATCGGGTTTACTCAAATGTTCATATGAATGAATAATAGTCACAGTTTTAACTAAATATTACATAATTATACACATGATAATCCTGTAGCCATCGTCGATTGGGCAACTCTGCTGTTCGTAGTGTCCTTTATTACACAACAATGATGATGATGATGATGACGATAACGATGATGATCATGACGACGATGATGAATATTATGGCAGCACACTTGCCTACCAACGAATAAGCCAGTATAACAAATAGTCTTAGCAGATAATCTACTTCCTCTATTTATCCGAAGCCCATGGCAACCGGACTAAAACCTCAGTTTAACCACCTTTTCGGAAAATCCCTCTGATTTGACGTTGCGCTCGTGTACAAGCTGGTTACCTGCGCTTGGCCACCGAGTGGCACTTTAGTAATCTACAGTCTAATTTCATTGCTCATTAATAACTATTTATAATAAATAATAGACTCTCATCACTTAACTTTGTTTTGACCCCAGCCACGAGAGAAGGACTGTTATTTCATGGATCAACACATGACATCAGCAATTTCTCAAGATGTTGAGCAAGGTTAACCTTTGCAAACCTGAAAGACATGATATCAGCAATTTCCCGTAATATGAGAAATTGTTGATGTCATGTCTTTACCCCAATATTATGCAAGCTTAACCTTTGAAAACCTTTGCGAATTTGAAAAACCATCTTAAAATAACGCGAAGATAATAGGCCTACCACATATTATTAAGTCCTCTCAGATTTAGACCATCATGGGTTCCTGGGTCGGAAAATGTCTGCAAACCGAAAACTGGCGATTTTCAACAGCTAGAAACAACGGTGAGCTCAAATAAAAGAGTTTATTGGTAACATTTAAATAGACGTTGCTAAACTCTGACGATACAAGCAATGCAAAACAAAGTGTTTAAGGTGCATTTACATGTTAGACTGCGTATAAATAAGTTAGGATTGATTTGCTTACTCATTTTCGGATATGGGTAGACTTGATGCCCTTTAAGGATATCTGGTCATAGGCGCTCATCAGGGCAGATTTACGAGAGGTGTAAACTGCAGTTGAGGAGTTACTAGGTAGGAGCTGGAGCTCCAGAGAAGCCCATGCCAAATGTTCGTTCTCACTACAGGGATAGCCAAATGCTGCATTGAAGAAGTGCGTGCAAAGGAAATTTCAGAGATCAAACTTCAACGGTAGACAAACTTAAGGTTTAATAGATATGTGCATGTTCTGCTTAGATTTATTTGCAACTCTGAGCTTAAAGACAGCAGCTGTCGAGAGATCAAGCAGTAACTGCGCTTCTAAGGCAGCGGTGTTATGCTCATGCTTGCGCTTCAGTCGAATATGCTTAGAACCAATAAATCTTTGCCTTAAGAAGTTTAGAGGGCCTTCCAATTGATTTCCAAGTAAGAACAGGTCTTCCGAATTTTCTCATTTCGATATTGACGTAGGCCTACTTGCTACTTCGCTACAATGCATGTATAATTATGTACTTCATGAAACTTCCTTCCTCTACAGATCAGTTTCAACAACGAATCTCAATTGAACCTCATTCATGTGAAACACATTGCCCTCCCGTGTATTACACCTCAGCCTTGTGTTTCATAGCTATGTACCTAATGTTATACAATACAGTACAACTGTAATTTGATAATGCCTTCCTTACAGAAAGTTCAGAAGTTCACCTTGAAACCTTAAGTGCTAGAGATGCAGAAGGAATGTTGCAGGACTCTGAGTAGGATGCAGTGATCTACGCAGTCAAAAGCAGTAGAGAAGTCTAGAAGTATTACAGCAGTAACGTATCCCTTGTCTGCAGCAAGGACCATGTCGCTGTAGACTTTCAGGACGGCTGTTTCCATGGAATAGAATTGCCGGAATCCTGACTGAAGAGGCGGAAGCAGGTTGTTTGCAGAGAGGTAAGAGAAGAGCTGAGTGCGGACAACTCTTTCCATCATCATTGACAGGAAGGATACATTAGAGATAGGTCCATAGATCGAGGAGAGAGTGGGGTCAAGGCCACCCTTCTTGAGACGAGGGCGAATGACTGCCCTCTTCTAAGAGTTAGGAAGCAAGCCAGTAGAAAGGGAAAGGTTGATTAGGAATGCAATGATCATGGCAAAGAGATGAGGTTGAGATTTTAGAAGCCATGTAGGAACAGGGTCAAGTTCACAGTGTTTCGATGTGGATTTAGTCAGAAGGTCAGCAATGTAGTCAGGAGTGACAGGGTCAAAGGTTGACAGTGAGAATGTAGTAAGGATAGGTATTTCAGGAGGAGGAAAGTTTACAGTGCTATCTCTAGCGCAGTTTACTTTATCTAGGGAAGAATTTAAGATCTTATCTGGTGTACCGGCTTGGCAGTCTGGAGCAGATGGGTGGAGGAGAAAATTCAGGATGTTCCAGGTGTTTCTTCCTCCCTGTGCATCACCAAGACGTCTAAGTATGAATTCGGCACGCTTCTCCCGGAAGAGGTGTCCTTGGCTGATTTAATGTTTAATCCAGGATTCTCGAGTTTCGGCCGTTCTCAACGACGATACCGTCTTTCGAGTCGTCTGGTTTCCCTCTTTGACATCGAGAATTTCCTGTTAAACCACGGACATCCTGCTCTTGGTCGTATGTTGATGGTGCGTAGAGGAGCGTGACGATCCAGTACGTCTTGCAGTGTGGAATCGTAATGTTATATGTTCCTTATTTAACGCTGAAGAACACGGTTGTTCAAAAATATACGCATAAAGCCTATTCAACCCAAAAAATGAAAAGCATACAACATTTTAGCAAAGAAAGCCTCAGATTTTTCCAAATCCAGACGACGAGCTACATAACTTCTGATCGGCTATGTTGGATACAAAGGCCACGAAACAGAGAGCTGTAGTTGGCTAGAAATTTGTTTACTAAACTTAACTACGACTTCGAGAACCTTTGATATCTAACAACGCAAAGGCCACGCGTCAAAAAATTATGTTGATGCACGACCGCACCTTTAACAACAATAAACAACGTACGCCAGAAGTCCTCTTAAACCGGCGAATTGCTCGGGTTTTTATGGGCTATAGGGAAAGGTAACGCCCATTCTACCTTGTTCTAAAGCACATCCATGTCTAGGATTCAAATAATGTTATCTGCGGCTGTTCATGCTAGTTAGTAGGTATGACGTTATGTCGAACATCCAGTGGCGCAGCGAGGGGGCGAAGGGGCAAACAGCCCCAGGCGGCACTTGTCTTAGGGGCGGCATTTTCGGTAAAGAAATTATTGTTGTATAAGTTGCATTCTTCAGGATTCTTGTTGCTCTTGTCTAAATCTGGCACAATGCTTCATGGCTGTTTCTAGACATAAAACTAACATAATTATACGATATACCGAAGTACCATCGAAATTATTGAATGGCGCCTAGTGTTTCTAACTTTATACACATCGGAGCAGTCCTCATGTAATTTGGCGCCCAAGTCATTCATCTATAATTATAAGAGCGCCCCCACTCTCGTTGCATATCATCTTTGTTATGGATGCGTCGTTAAATAAACTTATATGACTGATTGGTTGCATGAGCAGTAAGATGTGAGAAATATGGGGTCAGGCACACGCTACACGACGCTAAAAAATATATAGACGATTCTGGGATAGGAAAATTAATAAGGAAAGAGTGGCAGATTCAATGAGGTGTCTGCAGATTGAATATCGTCGTTAGAATTAGCCTTAAACTAGTTTTTAATAACTAATTTATGAATTTCTTTTTGTATCATCAAAAAATTTTTTTCCTGAGAACATAACCGTGTTATCCCTAAACTTCAGCGCCCCTATAATTTGGCGCCCTAGGCGGCTTCCTGGGTAATTCTGCTACTAAACTTGTCCTAGGGGCAGGTAATTTAATCTGGAAAACGTACAAAGTAAAAAAATCACAAAATAAATTATTTTCATTTCTAACCAAGGTTAGGCCTATATAGCCGGTAGATCTAAGTTGAAATCAAGTAAAGATGAAAATAATAAAAAAAAATTTTAAAACAGTGCAAATGATCTGGTCGGCTGCAAGTTTGTATTATATTAATCGAAAGAGGACGGTAGTTAATTAATAAGTTAATTAATGTCGCCGTTACCTTCGCACCTATCGAATGCAAAATTAGTAATAATAATAATGTCTAAATTCTCTTTTGCCCCATGTATATCAGATCCGGCTCCTGGCATAGGCGACATAAGAAACCTCTTAGGGCGCCAAATTTTAGGGGCGCCGAAGTCTTATGCATATCTCCACCTCATGTGCATATCCGGGATATGCACAATAATAAAGTGATGGAAAAATTGACTGATATAAATTTATTTAACGACGCATTCATAAAAAGGATGATATGGAAAAAATAGATAGGAGCGGCATTTTTACCTTCGCCCCAGGCGGCACTTTACTCGCTACGCCACTGCGAACATCAAACACTAGGTAGTATTCTGTTATCGAATTTTAAGAATTCAGACAGTTCAGTGTTATGATCGTTCAATTTTATTTTAACGTTTGATTCGGCTGATGAAAAAGACAGTAACTAAATATAGGATCTCACACCTTTGGCGTTTTGTTGTCAGTTACTGACCTAGGCTCCAATAGCTGCTTGTCTTGTTGGATATCCCATATCTGTCTATAGACACGAGAAACCAAGGTAAATGTTTTGCCATCAATTTTTCGCTATCAATTTTTCGCCACATCAAGTTCTTCACTGAGCTAACTGAAACTAAATGGAAGCTGGATTGATTAAACATATATAGGCCTACCTAAACTAAAGCGGAATTGACGAAAACACTAATGCTTAAATAAAAGCGGGATGCGTGAAAACAAATATAGACTACCTAAATGGAAGCGAGCTTGATGAAAAAATAAACATAGGCTAAATGGAAGCGGAAATAATGAAAATAAATATACCTAAATGGAAACGGGACTGATGAAAAAATATACAGTAGAAATGGCGAAAAATTGATGGCGAAAAATTGATGGCGGAAAATGTGTCGGTTACCAAGAGTGCGATACGAAGAGTAATTCCATGTAAATGTTCCTTGGAAGAAACCTAAGTTTTGGAAGCTAAGGAATAAATACCCGTGCTGTAAAAGTGTTTTGAGAATTTCCCTCGCTTTTATTTTTAGAAGAACAACGAGAACTGATAAATGAAGGTGACAAACAAAACCAAGCGCCGTCTAGTACGACGGTAAGATCATGTATTTATTTCATCTAAATAATAATTATTGCAATAAATACTTTAGGGGCAAAACGTATTTAAGGCAACCGAGCTCATGCCATCTTTAGAAGAATGGAAAGCCATTGGTCGAGTCACTCCGATATTTACCACCAAAGTTGGTCACCTTTGCGTGCATAAGGATGTGCTATGCAGCAGGAGTCAAGTTCGAACTTGTAGTCTAGAGACTTCTATGTTATTCCATAATGTAATGTAATTCTGCATTTGTATGGCGTCCCTTAAAGATATCTACTCAGTGGCGCTTTCTGCGCCATCTCATATGATGTTCAATGTCATTATGAACGAATAAGTATTAATCAGTTAACAAAACTTTGCACAATGAGCTGATTGAGTCATCGTCAGCGGAAATGCTAATGTATCAATTTTCGGGAATAATGTTTATTTGTAATTTCAATTTGAAACTTATAATGCGTATAGCACAAATTCATGAGAACAGTTTTTATATTGCCGCGCGAGATCTTAAGACAGTTCGCGGGAAACTTATCGAGACCGCTTGTTCGAGACAGAACAAGACATTCACTTCAAGACAGTTTTTAAAAATTCGAGACACTACCTCGAGACCGAGACCGCAGGATTCCGAGACCGAGACACTAAAAAGCTGTCTCGAGACGTCTCAAGACCGAGACACTGTCTCGAGACCATACAACTCTGCATATAACTCCAATAATGTATTAACTGAACGGATTGCTCACTTATCGGAGACTCGATTTCAAGATATGTGTTTTGTATATACAGCCAGTACTACATGTATCTATCGGCCTAAATCAGCAGAAAACTCTCATCTCATAGCAATAAATATTGTATTCGATTATCATAAAAATTTTGGGTGATCGAGTTTTCTTCGTACCTGGTCTTAAGCTGAGATAGAAAGAATTAACATGATGTAGAGTTTTTCAATTATTACCAAACAAAATAACCTGACATAGAGGTTGCAAATTGTTTCAGAAACCGATGGAGAATGTTAAGCTAAAATCACAAAAAAGGTGAAAGCCTTTGGAATAGTTTGAGTGACAGCACAGTGTTCATTTTAATTTTATTTATTATAAAGATATACATAGCGCCCCTTCACGAAAATCAACTCTTCCGACCCAACCCCGTATAAATAGAACCTTCTTCAGGTTGGCAGAGAACATGGTGGAGTGGACCCTGAGCACTAGGCGAAGAGTTACAGGGACCCTATTCCAGGTTGCAGTCCCAGCAATCGAGAAGACGCTGCGCTGCCTCGTGAAAGTCCAAAAGAGAGGGACAAAGAAGAAAGAAGGGAACCTCGGCATTGAGCACCCAGAGTAGAACAGCATAGTTCCCGGGGTGTCTAGAAGCTGATCCCACTATGCAACGCCAAGCCAATGAAGACATCCGGTATAAGATATAAGATAAGCTGATCGAAGGAAAGCCGATGAAGGATGGATACGGCCTCTAAGGTGTGTCGCCGTGCGCGAATCCCGATCCATGCAAATACATGTCTCAATGATGCACGTTACTACGTTTTGATCAACTGGAGGAATACCACATTATGTTAATTTATTTTTTAAAATCTTTTTTGAAATTCTTAATTACATTATCATGACATCCAATGTTCTAATTCAGTTGTACAACCTTCCACTGGAAATGTTGGACATTATCTTACAAAAGTCCTTACTGCACTGGATAATAAATTCACCAACAAAGCAGAGAGAAGAATTTACCAGGTCTCTCCTATCAGTCGATGTTTGCTTCAATAGAAGAATTGCAAGACAACGCTTCAAGAAAGTAATCTGGTGTTTCCTGAAAGGTGAGATGGCTTGCACATTAAATATTTTTATCATAAATTATTATTGGCAATGAGTTAATAAAAAACGTTATACATTTGGAGGGTCTCCTTAGCGCCATTATCACAAAGCATGACGTTGCAAATGGAACAACGTATTTAACTAAATCCACCTCACAAAAGCGCTGTCTTCTGTTGCTTAATGATAATGGTAAGACATTTAAACACGTAGCATTGGCCAATAAGTAAAAATGCTCATAGTATGAACATGTGGAGGAGTTCCTTCCGGGGGCCATCGCACACACGAAATTTCCAATTATGATCACTGCAAGTACCATGCAGAGTTAGTAGTTTACAAAGAATCCGGTCGAGTTATAGCAAGTCTCAGGCGTTTGAATGAGCCAAAGACACTGAAGTTGGTTGAAATTGTTTCACTCTTCATAATTAGTCATTTGCTATGAGTAGCCAATACAGCAACTTTACATTGGTCATTGGGTCAATGAATACTGTTGATAATGATGATTCCCATTGAGAGATTGACAACCTGCTTTTAATCGATACTCTCGCGTCTAAACCTATATAATTGATGAACCACATTGGCTCGAATGCAATTTCAAATCCTCATTCAATTCTTCAAGGCTCAGAGAGATCTTACCCCAAAATATCTGGTTGGCGTAATACAGAGGCTTCTATCCACTAGGGTGATGGAAGCAAAAATCCCCCCACACCCACCTAGTCTAGGGGTCGATGACGGACTTCTGTTTAAAAAATGCAACTTGTTTCAGAGATAATTAGGAACCTTGTAACAGTTGGCAAAAGCAATTCAGAATTTCAGACATTGCGTTGTATACAAAATTACAATACTTGACTAAGATACAATAGTTATGTTACTTACAATATTAAACAACATTACCATTATGAGTAACATTGTTGCAATGCCAGTGTTACTAGACTAAAACAGTAAAGTTACTTAACTACTTGTCTTGATTGCATGTTTGTCCCAATGTCTGTATACGTTCTATCCGCCACTCTCTTGTCTGCCTTGCTATTTGTCTATTTATCTGTTATCAATCCAGCAAAATAATAATATTTAGCCTAATTTAAGACTGACAAACAGCAGCATGATTACATAGTACAGTACTGCTGAATGAATGATAACAAGTTACATAGTTAACATTGTATTAAGCCTATGCAAAAAAATAGTTGTTGTCAATATAACTTTTATTTATTCACTATCAGAATCATGCTTGACAAAACTGAATGATAACGTGAATTGTGTTAATGGCAGCCATTAATATCTTTAATAATGGGTCAGTTTAGTGATAGTCAATTAGCTGATGCAAGTAATAATATTCTGGTGAAAGAAGGCTTTTCCATTAGCTCAGTTGCATTAAGATTCAATCGTTGATTAATTGAATTCATTGAATCAATAATTTAATTAACAATAACTTGATTAATTAATTAATTAATTAGAATATTCCCTCTATGTCACTGCAACATATTTCCCCCTCCCCAATGTAGTTTTGGAAGCTGTCTGCTTCCACAGACATGCCTGTAGAAGCCTCTGGCGAAATACTTCGGCAGTCTTCGGGTTCATTCAGCTTCCTCCCACCGTCCACTTCGGTCGTCCAACAGAATTAACCTCTCGATTACCCGTACTAGAACTGGCTCGATCAGCTTCGATCCTTTGCCTCAATTGGCCCTCCCTCTGAAAAGCGCTGTCGCCTATAATTATATCATCTGTTAGCTCTAAAAATAATTCTGGCTACCTCTCATTCTCTTTCGGTTTAATCAAAACCTGCCCATTCTCGAGGGGCCCTGTGCACTGGTCATATTAGCTACATTAATCAAACACCGTGTGGTGGTAGGAGGGATAATAATTAGTATGTCATAGCAAATTAATCATTAGCTTTTTTATCACGCTCCTCTGACTTTGACATCTGCGCTGGTAGATCGTAGCATTCTAGCCAGTAGTCCACGCCACCGCTGTGTAGGACAGTGGGCCTACTCAGCAACTATAATGCGAGATGAAAGTATTTTGATCCCAAATAATTTTCAAATGTCAATCAGATACGAGCTAGTCGCGGCTACGTCAATCAAAACGATTAGCTTCACCACACAATTTGTCAACCAAACCAAGGCAGTGAAAGACATGTGCGCCTAATTCTTCGAGTGTTAGGCCTGTTAATTAATTAATTTGTTCTGGATGAATTAAGTTATGAGGTGTAAATGACATGAAAGAGTAAGTCAGCGCCCTATTTATCATATTTAAAGTCATATGTTTCTCGTAAGCTTCAATGAAAGAAACAAGTTTCTAAAATGTAATTAGCAAATCTTTTATAATATGTTGCCTTATCAGATTTTTATGAAAAAACCAAGACAAGATCTGCAATAATTAGAAACAACCGAAATTATCTCCTTGACAACATTCAACCGATTGACGAGTTTATCAGTTTACTGGTGTTTCTCAACTGCATAACGGAAGAACAAAGTCACGATATTCGACGACAACGTTCAAACCAAGCTAAGAATGCAGAACTTTTGCACTTTCTGAGATACTTCGACTACAATAAGTTTTCAAATTTTGAAAAGTGTCTAAGACAAACGAATCAAGCAACAGTGGCAAGGATTGTCAGAAAGGGAGGAGGTTCGTGAACATATTTTATTCGCATTTTAATTTAGTCTGTAAATATTGTCGTCATTCAATTGAGCATGCACAATGCATTTACATCGTTTTACGTTAAGAACATTTCGTGAATTCGATGTTATTCTGCATTATCAGTTATGGTGCTCTGTCGTGTCTTGAGCGCTTCTGAGTAGGCAATCTTGAATGAGCGCTATGTAAAATTGTAATAATAATAACAATAATAGTAACGCCTATCTAAAACAATCCAACGCTTTAATGCGGTTGCCTTCAGAGGCACATTTGCCCTACCACACACTGCCGAGTGAGTTGCCGTTCCAGAAAATCATCACATCTCCGTATATTGTTTGGATCGACTGAGTGGGGCAAAAATCGAATCCATGGAGAATATCGAATACATGGGGCAAAAATAATATTAATAGTAATAGAAAAAATAATAGTGTCTGGTAATAATATATTATAATTAATATATTCGAATGATGATGACCATGATTATTATTATTATTGTTATGACGACGACAACGATGACGATGACGGTGGTATTGGTGGTGTTGGTCGTGGTGGTGGTGGCGTTGGGGGTGTTGTTGGTGATGTTGGTTTGGATCGACCGAGGGATCATTTATACCTGAGGCAAAAATAATAATAATAGTAATATAAATAATAATAATGTCTGGTAATTGTCAACCTTTAATTTATCATCACAATTCTACATTCTGGAATTTTCAGTATCTGGAAGCAGCAATATCAGGTTCTGCAATCATTTGTTCGCTTTTTGCAGCATAACTAATAATCCTATATTCGAGTGATGATAATGATGATTATTATTATTATTGCTCTGACGACGACGACGATGATGATAACGGTGGCGGTGGTATTGGTGGTGTTGATTGTGGTGGTGGTGGCGGCGGTGGCGGCGGTCGTGGTGGTGGCGACGACGACGAAGACGACGACGATGATTATGGTGAAGACGACGATGATGAAGACGACGACGACGATGATAATGGACCGATAATTATCATCAATAATTATCGATAAAGTGTATTGAATATTAATGGATACAGGAGGATTCTATGAATTCCATCTCAAACCAGATAGATAGTATATGTTTTTAAGCAAGATCACAAACAATTTGTATCCGACATTTCCAGACAAGTTCGTGACAAGGTGAAACAATTAAGCCAATGGATTCATATATTTCCATGCCATTAATATAGTTACAACATAATTCTAGAAAAAGACACAATGTAATTAGCAACTAGATAAAGTGCCATTAAATATTGGATGTTTTCAGTATCTGTGTTAGCCATATTTTGCTTAGATCTCTTTAGGAAATGTCAAGATGGAGGGTATTTTGTACTAAATAGTGTTTTTTATACTTTTGTCATTTTTAAATGCCAGCATGGGTTTAGTATCAGAGCATTTATTTAGCTCAGAGTCCTCTGATGTCAGTTCATTCCAAAGTTAATCTAGAGATTTCTTTAAGATGTTGCTTTTATCATATTTATTTTCATATATAACTATGCAAACAGATCGGTTTGTTATTTTAGTTTTACATTTATAACGGAATAAGGTGTCTCGTTCTATTTGGTTAATTGTATACATAGCCTTAGTTCAGATTTGTTCAGGGTAATTTCTAAGTCTGAAGCTGCTAATCATTTGTAATATCTTGACTTGTATATGCTCTGGGTCTGAAAAAAGTCTGTTTAATCTGAGTAGTTGGCCAAATGGAATGGCTTTCTTGGTATGTGGAGGGTGATTGTTGTTGAAGTTAAGGTATAATTTTCTGTCAGTAGGTTTGGTATAGGTTGTTGTCTGGAGTCCACATTCCGTGTTAATTAACATCCAGAACAGGTATCTCAATTATACATTGGTTAAGTGTAATTTTAATATTTTGGTGGAACTTATTCAGAATATCTATGAAAGAATTAAGTTTCTCAATATTTTGATTCCAAATGCCAAAGAGGTCGTCTATAAATCTCTCATGGTCCCAAATTTCAGTCGGGTGTTTCTTATTGAATTTTTCAAAAAATTTAAACGTAACTATGTTAGCTGCTTGTACAGAGCTAGCTAGCTCCTCCTATACTGAGTCCTTGCATCTGTCTATATAATTCATCATTAAAGATAAAATAGAAGTTCTTTAAGGTGAAACAAAGAATCTTTTTGAGTAATTTGGGTGGTAGTTACTGCCTTAAAATCTAGTTCATAAAATTTCCAACAATTTCATGTTTTAGTGTAATGCTCTGTTATCAGATTAATCCCAAATTCCAATGAAATGTTTGTATATAAGGATTCAACATCAAGAGTCACTAACGGTCTCATCTGTGATTTGGTTATCGTATTTTATATCTTGTTTAAAAGATCTGTGGTATTTTTAATGGTCATGAATAAGCTAGACCATGAAGAGAATATGATAGCACATCTAAATAATAACTCGATATATGAAAAGGTGGTAGATGAACCCCTTAGACAAATGCAACTTATTACAGAATACAGGAATCTTATAACTGAATTGAAACCTTATTTAAGTAAAAAAACAGTTCCATTGGCTTAGCAACACAAAAGATGACCCTGGAATGATATATGACATATGGCCAACCTAAAATTTATATAATGGGAAGCCCAAATAGACCAATAATTTCTCAATGCAATAGTCTGACAAATAAATTACACATCTAAATACAACAACTCCTCAAGATTGGAGAAGCTCAAATGCCTAAATTAATTACAAAATAATAACAATAGTGATGATGATGATGATGATGACGGCGACGAGGACGACGACGATAATGATAATGTTAATGATAATGATAATGCTAGTACTATTCTAATAATAGTACTGATGATAATAATAAAAAGAAAAATAATCATAATAATGATAATTGAGTTGTCTGGAATGGCCTCGTCCGGGTAGCACGTAGTGATTTGCACATAGAGGACTTTATACAAAGTTGTCGTTTTCTTTCTCTAGTTATCACGGGTTAGACAGTTTCTAACTTGACGCTTACCTTTAGCGGCTCTAGGTCTATGCTGGTTTTAAAGTTTATTGCACATGTCGTCGAATTAGGACAAAGTTTTGAATCGATCTGTAGACTCCGTTTGGCCCTGCGCATGCGCAGTGAGCAGATGCGCACCTGTTTATGTTTATGCGATATGTTCCCGCCGTCACTGTCGCAACTTTTCGGTCAGTACTGTAGAGTAGTGCTAGACCCTTCTCAACACTTGACCTAATTACATGTACAATTGTTTTTAGGCTGATACTGTATTAGTTCCGTTCCATTTGTATTTACGCTTTTTCTGTTATTTTAGATCTCATTTCCCTGTGGCCCTTTGGGAAGTTCATGCCCGGCCTCTTTCTTGTGCATGGGAGTTGGCCGGTTGGGTGCTCGAAGGCAGCTTTGTAGGGGCCGTTGCACCGATGCCCCGGACCGATAGACCACCCAAAGCTACACGATAGTACACACCTGTGCTGCCTCCTACATAACGTCCCAGACCGGTTCCGCGTCGGTGCAGGCGGCGGGCCGCAAGACCTTAAAGTATACAGGACTCCCGGCCACGCACATTTTCCAGCCAGTAGCCATTGAGACCCGCTTAACCCCTAAGCTACTGATTTTATTAACGCAATTGGGGCTCGCATCTCTGCCATTAGTGGTGATAAGCGCGACTCTTCTTTTCTTTTCCAGCGTTTATCTATCGGCATTCAACGCTATAATCTTGTGGCCTTCCAGGGCACCTTTCCCTCACCCCCAGAAGACGAGGCCTGACCATCCGGACAACGGGTTTAACATAATAATAGTGATCTCTAAGTCCTTGGGGGAATGAAGTACCTCAGGGCAAAAAAAATAATAATAATAATTTTAACCCAACCAAAGGTTAGAAGACCACTGCTGAATCACATCCCACTGGCATCAAGAACAGCGTGTAGGAATTTACTCACCAAGGTTCTAAGGGCCGTCATTAGAGAACCAAATAGCCTCTCAAAATGGCAAGATCTGCTCCAATTTCCACCGATAATTCTGTTTAAACCCAAGAGGGGAGGACGAAACCGGAACTTGGGCAAGATTATCTTATATCGTATCGAGACTTGGCATAGTGGAATGGTCTTCTGTGATGCTGCTAAAGATATCACGCCACCAGACACATGGACTAGGGGAATAACAGGATCTACGATAGGTGCCCAGACAGTGTCTAGTAGGCTCGAAGAAGGCGACATAAAAGGAGCCCTTCGTTTACTCTGCTCTGATGACGTTCCTGTGGATGATTCAGCTAGTGTTATAAAAAAACTGCAGAAGAAGCACCCAAAGGCATACAGTGACAGGAGAACACTACCATGCCCTCGGGAATACAGGTTTGACGCCACACAGGTTTCTGGAAAATGGTCAGTAATGCTATTGCATCATTTCCAGCAGCTTCTAGCGGAGGACCGGATGGCCTCATACCACAACATCTAAAGGACATCCTGTCCAAAACAACAGACGCCGATTTAGTGGAGACTTCTACAGATCTAATTAATATACTTATGAGAGGCGGATTACCGAGACACATAGCAGATATTCTATACGGCGGCAGATTAATAACACTCGGGAAAACAGATGGCGGAGTTAGACCAATAACCGTTGGATACACGTGGCGACGCCTGGCCGTAAAGTGCGTATGCAAAGTCGTTACACCATACCTTTCTCAAATTCTATCACCGCTTCAAATCGGCGTGGAATATCGAGAGGAGCTGCTGCGTCCACGCAACTAGACGATACTCGCAGTCTATGCCTGAAAACCATATCATAGTCAAACTGGACTTCTCAGATGCCTTCAATGCTCTGAGAAGAGACTCAATGTTAGAAGCAATTGCAGAAAAGGTTCCAGAAATATACATGTACGTGTTTGACAACTATGCTTACGCCCCACAGCTACAGACCAGAAAGAATACGATTCATTCAGAGGAAGGAACTCAACAGGGCGACCCTCTGGGATCACTGGAATTTGCCTGGCGATACATCCAATTCTTGAGAGTCTGACAAATCCCTTAAATATTGGCTATATAGACGATCTTACTTTTGTAGGACCGACTGATAAAGTTGAATGCGACATCCATCTGATAGAGAAACTTGCGCCCATGTATGGTCTAAAGCTGAATCGAGCGAAATGCGAAGCATCTGGTAGGAGTTTCAATGAAGTCAACAGAAATCATACCTTCACGGAGTTTGAAAAGGTCGCCATAGAGGATCTGATATTGTTAGGAGCACCGCTTTTGCCAGGAAGAGCTGTTGAAAAGTCCATTCAGAAGAATATTACAGATCTGGAGTAAGTTATCACAAGGCTTGAGATGCTACACCCACACGACTCATTCACCCAGTTAGGGAGCAGCTTAATCATTCCAAAGCTGCTATACACATTGAGAACGTCAGCCTGCTTCTTATACGAATGACTCCTACGTGACTTCGACACAGTTTTGAGAATAGGACTGTGCAGCCTTCTTAGTATACACATCAACGATGATCAGTGGATCCAGACATCCCTACCCGTTAGAAACGGTGGTCTGGGCATTCGTAGTGCCTATATGCTGGCAACTTCCGCCATTTTGGCATCAACCACTGACACGCGAAGCCTACAAGACCGACGGCGTCACGATGTCGATGCAGTCACAGATCCACTGGTAGAAGAGGCTTCTTGTTCGTGGCTAACGATATCGAATGCACTTCCTCCCATCGAAGAGAAGGTCTACGTGCAAAGTGAATGGGACACCGCACTCATTTCGTGCGCATTCCAATTCCCATTATGTCTGTCAGAAAGAACTACCAATTCTACTGATAAAGCCCGATTGTTGGACGTACAATCGCCACACTCAGGAGACTGGCTTGACGCACTACCCATAACGGCAGCAGGACTAAGAATGTGTCCGGAGAAGTGCTAAGGATAGCAGCCGGCATTCGGTTGGGGACTACGATATGCGAAAAGCACATGCAAATGCGGTGTAATCACGGGTTCTCTTGTGCCAAAGGAGCGGGAAGACAACAACGACATGGCATGATGAACGACGTGTTCTGGCGAGCTTTTGCCAGAGCAAAAATCCCGACCATCAAAGAACCCAACGGACTGTCAAGATCTGACTGCAAAAGACCTGATGGAGTCACCGTCATATTTTGGTCAAAAGGTCGTTGTCTGACGTGGGATGTTACGGCACCTGATACGTTTGCAGCTTCCTATGAACATCTAACATCAAAAAACGCTGAAGCGGCAGCCGATAAAGCGGCTCATAACGAGCATTGCAAATATCCAGCAATATCCCAGTCATATCACTTTATCCCAGTCACAGTCGAAGCCGCAGGAAGCTGACACACAGTCACTGGGTTTTGTCAGCAACAGGTGACCAGCGTGAAACCAGCCATCTTCTTCAACGTTTGTCCGTCGCTCTGCAAGCTAGAAACTTTGTAGCAGTTCTGGGCACCTCGGGCTCAAATTGGAATATTTGGGAGACTGGAGAATGATTCACTCCTACGCATAAAAAAAATATTCAAAATTGTCAACTAAAAACTAATATATATATCTATATATATATATCTATATAATAATAATAATAATAATAATAATAATAATAATAATAATAATAATAATAATAATAATAATAATAATAATAATAATAATAATAACAATAATTGGATGCAGCTGCAAGACTTCACTTGACCGTTTGGCTGACTGCTATGCCGATTGTTGCATGTGGCCTCATCCTCGACAATGAGGCGGTTCGAGTTGGGGTGGGCTCAGGTTGAGTCTGGACCTATGTGGCCCCCACGTATGCTTCTGTGACGAGAGGGCGAGCTCAGAGGACCCAATCATATCTTTGTCTGCTGAAGGTCCCAGGGACGCTCCCTACGTCACCATGCCATAAACGACATCATATGGCGATAATCGCGAGCCCTCCTCAAGGCCCAGGTCCCGAACACTAGAGAGCCGGTTGGCTGTTCCGAACGGACGGCAGAAGGCCAGATGGGGCGACAGTCATCCTCTGGTCGAACGGAAAGTACATGACTTAGGATGCCACAGTAGTTCACATCTGCGCCGACTCATACATAACCCCCAAACGGCCGCAAGACTTTGAAATACGGGGGGGGGGGCTACCTGTCTCGTATATCTTCCAACACTTTATAATTATCTTTACAATAGGTCAATCCCAGCAATAGCAGGATCCATTTGTCCTCCATTTTTTTCAACCTTACACTCTGCTGATACTGTGGTCGTTTGCACCTGGCTGTCAGTCTCAGCCTTACACTTTTTTACTTTCTAATTTCTAGTCGTAATAAAAGTCAAAGTCATAAATCGAGGTGTAAAAAGTACAGTGTGCACGGAAGCGCAGCTGCTTTATCGCAGAATCAGAGACCATCAAAACGTAAGAAAACCAAGATCCCATCAAATGGATGAACTGATCAATCGACTGAAGAAGGATGGCATAGAAATCCTTAACTCCCAATTGGACAGACAAACTGTGGTCGTTTGGATCTGGTGCCAATCACAAATAGCCGTTGAAAATATTCAGAAGCTCTACGAATCAAATCAACTGACAGATTTAGTCTATGGTCTTGCAGATATTCAACCATCTGACTCCGATATTATCAAATCCAAAATTGATAATATCAATTCAAAAATGATCAACATTGACAGGCATCAATTCAAGAAAACAGTTGGTAAGTTCTCAAAAAAGTTCACAATAATCTATGTGACTTCAAAAGCGCTTTTTAAATAGTCTGTACTGCGAAATATGTTTAGATGATATACGACGCGATAAATGAAACCCAAAACAATATATTTTTAAGCAAAATGTATTTCATGGGTAAAATAAATTACTACGACAACGCTGGTTAAAAGCCAGTTGCATAGGCCTATAAGAAGGCCTACTTACATACATGTGTGTATATAATATTCGTGAACAATGAATAACATACGCCTAACCGAAACAAGAAACTCCGAATGAGAGGCCGGATAAAGAAAACAGCAAACAATAAAATAGTTATTTTGAATTTTTGACACATGCCGTACTAAGCCAGAAACACTTGACAATTTATGGGAAGTAAATAGATATTTTCATAAATAAATGAGCGAGATTGTTATGAAGTTGAAATTTCTAGAGCAAGATGATACATGTAGCCTAATTGCGGGAACACGAGTTAAAACAAGAGACAGTCCAAGAGCAAGACAACAAGTTAGAAATGGATCACATGTAGAACAATGCAGCAAATCCGGTTCTAGGAAGATTGGTCATGGGACGATTGGTGCTGAAATGATTCATCATAAGAACGTTTGGTCATTGTGATTATCGGTCATATGGTCGATTGCTCATAGGGACTAGCAGTCGTATGGACGATTGCTCATAAGTCTTCGGTGATAGTCAACCCATATAGAGTTAAATTAGAGTAAATAAAGTTTATAGAGTTTACAAACGCACGTGCTAATTTAAAACTAAGAAGACACAAAGTCATAAGGCGGATATGCAAACTAAATGAGAGTTTGTAGAACAGAGGAATATTGTTTACTACTTAAAAGAAATATAAATCAAGGCTCGCAGTTAAGTTAGAATGTACGTTTCCTCATATGTAGCAACAGACCGCGTAACACGATCTTTCAGAAGGTGATAATTCTTGACGCTTGGTTGGTCAATTACAGTCACTACCTGGAGGAATGCTGCTTTCTACTTCATGCTTTACATTTAAAAGTGCGTACAAAGCAGCAACGCCTGACAGTTTCGCTCACTTTTGTGATGCCGTGCTTGCAGTAGCCTACTCGAATCTGCTCAGCATAAATGTTGGATGACCTCACTTAGAAATGGAAAATTCACCTGCTACATCCATAATAAAGCTTGGTGTCCGAAACAGACTAAACTGTGTAGACATGAATAACTCTTCCTGAGCTTTTATACCTGACTAAACTACCGTCTCTACATGTAATTACACAACACTATTGATTGCTCTATGACCGGTCATCCATACATTTTTATTGAATTTATCTTACTAATTTGAACCATTAATCATACAAATATTTGAACATATGATAAATCGACCCTATGACCGATAGTCTCTGTGACCAATCGTCTAAATGACCAATCGTCCCTATGACCTTTCGATCTATGACCAATCGTCCTATGACCGATCGTCCTAAGACCAATCGTCCGCATACCAGCAAATCCATATCATTTACGAAAAAACAGTTGGGAAGAAAGGCAGGCGTAGATGTTGCTATTTGTGGAGTAGAGTGGAGTGAGTGTGAAACAATTCGACAGATCCGAATTAACAACTATACACAGCAATAGATAAGACTGAAACTGAACAAAGTCATTGAAATGATGAAACCATCAAAGACAGATAGCGTGGATCAATTACGCTTAAATTGGAATACTGCATCCAGGTGTGGAGTCCAGTTCTGAAAAAAGACCTAGATAAGCTTGAGAAAGTGCAAAGAAGAGCTACAAAAATGATTTGTGGCTATGCAGATTTGAGCTACGAAGAAAGATTGAATAAGTGTGGATTAACAACATTGGAGATAAGCAGAAGCAAAGGAACCTGATTGAAGCCTACAAGATTTTTACTGGAAAGGAGGCAATGCAGTCGGAGAGGTTTTTTTCAGTTTGCACCCTATAAAGTAACTCGAGGACGCATGTATAAATTGTTTAAGCAACCGAGAGGAGCATTAGGGCAGAAATTCTTCAGTGGAAGAGTTGTGGACTTGTGGAATGGTTTGGAGGATAGTAATGTCGCAGTTGACTCTATCACGTCAAGAGGAAACTTGGAAAACTGGGCTACTAATCACGGCTAGGACAAGTTACGGTGGTTATGTTAGATGAAAACCGAGCAAAGTCTAAAAGATTCACCTTTTATGAAGTAAACATTGCGCTAGGTATCACGATATATCGTGCCACGTATATCCATGAGTACATGCTTACACAGAGTTGTCCACCGGTCAGGTCGACCCGCATGTCGTGTCGAGTCGGGTCGGGTCACGAATATCTGTAGATTAGGCGGGTCGTGTCGGGTCAGATCGAGTCGAGATCCTGGCGGGTTGGATTCGGTCGGGTAACAAACCCGAACCCATTTCGACCCAACAATTTTTATCCGAGCTTTATTTTCAACTCAGTGCTATCCATAAAGTTAATCATGTACAATTAAATAAATTGAATATGGCGAAGGAGTTAGCACAAAAACACAGTGCAACACCGGATTTTTGACGATATTTGACGATAAATAATGTTCGGGTCCGATCGCGTCGGGTCATGTACGTCATGGGTCGGGTCGAGTCGAGTCGGTTCAAATATTTGTCTTTAGAAGTCGGGTCGGATCCATTTTCAATGGATCGGGTTGAGTCGGGTCATGAAAATTGGATCCATGGACAATTTTGTGCTTACATACATACCTACCAACAAATATACATTCACACACAAAAACATACAAACATGCTTAGAAATATGCATGCTCCACAAATGGTTACCGTTGAGAAGTAAGATACCACCAAATAAATAATTATGCTTTTATTGTAGTGGTGAATCCGAACTTCGACATCTTTGCTAAGAGGATCGACGTTGGAAGAAATGAAGGTGTGTGTGGAGTGACAAAACTGCGAAATGAAATCTACGTCCACTGTGATTCATTTTATTTTCCTCGGGTGATTCGTGTCTTTGAGGATAGAAATCCATTTCGTCTTAAGAAGACCATAGGAACAACAAAGATTGATTATCCCTGGGACATTGCATCCAGTGAGAAAGAAAATTGTCTTTACGTCTTAGACTCAGTGATGGGATGCATCTGGAAAATGACAAGGAGAGCAGATGACCAACACGAAGTCATCATATGGCTGACCATTTATTATGCGATACATACTTTATCAGTCTCCATGAATGGTCACTTGCTGATTGTCGGTAGATGGTCATTCACTATGAATATCTTTGGATCAGATGCAGAACTTCTTCGCTCCATTCAGTTACCAAGAGACACCGCGATCGGGCATCCAATTTATGTAGTGGAAAAACCCAACGGAAATTTCTACATACTTCACCAATTGATGCAAATCGTGGAGGAGCGAGTGGACGGGTCAAACGGAAATGCGTGGAACAAGATGTGGGTTATAAGTGAATTGAACGAAGATGGAGGGACGGTCATCCGCCGTTTTGTTCCTTCGAATGAAGGAGAAATCTTGAAAAATCCTCGCCACCTCTTACTCGATTTATACGAACGAGTATTTGTGGCTGACACAGGAAACGATAGTGTGATTGTTTTGGACTCCAAACTCAAGTGGAATCGAGTGTTTTGCCTCACAGAAGAAGAAGAAGAAGATGATGAAGATGAAGACAAGAGGATGATAATGCCGTTCAGATTGTGTATCGACGATGAAAAGAAGCAACTGATGGTCGGAGGAGGACTTTCTTACTCTGGACGAGTCTATGTTTGTACTTCAGATCTAAAATAACTCACTTTCCATCGTTATTTTTAGACAGGCATAATATAGTCGTTTGATTTCAATATATTCCAATCTTCTAATATCCATGAATATATTTAAATGATATCAATCAGATGTTATTGAGCTTTTTCCAAAACACTAGTAAATCCTGTTTGCATAACTGGCATGCATGCAAAACGTACCCACAGAGCCCTTTGTCGACCAATAAGATGTTTATTGACTGTGAAGTCAATTTTATTTTTCTTAAAGTGGACAGTGAGATAATTTTATGCTCTATATTGTTAATTTTTTTATTTTTCTTATTTTTGCATTTATTTTACCATTTCGTAGTAATTCAAACACAGTCGATGGCGATAAGTAATCGTTAATTATTATCTAACCTGGCGGCAACGAACTGTTCTTGAGGCACTGGTATAGAGCTTCTTAATTAGCTAGTTAATCAATAAACTTAATGACCAACTAATTATATATTGATTAAATAAGGTAATCAGTTTGTTGCTGAATCGCTTAATTGAATGCATTGAATCAGCTACTACTGACTACGTAACTGGTTTTTGTAAGTTGCCCATTTAATAACACCAGAGGTGTAACAAGCGGGGGACAGGGGGACACCTAACCCCCCCACCGCAATTTCAAAACTGGTGGGGGGGGGCAGAATGCCGACACACAAGTAGATAGAGTTACAGACAGACAAACATACAGATAGATAGACAGACATATAAACCGACTGACAGACATAAAATCAGGCAGACAGACAAACAGATAGACAGAGAGAGATTCATACATACATAGATATATAGAAAAACAGGCACAGACATACATGCATATATACACACAAGCAGAAAGATACATGTATATAAAGACAAAGGCAGACAAACATGTAGGTAATGAGCCAGAGGTTGGAATGATATGTGAAGCATAGATTTAGAGTCTCTAGCTGCTTAGTCACCTTTCTCTTTGTTATTTAATCGCAAAAGCGATTAGGTCCTAATAAAAGACAAATAAGCCACCTTTAATTAAGTCATTAAGGGAAAATGAAAAGTTAAACTGCTTGAGAGACTTGCCGTGAATGAACTACCCAAATACATGCACTTTGATTCTAAGACCCTACAGAGAAATGTGATGCATTTGGCCATCATATTCAAATATTAAGTGGTTAGGCCTAACAGAATGTAAACTAATGGATTCTCTAGCGCCGGTGTCACTTTTATTGTCCAAGACATATCAACATCAATCCATGGTTACATCAAGTAAACTCACCATCAAAATTCATTATCCAATTGAGGATCCAGCATAGCTCCAACAGACCGAAAATCTGGAAGCCAGAATACAGTGGACATGCAGGCTGAAAGTGACAGTCTTATGTTACAACAGTGTAGATACAAGGATATTTGGAGAAGTAGAGAAGACAGAGACCTAGAAAGAAGATCTAGGATAGAAACAATAATAGAGTAGCGTGGCCTATTATCTATAATATTGTCCTTAGCGTTTTCTATAGCCTGAAAATTCGGTTCCCGTTCATTTCGTCGCAGATCATTTCGTCGCATTTATATTGATGAAAAGAAATATACCTAAATGGCGACTGGATTGATGAAAAGAAATATATCTAAATGGAAGCAGGATTAGCGAAAAGAAATATCTAAATGGAAGCATCCAGATCCCATTTAAACAGAATTAGCTAGGCTACGTTCATCGCATCCAGCTCCCATTGAATTTTCATCGGATCCAACCCCCATTTAAACACAATGTTTTCATCGCATCAAGCTCCCATTTACACAGAATTCTTTTAATCAATCCAGCTCACAATTAAATAGAATTCTTTTCGTTGCATCCAGCTTCCTTTTTAGCAGAAATGATCTGCGACCAAATGATCTGCGACCAAATGAGCGGTCACCGAAAATTCATCGACAACCAATCTATTGGATTCGTACCAAACCTTCATAAAACTCATCCTCACCTATTGCTGCATCCAAGAGTCAACTGGATCGTCTTTAGTCTCTCCTGTTCTGAATTGTGATCCATCGAGTAGCGAGCGTCATTCTGCCAATACTTCACTGCATCACAGGTTTCGAAGGAAGAATTGATGCATGAAGGAATTCGAGGGTAGCAGCTAGCCTGCCATGTCAGGTGACAGAGTAGTTGTGTCAGTGGCGGAGGTGCCATGTCTTACGGAGCTTCCAGTCCTGGCATCCTCGCCAGAATTGAAAGATCCAAAAACAGATTGAAAGTCGTGGCAGAAAGCCTATGAAAGTATACTGACGGTCAGAAAAAATGAACCTGTCAGGGATTGACGGTGTCAGAGCTGACAGAGCTGACGTGCGGACGGACTAGCTGTTGCCTTCGAATGCAATTCGAGAGCAACATCTAGAGCAACATGTCAGATAACAGATTTGCGGTGTCAGTGGCGGCGGTGCCTTGTCTTACTGAGCTTCCAGTCCTGACAACCTCGCCAGAACTGAAAGATCCAAAAACAGATTAAAAGTCCGGACAGATATCTAGAGCCTATGAAAGTATATTGACGGCCAGAAGAAATGAACCTGTCAGGGATTGACGGTGCCAGAGCTGACAGAGCTGACATGCAGACGGACTAGCTATTGCCTTTGAATACAATTCGAGAGCAACAGTTAGAGCCACATGTCAAATAACAGATTTGCGGTGTCAGTGGCGGCGGTGCCTTGTCTTACGGAGCTTCCAGTCCTGACAGCCTCGCCAGAAATGAAAGATCCAAAGACAGATTAAAAGGCCTGACAGCTATAGATCTAGAACCTTAGCTGAGCCTATGAAAAGTATACTGACGCTCAGAAGAAATGAACCTGTCAGGGATTGACGGTGCCAGAGCTGACAGAGCTGACATGCGGCCAGGATGGACGGTGCCAAAATTGCCGGAGATCTCTGACCTGCGTAATTCATCAATACGTTGATGTTGTAGAATTAACATAAGGTTTTAACTGAGTTTCTTAAAGTCGATATAACATTATAAGGAAAATAATGTACTCCTAGGCCTACACGTCAAAAATCTCAGACTGACATGTAAGGACTGTTTGCTAGTAGTTGTTTCAGTTTAACGACACTGTGTGATAACATAGATCATTAGCGTCTCCCTCCTACTTTATCCAGGTTAGAGACGGGCACTGTCAGACTGCGAAACTGTTGAAGAGTTTGGTCTGTTTTCTAGCGTTGTCTGAGTTTACCCATCCGAATGCTATAGAAACTGGACACCAGCATTAATTAGTGTAACACATTCTGTCTAGAGCAAGTCAGAGTGTTATAGATTAACATATCCTGTGGATTTGCTTGTATAGACCTAGTATTATTAAAATAATAAAGTAGACATGCAGTTGTTCTTTAACTTTTAATATAGGCCTAAGTCAGTCGCTTTCAACCGGTGGAACGCGCATCCCTAGGGGGGAGCAAGCTGTTGCCAATTAAGTGGTAGAAAAAATTATGCCTAAAATATTTTTTACAGAAACAGAAAATAATGGCAGGTTTTTAAATGCTATATCTATGCATATTTTTGTTATACTATAACAGTAGTATTCTAAATATTGTTAACTCATTTTCTTTCTATTGTTTTATTCTACGATCATCTATTATTTCTTTGTTATAAAATGATGTCACATGCAGCTTCGTCAAATATTATATAGATTTATACAACAATTTAGCAAAATTCATTACTAATATTATAATTTACAACCAATATTCTAATTCCAATAACTTACTCTAAATAACTTACCAAAGCATTCACCTCCTGCGGCCGAGATTCTTGCGTGCTCCTCGTAGGTCTAGTACCAGTGAGCCAATCTATTGCCTTCCGATTGAAGCGACGAACAAGTCTTTCTGCATTCAGTAGAAAACACAAAATATTTTAATATAAGAGATATAATTGTTGCGCTTAGAAGTCTCCGAATCTCGATAACTTAATTAGCCTACTCTTATACTCAAATAATGATTTTTTATCCACTTATTCAAGTAAACTTAAATATTAAATTAAATTTGAAACTCAGATAGATATATAAAAACCTTTCTATAAAATGTATCTTGGTGCATGCAGAAGTCACTGAGTCTCAAAGCTTACTCAAATAAAACTCAAATAGGTCCTATAGGCCTATACCTGTAACTTGTGGCGCTACAGAGGTTATAATGAGTTTGAACGAAAAAGGCGTTACTTCGAAAATGTCAGCACAGTCCTACAAACCGAACTCAATAAAATTTCATCGTAAATTTCAATAAAATAAATCGTTATTTTGTGATTATTTGGGTTTACCTGATGCCCTTAGACGAAGATTCGATCGAAACATCAGTTAGCGCAGCAGAAATGGGAAGAATTTCGATAGATATATATGTAATGTAAGCATATTTTCATAATTTAATCCCGCGCGGCTGTCCATTAATATTTGTAATGACGTCAATAATATAATTGGTCTGTGTCTTTCAAGCAGCTGGGCCTGAGACAATACGTAGACGCAATCATTAGCTACGTCATTTAATTGACCTTTAGCAAAGTTCACGAGTTTCTCGGATCTAAGTATGTAAGTAAGTAAGTATATTTCTTTTTAACCAACTGTTTATCCGCACTTTGGTGCACGATAAATTTAAATGTGCAGCATGCTATAATTGAAAACAAACTTCTCACTTTAGATATTTTATGCCTGTCGAGTAACACAGTCCTATTTGGGCGTCTGTTCAGTCTGTTTGCTTGAATGCTTTAATATTCATTCACACGCACATCGGAACACACATAAATACACACACATCGGAACATACGCGCATAGGGCTGCTGCGGGCATATATATACATATATATAGACAATAGATTGGCTTACTTATATATATATATATCACTTTATGTTAAAATTTTCCCGTTGGCCTATACATGATCTTCTCCGGAACGGCAGCAAGTCAGGCCTTGATGGAGCAACTGGTCTTCTCAATTTATTGTAGATGATCATTCCGACATCTTGCACTAGCAGTAGCCCTAGATATATGGCCTATCTAACTACACGTTTCATCGTTTGGCAACTTGAATTAGAAGAAATTCAGCTCAATTTTATACGCGCTATGGTGTCTAGTGCAACTTAATTAGTTTACTGACTTACTAGAACCGATCCGCTCGTCAAAAATTTTATCGAACGAGTTGAACATTTTTTTGCTTTTTTCATCTGAAAATCACCAAATGCAGCAGACGCCGGAGGCGCATAAGACGAAAATTAATTTGATGAAAAGGTAATTAGAATGTATGACACGAATTACAGACATCCATTACATATATGGGCTACTTCAGTTAATAAGCATGCCTAATGAAAATATGAATTTTGGAATAGTAGATGATTAAATGCTGTTGATAATATAATACGTAGAGGAATTGCACTGTTGCATGGGCGTTCATGGACGGCGTCCAGGCTCTGCTGGCCAAATAAGTGGCAGGACGGCGTCCCGTCTCGAAAATAAGTGCCTGGACGCTGTCTATGACCGTCCAGGCACGCTTTAAGCCCTACTCTGAACAGCTTTGAAGATTCAATTCTACTCTTGAAACTCTATAATTACTCGCAATACTCAACTGCACATCCGCGACTTTAATCTACAAAGTGACGTAGATTAGCATTTCGTTGCAGGTGGTATAAGATACGACCTGGTCTGTCACAGTGGAGAACGACTTTATTTGCTGTTGGCGACTGGATATAGATAATCTCTGGAATAGGACTTGACAAGGCTTGTCTATTCAACGTGAATTGACATGTTGTGCCCCCTTAAAGACAAGTAAAGTGTCGACGAATTTCCGGGGGTGGGCTGTGCAAAATGCAATTGTAAAAGTAATCGTAACGTTGATTTGGAATGACACGTTGAGTCGATAAGGATAAGACAAGACACAATTGGTTAAGTAGCCTATATGGTTAGGCACAGACGGTTATGTGAAGATGTTAGTTAGCCTATAAAGAGGAGTCGGTTATGGCAGGTCAAGAATAGCAGGGTAATTAAAGTTGGGAAAGGTTTATGAGACAGCGATTTGCCTATTCCATCCGCATTCTTCGGAATGGCCAGTTGACCAGCAAGTCGATGATCGATTAATAATTCCATACATGAATGAGTCAGTAGCTAATTTACTAGTTTCGTCTGTCAGCACACGAGCCCTGCCAACTAGCTAGCCAGAAAGCAAACAGCTATACCAGCTGCTCTAGCTTCTCTTTTTATCTGGACCCATTGGACTAACCTCATTTTGACCACCTCTCTGGAAAACCCCTATTATATGACACAGCGCTAGGGTATTAGCTGCGCTTTTCTATCGAGTGGCACTTAAGAAATCTAAAGTCTAATTCCAGCATTCATTAATGGGCTATACACTGTTAAAAATGAAACTGAACTCCAATCACTTAAGATCGTGGCCTTTGACCTCAGGCACGGTGTAAGACTGTTCTCATCGTGTGTCAAAAGCAACTGATATCAGATTTTGACTCAAAATATGATATCAGTTGCAATTTCGCATATGAAGATAGTTCTTCGAGGCTCACCTTCGAAAGTTGTGAATTTTAGGCAGACATCGTTTAATAAGGTACAAACAATATCGCACTACTGGTCCTCTGAAATTCTCGCCGCTATGGGCTCTTGGGTCGGAAAATGTCGGCAAACCGAAAACGAAAGCAAAGGTAAGTTAAATAAACGATTTTATTGCTAACATTTAAACAGAAATAGGTCAACACTGACAATACAAGAATGGCTATGCGAAGTGTACAGAGTGTGTGGCAGATTTTGTGTAGAAATATAAGTAGGTCAAGACAGATCCCGTTCAGTGCACCATCTGATGGCGTTTGCATTTTCGTATATGAACAGAATTTTAATCAATCAATCAAATGAATTGATGTAGCGCCCCTTTATGATATCTAGGCCTACTCAGAGACGCTCCCTGGCCCAACTGTGGATGAAAGGGGTAGATTTCACAGAGGCATAAAATACAGATGAAGGGTTCCTAGGTAAGAGACGGAGCTCTAAGCGAAACCATTCCATATGGTTGGTCTCACAACCGACAAGATCCGATTCCGATTCTGCATTTGGCCTATAAGAGTGCGTGTAAAAGAAACTTTTTTAGATTAAACTTTAACGGCAGACAAGCTTAAGATGTAAGCTTAATAAATTTAAACTTATTTGCATACCATAAGGATAATTATGTTTAAAGACAGTTGTCGGAAAGATCAAACATTGAATGTGTTTCTAAAGTAACCATGATCTCAGCCTTGGTCTTCATGACTTTCCTGTTTTCGAGTCCGTCAAATATGCATAATATTATAACCTGTGGTGCCAATTAGTCATACAGACAAGCGTTAACCTTTATCTTTGCCTTCAGATTAAGAGGAGATCGACTTGACCTTTTTCATTTTCATGTCGTGTCTTTGCCAGTGATATTTTCCTTCACGTAAGGTAAAATTATAATGGAAATTAGTGATTTCCGTTTAAGTTTAACTGAAACGAAAATGAAAATTATTTCTTATGGAAACTTAACTCGAACGAAAATCAAACACCTGTAGGCCCTAACGAAAATCAGAACGGAAACAAAAAGCAATTTTCACAAGAAATCTTTTTTAAAATTTACTTGCTACATTTTGCGATACAGTTTTATGAAATGATAATAATTATTTTCGGAAGCAAAATATCACTGGTCTCTGAACGTCATGGTAACTTCCATCTCCTGCCAATTAGCATCAACAATGAATCTCAATTCAATTAATTCAAATTGTTTAATTCAAATTAATTCAAACCTTCCCGTGCACATGCATAGGGTTTCATACCAATCAAGTTTCATAGTCTTCAGGACTTGTCAGGACCTCGGCGTTGGATTTCATAGCTATCCTGTTTCAAAGCAGTGTAATGATCGTTCAATTATTTTTCAACTTTCAATTCGACTAATGAAAGACAAAAATTAAATATGTAATTTCACACCATCTGCATTTAGGCCTACTTTTAAGTAGATCGCCTAGTGCCAAATAGTAGCCTGTCTTATTGAATATCAGTCTTTACTATAAACCAAGAGAGATCGTGTATTCGCAGAGTATACGCCCATGTCAGTGACCGGTGAAATAAATCTAATTTTTGGAACCATGAGGACACATTTATATAATGACAACCGATTAGATAATAATCTTCCACTCTGTTTTAAGATGAACAACGAAGACTGCTGAATGAAAGAAATAAACAGAATAAGACGCCGTTTATTGCGACGGTAAGATCATGTATTGATTGTATTAATTGTACCTAAGTAATATAGCCATAAATGCCTTTAATGGCAAAACATCTTTAAGGTAGCCAGGCTTATGCCTTCTCTAAGGGATGCAAAGTCTACCATGGTTGAGTCACTCCGATGTGTCCCATCAACGTTGATTACCTTTGCTTGCATAAAGCGTTGTAATGCAGCTGGAGTCTACATGTATTTCGTAATCGTAATCTGGAGACGTCCATTAAATCCGATATGTAACATAATGTAAAATAAATTGAATATTCATAGCGCCTCTTAAAATTATCTACTTCAAGGCTAGCCTGTAATTATGACCATAAATGACATTAGGAAGGAATATTAGCATCAGTTTCCTGAAAGAGTCACCCCGCTCTAACTTGCAATTAACCAACGAATTCCTATCAACAGCTGACAGATGACAATGGCTGCTCGCATCCCTTTGACTGTCTGTGCACAGACCTACACGATAAATTGATTCATTTATCATCTGAATTAAGGCTAGCCTAATGCTATGTCTTCAAAACTGCTATTTTCTATTAAAGATAAATTCGGTACTATAAATAAATATCGTTCAACAACCTGCCTTATTATGGAGCGGCGGGCGTTGGAAGGACAGGTTGTTGAACCATACCAGGAGTAAAGCTCACTGAATTATCGTACATAGAAAGTTTCTAATTTCAAAGATATGAATCGGCAAAATGAGAATTTTTACCTTTCTTTGTGCAATGCAATTCGAATATAACCTACATTGTTCTATCAGCTAAATCAGCTTTTATGTTTTGTTCACTGATGAGCTGCCACTTCACGTATTTTATGTACTGATTGCGCAAAATGATACAGTTTGGGTTTCATAGGAGGAAAACGATCAGTCCGCTCCACACTATGAAGTTTCGTCCGTCAGTGACGTTGTGGGGTGGGCTGACGGCCAGAGGGTCTCACAGGCCTTCATTATGTGTGTGCCAAATGGTACCAGACTGAACTCGCAGTACTAAATTGCATACACTCTCGAGCAATACGCGAAGCCAGCGTTCGAGAGACAGCGATAGTGATTTGCAACGAAAGTTATTTGTTGACAACGATCTTTGGAGTTTAGAGGCAGAATGGTGCGCGCTGTCATACATCAGCTGCGATGACGACGTGGTTAGACTACAAACTCCCGTCACGAATAAAGCCAAAAGATTGGCCACCAAAACTCTCCGGATCTCTCATATTGAAAACTTGTGGAGTAATTTGCTTTTCAGCGTTTATAAAGAAATTGATTCAAAGAACGTTGATCAGCCCGTTCGTAGCCTCTAACGAGCGTGGAGATCGATAGAAGTTGAGACACTTCGGTCGCTAATCCAGTCTAAGCCTTAAGCAGAACGAATATATTGCACAGTAATAGCCTAATTTTGTAAAAACCTAGGTAAAAGGATTGTCTTATGGTCCATTTGGGGAAATAGTTTGTCCTACAGTGATTTTATACTGAATAAACTGTATCGCACGGCAGTTTTTTTCCGGGAAACCGGCCCTCTTCAATTTTTTAATATATAATGGCGACCACAAACCGGATCAAAGCCAAATTTGTACCAGTATATTTCATTTGAATTGTGTACGCCATTAAAAAATATGAGATAAAATAAGAATCCCTTACTAAGAAAACACATTTTTATAATGGTGATCGAACTTTTATGTCACCCTACACATGTATTGGCCTATATTTATTTTAACCTTCAACTGAATCATTTAAATTATCAACGTATTTCTCCTACAATGCATTCACTGAACTGACTGTTCACTTGGCGGAGACTCGATTTCAGGATGATTATGTGTTTTGGTTACAGAATTCTATCTTTACGACTTAATCAGCATCGAACATCAACATCGGGCTGATCAACGTTCTTTTAATCCAAACATCAAACCAATAAATATTGTAATCGATAAAAATGAATAAATTGTTCGGTGCTCGAATTCTCTCCACTGCAGCTTGTCCGAAGCTGAAATAGAAACATTAACATGATATTAAGTAGATTCTTTCATTAATCAGAAAACAGGAAAATCTGAGGCAGAGGTTAAACAATTTGAGCAAAATTGGCAAATCCTTAGCAAACGAGTAGAAAATATTTGGAATCGTTTGAATGACAGCAGTATGCCATTTATATAGCACCCATTCAAGACCATGTACTCAGGAGCTCTCCTGAACCTTCCCCGGCTAAATAGGACAGTCATAATGCTGGCATAGAGCACGGAAGAGTGGCACATGGGCACTAGGTGAAGAGCGACAGGGAGCCCATATCAGGCTGCAGAGCCAGCAACGAAGAAGACTCAGCGCTCCCGCATAGAAGTGCTAGAGAGAGAAAATTAAGAAGCTAGGCTTGAAAATAAGAACGAAGAGAGCCTTGGCATTGGCCTCTCAATGTTGTGGTTCCCGAAGGTTCCCTGGGAACTGATCCCAGCGATGCTACGCCATACTAGTGAAGAGACGCGGTATGAGATCCGCTGAGGGAAGGACGTCCAGCATATATATTCGGACACACGGCTTAACCTTCAGATAAGATCCATAAGGCGCAAAACCCGGTCTAAGGTCATATATTTTAATGATGGGCGAAATAAGTTGGCTACACAATTTAACCAGAATTAGCCTACATAATTTTGAGTCATCGGGTTAAATCCACGTTACGTTGATCTACTTCCTTTGGGCCTTTCATGAAATCCAAGATGAGATTTATAAATTTCAGCTATATAATCTGCCACTGGAGATCATGGACATTATCTTACAAATGTCCTTTCTGCATTGGGTACTGAATTCTTCAACAAAGCACGGAGACGATGAAGTCATCAGGTCTCTGAGATCAGTCGACGTTTGCTTCAATGACAGAATCACCAGGCAACGATTCAAAAAGGCAATCCGTCGTTACCTGAACAGTAAGATGTTCCTAACATTTTCATAAACTACACGTATAGACAAATTTATTTAGCAACTTTATCTGATCGGAAGCTTCCTTAGCGCCATTATGATATTATCACAACGCATAAGGTTATTTACCCATTACACACTTCAAATAACGTCTTAAGCTATGTCCCTTGCTGTTTTCTGTTGCCTAACTGAAAATGGCAAAGCAACTTAAAACGAAGAGTTCAGAACTCTTAACTTTACCAGAGTATTTGTCAGGCAAACAGAGGCACTGATGAACTTCGATTATAATTTAGGAATTCATATGATCTGGAAGAAGTATAAGAAGTGAGTGGCCATGAAAGACGGCGACCCAGAGGAAGTCCTCGCCTCCTTCATCAAATCCAAAGTCAGCCCCGAGGTTTCTATTTACTTCGATCAAAGAGACATGTTGCAAACATTTCGTCAGAGAAACGTGAATAATTTTGTTCTTTTCAGAATTTTATGAAAAAGCGAGGAAAAGATCCGCAATCATTAGAAACAATCGAAATTATCTCTTAGACAATATTCAACCTAATGACGAGTTCATCGATTTGCTGTCGTCTTTCAACTGCATAACAGAAGAGCAACGTCTCTCTATTCAACGACAATATTCAAAGCGAGATATGAACGACGAACTTCTGCAGTTTGTGGATAGCTTCGACGATAAAACCTTTTCGAACTTCGTAAAATGTCTTCGACAAACGAATCAAGTTGCTGTAGCAAAGGTCATCAGTAACGGAGGAGGTTAATGAATGTTTTTATTTACATTTCATTTAATGAATAATACTGTGGGTTGTTCAAATGCAAGGTGAAATTAATCTATATCGATTTAGGTTTGAAACTTAGGCCCTATGCTTTGTTATGTCTGGTTTTAGCCAACGTTTAATTTATCATCACAATTCCTCTTTGTAGATCACCTGTATCTGAGAAGGTGCGTTTTACAACCACTTCTTCTCTCTCCTCGTGACTAGATTAATAATATAAAAATTTAATTATTTTTTAGTAATAGTAATATTTATAATAATAGTAACAATTATAAGAATTCTTCTTCTTCAGCGTTTGGTTATCTGCCCTTAGGCAGGTTTGAACTTCCAATGTCACCAACTATCACGCTGTCTCGCGTCCTCCTTCTGCTTGCTGTAAGTGTCCTACGTCATCCAGTTGGAGAGCATCATTCGGGGTCTTCCTTTCTTTTCTTTTTCTTCTATTCTTCCCTCCATTATTGTTTTCAGTAGGAAATCATCCCTCGAAATGTGTCCCACACATTTCTTCTGTCTCATAGCTGCTTATAAGAGGAGCCTTTTCTCCTCTACCACATGTAATATCTCCTCATTTTTCCTGTGTTCTGTCCAGCTAACTCTCTCTCTCTCGTTGGCACGACGTTAGCGCCCAGGACAAAAGCACCCCGTCATAAGCGCTCCATTATAAGCGCCCAACGTCAATTGCGCCCTGGATAAAAGCAATGGCAATTCTCTTTATTTCTGTGCTGCACCTGACATCCCTTGTGTGATCGTACTTCCCAAGTAGCGAAACTTTCCGATTTCCTCTATTTTCTGTCCCTCTGTGAATATGTGGATTGTTGTTTTCTCGTCCTTAGGGCCTGCTTATTCTCATGGCCTTTGTTTTCGTTATATTTATTTTTATTCGTACTCCAGTGAGGTCTCATTTAGTTGTGTCATCATTTTCTGCAGTTCCTATTGACTACTTACCAGCATCGCGTGATCATCTGCAAATCTCAGCGTTTATAGCAATATTCCTCCTTCCTTTATTACTACGAGATGCTATACATAGGTCTAAACTAATAAATATCTAGTCAGTTTACGACTCGATTAAAACTGAATTTAAGGAAACTGTAGTTTTCTCAACTGACTCTTATGCTGTCGTTCTTTTTAGTCGTAATAAAAGTCAAAATTACAAATCGTGGTGCAAGGAGAACAACGTACATGGAACCACAGCTGTCCACAGCTGAAAGAATCAACGACCTTGAAAACGTAACCAATCCAATGCCACACCTAACTGACAAACTAATCAGTCAATTGAAGAATGAAGACATAGAACTCCTTATTTCTAAACTGTTGAGACAGACTGTGGTCTTTTGGATCTGGTGTAAATCACAAGCTGCCGTTGAAAATATTCAGATGATGTACGAATCAAAAAAGATGACATGTGCATCGTTTATTCTTGCAAATATTGGATCATCTGAAATCATCAAAACGAAAGTCATGATTATTGATAGGAATCAATTCAAGAAAACAGTTGGTACGTTCTTATAAAAGCACACATCGTAAAATTGGTTATAGGTAAATTCTTCGTAAACAGTTCTTCGTAAAGCAATCATTCGTAACACAATCCTAACTATACCTAACCTAACCTTAACCCTAGCCATAACCATACCCATATCCCTAACCCTAATACCTAACCATAACTGTCTTATGAAGAATAATGCTTAGTGAAGAATTGCTCTACGAAGAACTGTTTACAAAGAAACTGTCGGACACCCATAACCCATTTATGAAACATAAAACAATAATAATTAACGGACTTTATGTAATGGATGAAATAAGTGACCCTGGTTAAAACTCAATGCGTTTACAATCGCTTCCTAACAAGGTCACAAGATGGCACAAGAAAAGCTATTACTAACAGTTAATTAACTGCGTGCTAATGCTACTGCTTCTATTTTAGTAGTGAATCTGATGTCCGTCAACTTCACTGAAAGGATCGACGTGGAACAAAATGAAAAAGTGTATGGAGTAACTAAACTTAGAAATGAAATCTACGTCCTCCTTCAATCATTTTATTATTCTCATATAATCCGTGTTTTTAAGGATCGCAATCCATTCCCTTTTCAGAAGAAAATGGAAATAGAAGAGATGAAATATGGCGTAGATATTGCATTCTGTGAAAAGGAAAATTGTCTCTATCTCTCTGATTTCGAGTTGAAGTGTGTCTGGAAGATGACAATAAAAACAGGTGGCCGATACAAAATCGTCAGTTGGCTGACCATTGATTACATCCCGCATACTTTATCAGTGTCCAGTTATGGTAACTTATTGATAGTTAGTAAATCTTCTTCCATTCTGAGTATATATGGATCAGATGCAGAACTTCTTCGCTCCATTCAAATACCAAGAGACATCGAGGATCCAATTCATGCAGTGGAAACATCCATCGGTAATTTCGACGTACTGCACCATCGGATGGAAAATGAAGAATTGCGAGAGAATGGATCAGGTAGGAAAGTGAGTGTCAAGATGTGGGTCGTAAGTGAGTTGGCCAGCGATGGACGGACGGTCATCCGTCGTTTTATTCCTTCAAATCAAACACAGCAACTGCGTCATCCTCAATACCTCTCACTCGATTCAGACGATCAAGTGTTTGTGACCGACACAGGCAGCGATAGAGTGATTATCTTGGATTCTGACCTCAAGTGGAATCGAATACTTTGTCCAACAAAAGAAGAAAATGCTCAAAAGATCTCAAGGCCCTTCAGATCGTGTTACGACAAAGAGCAGAATCAACTGATCGTTGGAGGGGGATCAAATTTCCCAGAAGGAGCTTTTGTTTACACTGTCAGTCGAAAATGACCAATTCCTCATCCAAATTGTCCCCAAAAGCTCCCCAAATTGTCCCAAAAAATTCTATCTATCTATCTATTCCGATATAAGTGATTAATCTTCTAATAACCATGATTAGATTTAAATGATGTCTATCAGATGCTATTGAGTTTTTTTCTTCAAAAAGCTGTGAATCCTGATTAATTACAGCAGTGACAAGTCATAGCGTAAATAGCGCTGTATCGATCGACTAGATGTTGGCTGAATATGAAGTCAATGATCGCTTGCTTAAGGCGGGCAGCGAAATGATGAATTCAATACTAATTGTTGCTTGAGACTCGTTTTAGATAAGTCTCTTATTGTTCATATTTTTTTAACTTATTTATACACTTAGAGCAACCTTTCGTAATGATTCAAACGCCGTCGATGGCCATTGCTGAACCGGACGGCTGTTAGATCATGGTATGGAGCTCAATTCGATTAAGTAATCAATTCATTACTCAATCATTACTTGATCGACAGCTCCTAGCTGAACACGATTATGGTTAAATTGAAGCTTAAGGTCAAATGTCTAAAGCGATTCGTCAAAGCTGAACAAGTGCGATATTCAAGTCCGACGCTTCTAGTTCTCATTTTACAAGTTCATTGGAGTTCGATTGAAATTCGTCACCCCTTTCACGTCACCTTCCTGTAAAGATGGTAATCTGAAATCCATTTAATATCACCTGGGAGCACAAGTCTGTAAACAGTGCAGAGACAATAACCTCTGCAACGTTTACATTTCCCTTGCTGTACTGTCAATACCGGTGTGTGAACTGCGCCATCGCACTGGACCCACAATTTAGGCAGGAGGGAGGGGGGTAAATGTCTTGCAAAAAAGTAACATTAATTAGCATTAATTGACAGTTGTCGCTCTACTCATCGACGCAACTTTGCCCAAAGACTCTGAACATCCATGCCATTATTTTGTCAGCTCTCGACGGGAATCTACTGATGACTCTTTTCATCCACTGATGACTCTTTTCATCTACTGATGACTCTTTTCATCTACTGATGACTCTTTTCATCTACTGATGACTCTTTTCATCTACTGATGACTCTTTTCATCTACTGATGACTCTTTTCATCTACTGATGACTCTTTTCATCTACTGATGACTCTTTTCAGCTCACTGAGCATAGTTTTGCTAATATGTGTATTTTTACTTGTTGACTGCAATATCTACTATAATCAAGACCAATGCAGATTGTCCAAGACGATGACAATATCTTCGAGTGTCCTAGATCTCAGTTTACGTCGAAGCAGGGTGCGCTTTAACTTGGTACGCTTTAAATGGGTTCACGCGTACGAAGACACAGCTCAGACCATTTAACAATTGTCACGTGAGTACGTCGAAAATCTTTTAAACTTTGCAGCAGCGCACGCATCTATTGGACGTGAGGATCGAGTGGCTAACACTGGCTATGCGATTACCATTGATACAAACAGGGCCTATAAGTTGACATTTAACGTTCATTGTCTTAAAACCACATGCACCTAGCATCACCATACTCACCAACTGATATATATTATGGTGTCAATGGGTGTAAAATAAACGCAGTTCATAGACGAGGGCACACAGTGTCACGTGACCCAATTCTAACGAACAAACCTTCCTTAACTCAGAGCAGATCTGGTACCTACAGCAGCTAGAATA